>JAVJIF010003937.1:0-338824 GCA_038442645.1 Agave tequilana | reverse complement strand
GGCCAACGTGTACAAGGCTGTGCACGTCGGTCGACCGACCGGTCGACCGACTCTGGGTCCGGTCGACCGGCCTGGTCGACCGCCAGAGCCTGGCAGGCTGGCTGGGTTCTGGGTCAGAAAACTAAGTTAAAAATTATTCTAAAAAATCCCATAAATCTTCTAAAATTCCAAAAAAATAGTTTTATCATTTTTCATTGATATACAAACATGTGATAAAAATTTCAAGACAAATATCAAACATTTTGAACCATTTTTGTGTCTTGCAAATATTTTCGAAAACCAAAACCTGTATTTTTCTAAACTTAGATTTTTTCAATAGGAAATCCGATTTTTCCTAAAACTCATTTAAGTACAAAAACATGAAACTTAAACACACTTAGGAATGTTGCATATGGACATAAATCCAATATACATGAAACATATACATATCCATGTTTTTGACTTTAATTCCAAATATATGTTTTGATAAAATACCAAAACTCTAAAACACATGAATAGGTATGTCAAACTAAGTTTATTGAAGATATGAAGCATGCATGTATATAGAACATATCTAATATACATAAACACATGTAAACTTGCTTTGATCTTATTTATTCATGAAAACCAATATCGTTTAAACCAAAAACCGAAAAAACCAATATCCAAAACATGAAACGTGTGTGTATTGTGAACTTGAGCATATCACACTATCTAATCTTTGCACATGGATCTAAACGCAAAACTAAAGTAGGATACCTAAGTCTTCTTGACGATCTCCATCTTCAAGTTGACTCGATCCAAAACTCCGTGATCCACCGAGCTAGACTCCAACGAGTGCTATGTATGATCTTGATGCTCGAGCTCTTGAATCACCAAGTGAAAGGCTTCAAAACTCCTTTGTTGAAGCTAATCACCAACTAATATCTTGATTAATGATCTGAAACTAAACATCACAAGAATATTAGTAAACATAACTACATGAGTTGATCATCATCAAAACTAGAGTGAAAGGCCTCTGGGCCAACAATCTCCCCCTTTTTGATGATGACAAAACTCATGGAGTTATATATGCATGGATTAAAGTTAAGCTTCAAAGAAGCTCCCCCTTAACTCATGCATAGAAATAAACAATAAAATATACATGGAATATTAAACATGATAATGCATAGACATGCATAAAACAAGCTTTTGAAGCCAAGTACAAAAACATGCTCTTGATACCAATTAAAACAACAAACTAATAAAAACTATGTTTCTAGATAAACAAAACATGCATATAAAACATGCATATAAGCTCAAGTAATTCTCCCCCTTTTTGTCAATCATCAACAAAGGGGTTAAAGTAAAACAAAATAATGTTCTCCCCCTTTTTGTCCGAAACAAAGAACCAATAAAGGGGTTATCAATAATAAGAATATATGCGATATACATTCATGAAGAGGAAGACGCAAAGTTAACTTCCCTACATATATGCATTACATGAAGAAAGGATGACAAGCCCTAATTCACATAACACAAAATATGCAATGCATAAGAAGAGATGTGAAGCTCCCCCTACACACGTGTATCGCATAAAGAAGAGTTGTCAAGCTCCTCAATATAGGATACACTCAACATGAATCTATATGTAGAAGAGATGTTAAGCTCCCCTTGCATATAGGCAATATAAATCAAAACAATTTTTTAACATTTCTTATTAAAACACCATTTTGAATTTTCTCAATGAAACAAATCAAATTATTTTTAAAGATACCAATTGAAAGTAAATAAGGCATTGATACCAATTGTGAGAAAATGAATAAAATCTTGATACCAATTGAAAGAAATAGATCAATAGATACCAATTGAAAACTAATCAATTGAAACATGATGGTCATTAAAATTCAAGCTTTGCATAATCAAAAATTTGTGATATTGTTGAGCACAAATAAAACATATATATGTATGAAAAATTAGATACCAATCGAAATTGATACTATTTGAAGAGCAAGCATACATACACAAAAATATATGAGTATACAAGAAAAGTCAATATTGATACCAATGAAAAGAATCTAATGATACCAATTGAAACAATAATAATATCGAATGTATATCTCATATTTCCTACATCCCAATCATGCTCATGTTTAAAAAGATTTTCAATAAGAAGCATACATAGGCATGGTCTCCCATCCAACCACTCGTTGGAAGGTAGGGGTTTTCAAAAATAGGTTTGAAAATATTGTATGAAAACTCTACCATGACGAAGAATACGAACTAGTTAAATGGAAAAACTTGTAAACTAGTACGAAATCCTTCAAGCAAGGAATAAAACAAAAATATATTTCATGAAACACATGTAAATCACATGGCACTAAACACTCAAAGTCCATAAAGCTCATATCATGCTCATGAAAACAAAGTCATGAGAAAACAATAAGTAGGCGAGTGTACAAGGTATATGTGAAAACATATAATCATTAAAATAGACGTTCAAGCTCTAAATTCCTCAATACATGAAAATCATCAAAACTCAATTTCTTCAAGGCATATGTGTGTCAAGTACAAACTAAGGTATACATACATATCCAAAACATAACGAGTCCACAAATGTATATGCATGAAGGTACGTGGCTCAAAGGATGTATATGCATAATTAATAGTTTGGACAAGATGGACATATACATGAAGCTAAACATGGAAAACATGAAAATCGTCAAAACTAAATTTTCATTTAAAAAAATATATATACTTCAAGGCATATGTATGTTTTGACAAAACAAGAAGTATACATACATATCCCTAAACATAATTGAGTTCATAATAAAGATTTACATAAAAAGCAAATGACTCAAGGGGTATACATGTATATCTTAAAGTTTGGCAAAATAAACATATACATGAAGTGAAACCACATGATCATAAAACATGTCAAAAATGGGGAATACAAGTTTAAAATGTATGAATCATCAAAACTAGACTATAATAGCACATCTAATGGGTACAAATAAGCGTTCAAGCACAAACATATAAAAATTTATTTGTGGCCCACTATATGTACAAGTATATATCTTAGTCTTAATGAAAACTAACATTTAAACATATATTCAAAACATGAAGCATAAAATAAGACATAAATCAACATGATAAATATAAATATGATCATTATGTAAATCCACATGCTATTAGAACTATGATATACATAATAGCTAAACAATGGTGAGAACACAATATATGGGTCCATATAAACATGTGTGATCTCAAATGCTATATATGCAAGTCAATGATCTAATAATCATGGTATTTAACATAATAAAACATCAAAACATGAAGCATCAAAAACAAAAATCATAAACATACATATGATCATTATGTATATGCATATGCATTAGATCTAGGATATACATATTAGTTTAAAACAAAGTGAGAACACAAAAATATAAGTCCATATTAAACATGGGTGTCTCAAGTAACTAAACATGTATATCACTAATCTAATTAACATGGCATAATCATAATAATCAATAAACATGCTATAAACAATGAACATGGAAAGCATGCAAATATAAACGGGAGTTAGAGATCGATACCAAAACCGATGAGGGCACCTCTCTAGTTCTCCAAACCAAGGTGGTCTTCCCACCAAAACATCCCTTAAAAGTGATGCATCCAAATATCCTCTTTAAGCTCGGAATGCATCCACCTCAAGGCACCATAACTCTCACGTCATGCGAGAGCCCACACCTACATCAAATACAATAGGGGTGGTCTTTGGTACCCATACTCTTTTGGGTCCATGGGGGTTAGCACCTTTTCTAACCCAAACAAATTTATTTGCTAAATTAGAATCATTTATACGATCAAAACAAAATTTAGCAAGGTGGCCCTTACGTCCACAATGTGTACAAGTGTACACATGAGCATACAATGTGTGATGGTTGTGACCGTGAGGAGCATGTGTATGCCGTAGAGGGTGTGCATGCAAAGATGGAACTTGTTTCTTTCGAAACAAAGATTCCAAACGTGTATGACTCAAAACACATTGGCTCAAAGTGGAGCCCAAACATTCCATATTCTTCTTAAGTAAAGATATATTATTTTCAATTAAAGAAGAAGTGTGGCATGCAATAGATGAATTAGGTGAAGCTATCCTAGCATGGGAAACATGAGAATCAATATCAATTTTCAAAGATTCATTTTTCTTTAAACAAACTTCTAAATCCTTTAAAATTGAAGCAATTTTCATTTTTAAAGAATCATTTTCTTTTAAAACAAAATTAACTTTTGAAGACAAGTTTTCATTTTTCTTCAAAATTATTTCACAATCATTTATATTTTTTAAAAACTCATTTTCAATTAGGGCGAGGTCTAGTTGAGATTTAAGTGAGTCACGTTCACTTGATATCTCTTCCTTCTCTTGCAAAACCAAATCAAGCTTTGAACATAAAGCCTTGTTTTCATCTTTTAATTCAAAACTCTTCTTTTTCAAAAGATTATATTTTTCTAATAATTTTTCACATACAATGGATAGTTCTTCATTCAAGGTATTGGCATCAACATGATCATCACATGAAGAACTAGCATCATCACAATCTAATTGGGTTTCAGAGTATACCTCAAGGGAGTCATTCCCTTGGACCATGAAGCATTGTGATTCGAATTCTCCGCTAGATTCCTCCTTCGGTTGGATTGGCAATAGAAGCTTGGAGGTGGTCAACTTGTTCCACACTGCAAAGGCGGAATCAAAGTTAGAAACAAGCATAAGATATTCTTTGTTAAGCGTGCTTCTAATAGCCTCAAGGGCAAGTGTATTGGCCCCTATATGATTGCGGTTACCAAGATAGCATTTCTTGGTAGCGGCAAGGAAAACATGCAAGCCTAGGGTTTTCAAATACATGGACATCCTAAATTTCCATGTGTCAATGTTGAAAACATCAAACATGGGAGGTGACAAGCAATCGATGAGTGTGTGCAAACAAATATACGTGCAAATGCAAATGATAGATTAGCAAACCAAGATCTCAATCCTAGGTGGTTAAACCAAATATCAGGAGCGTAGGCTCTGATACCAATTAAAATCACCTAGAGGGGGGTGAATAGGTGATAAGGCTAATCTAATGAACTAAATGCGGATATTAAAACTAATTGCAGCTACACTTAATGCAACCAACGAGTGCAGCCGAATTCCCCGTAAAGGGCTCTGGACTAACTCCTCTTGATTCCTCTGAATAAGAGTTGAGGCGCTATATGAAGCTCTCGTGATTAAGCACAAGTGAGGCACACACACACAAGCCAAGCATGTAATATGAATGAGCAATATGAAAAGATGCAAGGCACAACACAAGCATATAAGATATGACAATATGAATAATGCAATACACAAATAAAGAGAGAAAGTTGAGAGTCAATTGATCAAACGCTAACAAGAAGATGTGTTTCGAGGTTCGAGCACCGAGCTCTACGTCCCCGCCTTCACCGAGAAGTATTTCCAATCCACTAGGAGTACCGAACTCCTCTCTCAATCAATACAACCTCCACTGAGGCAATACAAATGGTCTACCGAAGATCGGAGTACCAAACTCCACCAAAGCCACCTATACCGAAGAGGGATACACGCACAATCCACCTCTACCGAAGAGGGAGCAACCACAAAGAAAGGTTTACAACAAGGTGGTATATCTTAACCACAAACTAAATCCTTTTTTCACAAACAAATGATCCTAAATAGATAGGATAGGAGATATAGCTCAAGTGTGGAAAACCAAGAATTTGGAAAATAAAAACTCAAAGAAAAACACTTGGGAAAATACTTTGAAGATGATAGAATTGAAGAACAATACAAATCTCCCAAATTTCTATTTTCTTTGATTTTTCTAAACCCTAAAACACAAAACCAAATTTGAAGTTTAAAGCCTAAAAACACATTTGAAAACTTGGAAATAAACTCTGGAGAAGCTCTAATTTTTCTTGCTTAAAAACCTTAACCAAAATCACAATGGAATGGGGTATTTATAGCCCCAAAACAAAACTAGCCGTTAGGCTGATTTTTCAGCCTGTGACGGCTGGCGGTCGACCGCCAACGGTCATATTTTTGACCGTTGGAAGAAGCCGGTCGACCGCCCAAAACCAGAGATCAAAGCTCTCTGGCCGGTCGACCGACCCGGTCGACCGTGCCATGCACCTGGCGAACGTGCACAAGGCTGTGTACGTCGGTCGACCGACTGGTCGACCGACTCTGGGTCCGGTCGACCGGCCCGGTCGATCGCCAGAGCCTGGCAGGCTGGGTTCTGGGTCAGAAAATTAAGTTAAAAATTATTCTAAAAAATCCCATAAATCTTCTAAAATTTCACAAAAAGTTTTATCATTTTTCATTGATATACAAACAGGTGATAAAAATTTCAAGACAAATATCAAACATTTTGAACCATTTTTGTGTCTTACAAATATTTCCGAAAACCAAAACCTGTATTTTTCCAAACTTAGATTTTTTTCAATAGGAAATCCGATTTTTCCTAAAACTCATTTAAGTACAAAAACATGAAACTTAAACACATTTAGGCATGTTGCATATGGACATAAATCCAATATACATGAAACATATACATATCCATGTTTTTGACTTTAATTCCAAATATATGTTTTGTTAAAATACCAAAACTCTAAAACACATGAATAGGTATGTCAAACTAAGTTTATTGAAGATATGAAGTATGCATGTATATGGAACATATCTAATATACATAAACACATGTAAACTTGTTTTGATCTTATCTATTCATGAAAACCAATATCGTTTAAACCGAAAAACCAATATCCAAAACATGAAACGTGTGCGTATTGTGAACTTGAGCATATCACACTATCTAATCTTTACACATGGATCTAAACATAAAACTAAATTAGGATACCTAAGTCTTCTTGACGATCTCCATCTTCAAGTTGACTCGATCCAAAACTCCGTGATCCACCGAGCTAGACTCCAACGAGTGCTATGTATGATCTTGATTCTCGGGCTCTTGAATCACCAAGTGAAAGGCTTCAAAACTCCTTTGTTGAAGCTAATCACCAACAAATATCTTGATTAATGATCTGAAACTAAACATCACAAGATTATTAGTGAGCATAACTACATGAGTTGATCATCATCAAAACTAGAGTGAAAGGCCTCTGGGCCAACACTTATCTCCAAATAATCCAGATTATTTGGATATTTTTGGGATTTTTCTTCTCTTTCTCCATTAATTACGTTGCACACCTTTAGACATTAAAGCAGTTAAATAGCAGAGTCTAATTAAAAAAAGCTATGTAGATGTGACAAAATGTTGACCTAAAGGCCCATCACTCTAGTTTTGATGATGACTGACTCAGTAATTATAGTACTAATGATCTTGTTGTGATTAAGTTTCAGATATTGATCAAGATCTAAATTAATATTTAACTTCACTGAAAGATTCAAAGTTAAGTTTAGAGGTAGTACATAGTGATTCAAGAGCTCAAACTTATAGAACATATCTAGTGCTCAAGATGGATTCTAGCTCGGAGAATCAAGTTTGGACCAAGTCTACTTGGAGAAAAGGATCTATAAGAAGACTTGTATCTAGAGTTTGTGAGTTTAGATCTTGTGTAAAGTGTAGATTAGTTTTGATTGCTCAAGCTCACACACACACACACACACACAAATGTTTATTGATTGGTTCTTCAAGTGGATAAATTTGGTCTTTGGTTTAACTGTTTTTGCTTTAACAATTTGTGTTTATATGGTTTTCATCTTAAAGAAATAAGTTTTTATAGTTTGGAATATGTATTGGATTCTATCCACACACATTAGAGCTTTATATTTTTAAAGAAACTTTTTTGATGAGTTTTGGATTTCGGTTTAACAAGTTTATGTTTGGCATTCATGAGTTAATTTCAATAAAAACAAGTTATATTATCTTACATGTGGATTGGATTCTATCCATACATATTGATGCTTCAAATGTGTTAGAAAAACTTGTTTTTGTATTCATGAGAGTTTTAGAAAAATATGATTTTCTATTTACAAGTTTAGTATTTAAAAAATATGTTTTTATTTCAAGAAATGTATTTTAATTCATCAAAAATAAGTCTATATTATTCTACATGTGTATTGGATCCTATCCATACACATTGGACTTCAGTCGAGTTTAAATAGCTTATTCTTTTTAATTTATGAAATTTTGATTTTTTATTTCATTCCATTTGAAAGTTTAGTTTTGGAAAATACGGTTTTGGTTTCAAGATTGAAGTTCTATATCTTAAAATAGGTTCACATGTTTGTCATGTGTGTTGATTTTTATCACACATATTTGTACTTCATTGTATTTGCATTAATTTTTTTGTAGAATTTTTTGAGATTTATTGGGATTTAATGGAGATTTAAAAAGATGTTTAATTTGGGTTTCTGGGTTACTACTGGTCGACCATGCGGTCGACCCGAAAAATCCAACGACCAAAAATATGACCATTGGTAATTGACTAGGCGGTCGACCGATAGGTCTATCTGACCTGTATTTGGACCCTAATGGCTAGTTTTTCAAAGTCTATAAATATGAGTGTTTTGGATTGATTTTCACTAAGATTTTAGAAGAGAAAATTACTTGTTTTCAAGTGCAATATTTCTCATTTTTAAAAGAGTTTTAAATAAGCTTTTGAGCCTCAAATCTATATCTTGTCACTTGTTTCAAAATTTTGGAAAAATCAAAGAAAACCAGTGTTGGGAAATTCAAGTTTTCGATTTCTACTTTTTATATCTTTCAAGAAGTTTTTCAAAGTGTTTTTGTCACACCCCGCTTCTCAAATTATGCTAGAGCGGAGATGCGACGAGAGTCAGTGACGTTTATATGCAAGGAGAATTCTTCACGTATACGCACTAAGCATTAAGTAACCCGAACAAGCTATAAATTTACTTTGATATTTTATAATCACTGCAATAGTTCAAATAAAAGTCCACACATGATAATAATATGAATACAGAAATGGAATAACGACGGATAATATTGTATAGAGAATCAAGGAGACAATATGAATACAAGAGAGGCAACAGTATCAGTAATCAAGAGAGTGAAACCTCATGCTCCTCGAAAAGCAGGCACTCTCATCAAAACCTGGTCAATAGAATAAATAATTACACCTAGATACACAAATTCAGAGTCATTAGAAAGTGACCTAAGGAGTGTTAAAATGAAAAAGGGTGCACGTGTGTAAATAGTGTATACATACCGCTATACAAGTATGAAACAACTATATAAAAGCAATAAGTTAAAACCGTAAGTAAAAGATAACAAACGAATAACATGATACATCTGTAAATAAGGATAACTCACAACTATGAAATGAACTACTGATGCCGATATGTGTAACCTAGATATGTCTCTAGTCTGTTGATTATTATTAATCTAACTAATGCGGTACTTTATGCATCTCATACCACAATCATTTTTTCACATATCAAATAATGTTATCGTTATTGTAACTGCCTGCCAATGTAGTGCATGCACTTTGGAAGGATACTGTGCATACCCGGTACCACGGTCTAACACCCCTGGCGCTGAATTGGAACAGGCTGAAATGCTTAAATAATTGAGAATATAGCTCAACATAAAAAGACAAAAAGTATGGCGCCGTAGTCCAGGCATAGTCCTGACAACTGACAACTGAATAACTAGGTATCCAGTACTATCTTGCTTCCCCATGGTGGAATCTCCAACTTTGTATATCATTATAAGTCCTTCTAAAATACGCGACATGCATTATCAATCAATTACCCTTTTCCCCGAGTAATGATGCCTTTTATTAACATGCAATAACATAAGTTATTATAAAAATAATAGTAACTCCATATCTCCAACAGCTGCTAATGTCACTAATAACTGATATCTGACTACTGAATAATTGGCAAATAATAACTGACATCTGTCTAGAATACTGGAGATATAGAGTCATTAACACAATAGTCTCACTAACAACTAGTAATTGATGCAAAACTCTAAAAATATATGATCGCCAATATTAACCAGATCGCTATCACAATATATCTCTATATTGATAACTGAATAACTACAATAACTATGAACCATTATGAAGAGTAGTCTACTAATTATCCTCATGGTCAAACTAAATCATCATATACTGAAATAATAAATAAAGAGTGAAAGATCCTTGAATAAGATGAAATATAGAATGTCTCTACATCCAATCTTCGATGTCAGTGAACAACCATTAATACTCTGATAAACTAATAGGTGAGTGAGTCTAGAAAACTTGTTTCTAATTGTCTAAATCAGTCTCATCCTACACATCGAAATTAAAGATAAGACATTTACTCGTACAATCAAATAAAACTATCATCAATCCATCGAATTACAAATCTATGCCCAATACATGTCCCAAGTCATACTCCAATGCTAGTTAAGTCCATAACAGATCCACACATAGAAAGTCCATCTATAATTTCAATTATCTGACGAATCTCTCATTTTGTTAATATACTCAAATCCTCAGAATCTCATCCTCGTCTGAACTATTGATTAGTCTCTAATTTTGCATAATTTTCATCACATTCTCATATTTATTTAATAATAAATTCTGCTAATAATACCTTACTTTCTTGATTCTAAGTCCATGGTGCGTAATGAAGAAGAAGACCCTAAATCTCCATTTAATTGGTGATTAAAGGCCTATTAAAGATAGCCATTGACCTAGAGATCTGATTCTGTAAAAACCAGGGGCTGCAAAGACGAAACCGGGCACAGGGCTTGACAGGGGATAGACGGGACAGCGCGCGGCTCGAAGTGCCACTCGCGCGGCCCTAGTAGGGCCGCGGCGCGCGCGCCGCTTCGGGCCAGGGTTTGTCCCCTGGCCCCCCTCTTCCCTGGTGGCTATAAATACCCCCTGGGTTCTAGAGAAGCAAGATATACAGAGTTTAGGGTAGTTTTTCATTCCATGTTGTAGTTTAGTTTAGGTTAGGTTAGTTCTTCTTCTTCCCCATTGTATTTTCTATTTTGTTTTAGATCTTGTATTAGGAGAAAGAGTGATACATGAGTGGAATGCAAGAGTACTTGTAATACAAGGTGACAAGCTATGAAAGGTGCTCTCTTTACCTCTCTTTGTTTTCTATCTAACTTCTTTTACATGTGTAGCTAATCTTTTGGCACTAACTACTAACCACCAACTAGTTTAACTTCTTTTATGATAATCCACATGAATCTAATAGCCTCGTTTTGGCCTTGCTCTTGCAAGAGCCATTGATGGCTCATGATGATGGATCTAACACTCTAACTACCTAACCACTAACAACCTAACATTACTTTACTTCATACTTGCTCTTATCGGGTTTTGATGATTTAAGTGTAGTTTGCACTTGTTTGTTGAGTTGGGTTGTGATGAGTTACATATGGGTCATACTTTGAATAGCTCTTGAACCAAGGACTAGTGATGTCCAATGATACATATGAGGCAACTATCACTAAGAGGTTAGCATGTTGGTGGAGTCATTAGTAGTTAGTAGCCATGGGTTTTCTTTCTTTTTCACTTTGTTTTAGAAATATATCCAAAAATCACAAACATATTCTTTTCTATGTTTCTCACTTCTTTGTGTCTCACCGTACTTCTCTTTTCATTCTTTGTTTTCTTTTTTTTTCATTCTTTCAAACTTTGAAGAACTTTTAACAAACACGTGAATTAACCGGTAAAGTTTCTATCGCCTCCCGTCCTTGTAGATTCGACTCGTTTTAGCCTCTAAGCTATAACGGAAGTATCGAGGAAGCCAAAGCACACACACTTTAAACCTTAACTTCATAACATACATTTTTTGTGTGCGATTTTACTCCGATCAACTATCACCGATAATTGTCTGATAATTAGTTCACATAAAATATACTCCTTTAACCACAATGCCGAACCAATCAATCTCAAGATTAATCTAATTACAGTCCAACTTTCCTCATAACTAAATCTGAATTCAGAATAATAAACAACTAAATAAGAACTAACAAAAATGCTAATATCCTTGTGGCAAAATACAGTATCAATATATGTTTAACATCAAAATTACATTTGATTCATTATCGAGATTATATCTAAACTCTCATATTGGTATAATAATCTATGTCTCATAATTTACTACATGACTAAAACATCCATTATCCAACTAATCTAATCTCCCGATCAAAATAGTTAATCATAAGAACCAGACTCTAAACCATAAACTCTGCAATAATTTCTAGATATAGAAAATTAACTGATTTAACTTACTAGCAGTAATTGCACAAATTAACTAACACTAAATAACAATAAAAATAGATAAAAATACAATAGAATAAACATTCACATGAATGATAAAATAATTCGCATGATTAAAATAAACAACAAAGCAAACACTGATATGAAATGACGCGGATCTGAGTCCGAATAGCTATCAGGTCTGCACTACACGAACTGGTCTGGATCTCTGAATCGCCTCGCGTGTTAGGTCCACTGCGAACATAACTCTGGGTCTTTTGTAAACACGCACTCCGGTTGAACAATTGCAGCATATATTAAGAAAGGGAGAAAGGGAAGTATAGGGGGAAGAAAGATACTAAGAGAGGGAATGATACCCACCCACGCACATGCACATGCACAATACACACACGCACATACACACACGTAAACACATGCCCACACACGATACACGCACAAATACAAACACGCACGTACACACACTTAAACACATGCCCACACACGATACACGCATACATACACACTCTCACATAACACATTTATACACAACAGAGAGAGAAATAGAGGGAGAACCTGAGACAAAGAGAGGGAAGGAGGAGCAGCGGGGGGTTTGTGCACGCGCAGGTGGAGGTGGGTGGAAGTCGCCGAGGGTGAGCAGCTATAGGGGAGCTGTGGGCTTGTTCGGAGAAGGTGGAGGCAGCCATGCATGGCGGAGTTTGCGGAGGCATGGCCGATGGCAATGGCATGGGCAAGCCATGAGAGGAGTAGAGGAGGGAGTCGCGGTAGTCTCCGACGAGGAGGGGGTCGGCCATAAAGGCTGTGGAGGAGAGGATGCCGCAGATTGAAGCTGTTAGCGTGTGCTCGGCTTGACGACGGATGGTTTTCAGTAATGGAGGCGCATGGTGGTGGGGATGAGGTCAGAGGAGGTTAGGTTCATGGAGCAGAGGTGGTGGACGGTGGCATGGTATGCACGTCCATGATGGGCTACATGCTGGCATAGTGATGTCGGGCACGGGAGGGCTTACGCGGTGGTGACTGGAAGTGGGAGAGGGGCGGTTGGCATAGGTTAAGAGTCAGCCATGGGGGTTGTGGAGTGGTGCACGTGGTGGACTCAGGTGGCCGGCGGCGCTGCTCGGGGTAGTGATGGGTACTAGTCGACCGACTTGGCCTGAAATAGTTTTCTGGATAGTTTTTGATTTTCGATATTTTTCAAAATATTTTGTATAGGTTTATAGTTAATGTAAAAATATATAGGTGGTGAAATACATATTCTAAACTTGTTATAAAATTTGAAAAAATTATGAAACATGTATCAAAACCAAACATGCAAAATATCAATACTATTAACACTTGTATTTTTTGAAATCGTATATTTTGTGTGTGTAACATCTTGAGCATCACAACTATATTCTACACTTTAACAAACTAATATCCTGTAAGGCTCTAGGTGACAACAAGATCTTTCAAGCTGGCATTTCCTTCAGCGACATTGAGTGCATTGAGCTTCAATCCCGTAATAGAATTTTTCAAGTCTTCAACACCTTCCTTTAGAGAAAGAAAACTCCTTGAATTCTTAGAACCATGAAATATACTTAAACACTTAAACTTGATTAGTACTAAATAATCACATATGTTTTTCTATCATTAAAACCATAGACTGGGTGTTTGTAACCTTGGGGCAATAAAGTAAACTATGTCATGCCCCGCTTTCTAAAATACGCTGGAGCGGTGACGCGACGAGAGTCGGTGACGCTTATACGTAAGGAAAATACCTCACGTATGCGCGCTAAGCCTTAAGTATCCCGAGCAAGCTATAAATCTACTATAATATTTTATAATCACTGCATTAGAACATATAAAAGTCCACGCATGATAATACATAAACACGAAAATAGAATAATGACTGAAATATATAGAGAATGAAGGAGACAACAGGAGTATAAGAGAGACAATAGTACCGGTAATTAACAGAGTGAAACTTTGGGCTCCTCAAAAAGCATGCGATCTCATTAACACGTTGTCAATAGAATGAAGACCAATACCTGGATGCGCAAATCTAGAGTTATAGCGACCTAATGAGTGTTAAAATGAAGCAAGGGAGCACATCATAAATATTGTATACATACCACTATACAAGTATGAAACAACTGGATAAAAGCAACATGTATAAAACAATAAGTAAAAGATAATCAACTAAGAACATGATACATTTGTAAATAAGGATAACTAACAATTGTAAAACAAACAACTGATGTTCATGTGTGTAAGCTAGATATGTCTCTAATCTATTGATTTTTATTAACCTAACTAATGTGGTACTTAGCTGCGTCCCATAGCGCAACCGTTATCCCACATATTAAAAAAATGTTGTTGTTATTGTAACTGCCTACCAATGTAGTGCATGTTTTTGAAAAGGTACCATGCATGCCCAGTAACGCGATCTAACACCCCTGGTGCTGAACCAGGACAGGCCTAAAAGGCCTAATAATTTAGACCACAATCCCACACAAAAAGACAACTGGTAAACGTTGTAGTCCAGGCATCACCCTGACAATTGAATAATTTGGTAGTCAGTACTACCATGGTTCCCCATGGTGGAACCTACAACTCGGTATACATCACAAGTCCTTCCATTATACATGACATATATTATTAGGCAATTATTTCTTCGAGCTATGGTGTCTTTTATTAACTTACAATAGCATAAGTTATTATAAACATAATAATAACTGAATATCTCCAAACACTGCTGATGTCACTAATAGTTGATATCTGACAACTGACAACTGATATATGGTATCTGATAACTAAATAACTGGTAACTAATAATTGACATCTGCCTAAAATACTGAAAATATAGAGTCACTATCACACCTCACTAACAACTGGTAATTGATGTAAAACTCTGAAAATAAATGATCGTGGATATCAACCAGATCGCTATCATAATATATCTCTATATTATAACTGAATAATTGCAATAACTAAGAACCAACTATGAAGAGAAGTCTACTGATTATCTTCAAGGTCAAACTAAATCAACATATACCAAAGTCATAAATAAAGGGTGGAAGATCCTCGAATAACATGAAATATAGATGTCTCTTCAACCAATCATCGATGTCAATGAACAACCATTGACACTCTAATAAACTAATAAGTGAGTGAGTTTAGAAAATTTATTTCAAATAGTCCAAATCAGTCTCATCCTACTCATTGAAATTAAAGATAAGATATTCACTCGTATAATCAAATACAACTATCGTCAATCCATTTAATTACTAATCAATACACAATACACGTCTCAAGTCAGACTCCAATGCTCGTTAAGTCCATACACATATCCATACTTAGAAAGTCAATCTATAATTTCAATTATCTGGTAAATCTCTTATTTTGTTAATATACTCAATCTCATCCTCGTTTGAACTATCACCGATAAATGTCTGATAATTAGTTCATATAAAATATACTCAATTAACCATAATGCCGAATCAATCAATCTCAAGATCATTCTAATTACAATCTAACTTTTCTTACAACTAATTTGAATCCAGAATAATAAAGAATTAAATAAGAACTAATAAAAACACCAATATCCTGGTGACAAAATACCTAGTCCATGTATGTTTAACATCAAAATTACATCTGATTCATTATATAGATTATATCTAAAGCTCTCATATCGGTATAATAATTCACGTCTTATAATCCACTACATTACTGAAACATCCATTATCCAACCAATCCAATCTCCTGATCAATAAAGTCAATCATCAGAACCAGATTCTAAATCATAAAAACTGTAATTATTTCTAGATAGCGGTAATTGCACAAATTATCTGACACTAACTAACAACAAAAATAGACAAAAATATAATAGAATAAGTATTCACATGAAATGATAAAATAATTCACATAATTAAAATAAACAACAAATCAAACACTCACACAAAATGACGCGGATCTGGGTCTGAATCACCATCATGTCTATAATACACGAACTAGTCTGAATTCCCGGATCGCCTTGGTATCGAATCCATAGCGAACACAACTCTAGGTCATCTACAAACACATGACTTGGATTAACGAACCGTAACACACATAGAGAAAGGGAGAAAGGGAAATACTGGGAGAGAGGTATACTAAGAGAAGGGAAGACACCCACCCACACATGTGCACATGCACCACACACATACACAAACTTAAACACACACCAACACACACACGCAATACACGCATACATACACACGCTCATATAACACACACTTATACATAACACATAGAGAGAACCTGAGATAGAGAGAGAAGAAGAGGGGTAGCTGGGGGGTTTGTGCACGTGCAAGTGGACGTGGGTGGAAGTCGGTGAGGGTGAGTGGCTGTGGAGGAGCTGCGAGCTTACTGGAGAAGAAGGTAGAGGCAATGATGTGTGGCGTAGTTTGTAAAGGCGTGGCCGAAGGCAATGGCATGGGCAAGCCCTTGGAGGAGAAGAAGAGGAGTCGCGGTGGTCTTTGACGAGGAGGGGGTTGGTCGTAGGGGCTATAGAGGAAAGGGTACTATCGGTTGAAGGTATTGGGGTATGTTCGGCTCATTGATGGAGGGTGCTTGGTGATGGAGGCGCATGGTGATTGGGATGAGGCCAGAGGGGGTTGAGTTCATGGAGCATAGGTGGTGAACGGTGGTGTGGTGTGCACAGCCGTGATGGGCTACAGGCTGGTGTTGGTATCTCGGGCACGGGGGAGGCTCTGCGGTGGTGACTGGGAGTGGAAGAGAGGCTGTTGGCAGAGGTGCAGAGTCGGACATGAAGGCTGTAGGGTGGTGCGCACCGTGGATTCAGGTAGATGGTGGCGCTCGGGGTAGTGATGAAGGTGAGGGGTGCTAGTTCCTTGTTGGAGGCGATCCGAGAAGAGGAGAATGAGGAACTTGCGCAGGTAGAGTTGGCAGCCCGGGGAGGAGAAAGTGATAGGTTATGATTAGGGTTAGGGTTAAGATTAGGAGATAAGAAAGATTATATAGGAGATGATAATGGGTTTGGGTTTCAGGTTTGGGTATTGAGTATTAGGTTTGGAAACAAACAATAATGATAATAATCGTAATATCAATAATAATATATAATAATACATAATAAAAATACATAATAATAGTATTAGTAACAATTAAACTAGTAATAATAATCATCATCAATACTAATCATAATAATACATGATAATAACAATAACAATAATATTAATAATACATTAACAATGACGATAATAATAATCATAATCATAATGAAATAATACTAGTAAAAAAAACTGCCACTAATAATAATTAATAATAATACTAAAACATAATAATAACAATAATAATATAACCATTAATAACATAGTAATGGAAAAATACTAATTAGTAACTAAAATGATAATTAGTAATATTGGTAAATATATATAAGGCCAAACTAACATTTAATACTTCAAAATAATTTGTATATTTTAAAAAAATAAAAAGTAATAAGTCATAATTCAAGTTATTTGATAATAATAAATAAAATAAATGTATAGAAAAATTAATAAATATTTAGAAAAATTAAAATACAGTATTATTAATTAGAGATAATACATTCTACACATCTTATAAAAATTTCATACTCAAAATTTCAATAAAGTAGGGAATGAAAAAGAATCAAAGTCAACGGAGAAAATATCACAGCTTCCACGTCGCTTCTTCTTGGCACCACGATTCCGCTGCGCTACTCTGACTTTTGCTACCAGCTTCAAAATGGAGTAACCAGTTTCAAGAGATAAAATCAAGGAAATAGAATCAAGAAGGATGGGAATCAATATAGAAATACAGATCTCTCTGAAAGAAGAGTTGGAATCAGGAACATTGGATTTTCAAGGGAAGCACGATCAATTTCCAAGTGGACTCAAAATCATAATGTGAATATTATATGTATTGCAGTATAAATATAACTTGTTCCAAGTTACCGATGAGAACTAAGTCCTTCGTGCAAAAAGAGAAAGTCAAACGTCAACTCGTAAGTTAAAAACTTAGGCTCTGATACCAAATAAACTCCGTCAAACCTCGCTTCCTAAAATACGCTGAAGCGAAGACGCGATGAGAGTTGGCGATACTTATACGCAAGGAGAATACCTCACACATACGCGATAAGCCTTAAGTAATCTGAATAAGCCATAAATCTACTATGATATTTTACAGTCACTGCAATAACACATATAATGTCCACACATGATAATACATGAATAAAAAATGGAATAACGACTGATAAAATGTATAGAGAATCAAGAAGACAACAACAATACAAGAGAGTACCGGTAATCAACAGAGTGAAACTCCGGGCTCCTCGAAAAGCATGCGATCTCATCAAAACTTGGTTAATAGAATAAACACATATACCTGGATGCATAAATCTAGGGTCATAGTGACCTAATGAGTGTTAAAATGAAAGAAGTATGCATATGCATAAATAGTGTATACATACCACTATACAAGCATGAAACAACTGGATAAAAGTAACTTATATAAAATAGTAAGTAAAAGATAACCAACTAATAACATGATATATAAAAAATAAGAATAACTCACAACTGATGCTCATGTGTGTTAAGTCAGATATTTCTCTAGTTTGTTGATTATTATTAACCTAACTAATGTGGTACTTACCTCATCCCATATCTCAATCATTTTTTCACGTATCAAATAATGTTATCATTATTATACTACCTGCCAATGTTCTGCATGTACTTTGTAAGGGTACAGTGTATGCCCGGTACCATGGTCTAACACCCCTGATGCTGAATCAGGACAGGCCGCAAAAGCCTAATAACTGAGACCATAGCCCCACAAAAATATAGCTGATGGGCGCCATAGTCCGGGCATAGCCCTAACAGCTGACAACTAAATAACTAGGTAGCTAGTACTACCATAGTTCCCCATGGTGGAACCTACAAACCAGTATACATCAGAAGGTCCTTCCAAAATACACAACATGAATTATCAGGCAATTTTCCCTTTCTTCGAGTTATAGTGTCTTTTATTAACATACAATAACATAAGATATTATAAAGATAATAGTAACTGAATATCTCCAACAACTGCTAATGTCACTATAGCTGTTGATGGTTCTAAAAGACAAACTCCGAGGACGCTCTGCAATCAGTCTGAACGATGTTAAGCTTATCGACACTCCTAAAAGACAAGCCGTAGACAAGCTGAAGACTTATTAATCCCTGATAGACAAACTAATGACCTGGACTCCATTGATCTAGTGAAGCAAACAGTGAACCAAGTATTTGCCTTCTGAAGAAGCCTAAGAGGCTGACTTTTAGCTTCACTACAAGCTCAACTTTAGCTTCACATCAAACTTAGTAGCTCCGCTGTGGGCTCATTTCTTAACTTCTCATGAAGTTTTCATAACTCTGCTGAGAGCTCTTTTTTAATCTTCGCTGCAAGCTCAATGGTAGCTTCACACATGTTAACCTTAGCTCCGCTATGAGCTTATCTTTTACCTTCTCATGAAGCTCTTTTAGTTCTGCTGCGAGCTAGTTTTGTTGCGAGCTAATATGGTCATTTTTGACCATTTAAATGTCAGGACGAGATCAATGTGATAAAATATTACTTTGGGCAGTTAATCGCCATAATCATTTTACTCCTTGATTGGTTTGAGAGGATCAAAGGAAATCTCTCAATTTGTTGGATAAAATCAAGAGATTGCTATAACAACTCTAAGCCAGCTGGCTAATTTATGTCGCCAGCATGCACTTGCTTTGCAGAAGCTATTCTAACTTCGCAGCAAAGCTAAACTGCTAAAAAACAAAAGAGTAGTTACACCCCATTAAGCCCATAAATAGTCCACCGTTCAGCAGGCTCTTGGCTAGATTTTTTATTACCCTTGGCTGAAAAATTTAGAAGAAGGCTGATCTTCTATGAGAAAGATTTCAGAAGAGATCACTCTTTACCTTTTTGGCTTTCCACAGAGAACTTTGCTTCTCTTTAAGGGTGCTAATACCCTCACTATCTTCCTTTCTCAAAGGATTTTTAGAACCAGGCGAGAAGGAAATCCTTAGGCAGAAGACTCAAAGACTCGTCACTCGCATTATCAAAGGAACAAAGTGGTCGCATGCTGACCAGACTTTCACCAGGACACTTTCTCAACAATCTCAGTAGAAGATTATTGTAATTTTTTTTACTTGTAATTTTCTACAGCACTTTAATAAAGTTTCCCACCTCTAAACTAATGGAGAACAAGACGGAGACTCCACTGGAGAAAGCCTTCTTCAACAATAAGAAGATGGTACCACAATGCAATGATAAGATCCTTAGTTTTACTGTTGAAGTATTGGTCATCCAATTTGACCAAGAGAGATTCTAGCAGATTCTCTCTGAGGGTGGCTCAAGTCCTACCAGTGGCGCAAGCACAGGAAGATCTCAGTGGTTAGGTCTTCTCTAGCCATTGCTCGGAAGCAAGTCTTAGACGAGATGAAGTAGGCCACCTGCAGGCCTAACTCAGTCTCAATAGTGGCTAAACTAGCTTCACGCTTGCACTTGTATGTTGCGTGCGAAGCTAGGTCAGCCTCTAAGGCTTTTTGGATTGAAAAATCCACTTTACCCTCATGTGAGGCTAAAAGATCCCTTGTTTCAGCTTCTGGCGAAGCTCACAAAGTCTCTGGCTGCGAGACTACTTTAGCTCCCCACAGAGCTCAGCCACGTTTCTCCTGCAAAGCTAAAGGAAAAGCACCCGTTGGTGCTATTAGCGAAGCTGCTATAGCTTCACTGACTGCTGCAAGAGCCTTTAGCTATGAAGCTAAATTTGAAGCATCCACTAGTATTAACAGCGAAGTTACTTCACTTAAAGAAGAAGAAATGCTTCACAGTGCTAAAGCATATTTTGAAATAAAGACAAAGGAAAAAATTTTGGTTTTAGCCTTGTCACTTTTCTCATTTGGAAGAGTAGGTCATATTTTGAAGTCGAGCATGCTTAAAAAGTAATTTTAGGCACTCTTCTTTCTAATCATTCCTTTCGGTCCAAAAAGATGATGATTGTTCAATATGTAATAGTGGCATGTCTCCATTCATCCTTTAACCTTTATCATTTGGCAAGTCAAGATCCGGTCTCGCGACAATCTTGATC
Source organism: Agave tequilana (assembly GCA_038442645.1). Lineage (NCBI taxonomy): Eukaryota > Viridiplantae > Streptophyta > Magnoliopsida > Asparagales > Asparagaceae > Agave > Agave tequilana. The sequence continues at coordinate 317,490 of JAVJIF010003937.1, read as the reverse complement.
GAGCTGAATTCATTAAAGAAGGTTCGTGATGCATCTCAGCAAGATCTTTTCACTGTTTCTACATTCATATCTGGATTCAATAATCAGCTACAAACCTAAGTCCTGGTTATGACGAACTTAAGTGAAGCTTCACGAGGAATATTGACTTAATCGATAAATTTCCCTCAAAGCTTATGTTCATGTCTCGACTTGACAACTAGCCAAAATCAAGAATCCCGTTAGGTGATACTTCATTAGAAATTTTGACTTACTCGACAATTTTCTATGAAGTTTACTCATAACTCTTTAATCCCAGCGAGTTTTTAAGGTCACAAGTGGAATGCAGAAAGATCCACTTCAAATGGTATGATCCGAAGCCTTTGGTGAATAAGGTTAGAGGAAAATATTAGTTTCTAAGCCCAATATAAAATCCCCATTGACTAATCATTCTGAGGGGAATAGCATGGCTAGCCCAACTCAAGCAGTAGTTGGTAAAGACAAATCAAATCCGTTGATAGCTGAGGGTTTGCTAGAAATCCTAAGGGACCTGATCCCATTTGATTCCTCCAGAATCCTCTATCAATTCCCTCTAATGGAATGGTGGATCACAGAGTGAATAAGTCATGTTGAAACTTTCACCTTTGACTTTTTTGTATGTGAGGGGGCATGTCTTCAGTCGCATCCTTCTCTTTTTGATCAGTCAAAACCCGATTTCACAACCCATTCATTTAAATTTAGATAAGCTGGCTAAATGAGTTTATGTGACGAATTATCAAGCTGAACACATTAAAGAAGGCTCGAGATGCATCTTTGCAAAACTTTTTCAATGTTTTCACATTCATTTCAAGGTGTGGCAATCGTTCGATCAATCAGGAGTTGAGCGAAGTCCCCCAGGAATAGGTGGGACCTCTCTATCAATTTCTTCCTGAAGTGTACAAAATGACTATTCCCTCTAAAGAGAACTCATTTTAGGAGTATTATTCTTCAACAGGATTACTTCGATCCCTAAAAGAATTTTAGAAGTACTGCCTCTTATTCACTGACAGAATTCTCTAGCAATATTCTTACATTTACAAAGAATGGTCAATTTTGCCAAAGTCTCTTAACAATTCTCTTTCATGAAATGGTAGAACCACATAAAACTGTAATCATTTTCTCAACGAAATGAGTTGCAGATTGGTTGAGATTTTACCTGCACAAAAAAACAGAATTCCAAAATTTAAAAACAGAAGTGCAAGGTACTCAATCCTACTGCGATAGCAAGTGGCTATGTGGGTCGTGATCCACAAGAAGGGACTTGCGATGAAAGCGTGTTGTAAGTTCTCTTTAGTTTACTTGAAATGATTAAAAGTGTTCTTTTGTTCTCTTAAAGAAAAGGAAAAATAATCAATTGTTAAGTTAAGAAGAAAGCAAAAGATGAGAGAATGTGGAGAAAATGGAAAACAAGTTTATACAAAAAAATAAAAATAGTAAAGAGTTGAGAGCTGGTGATGGAGGCGATTTAAACTAAAGATTAAAAAAAAGAAGAAAAACCTTATAAAATACTTACTTACCTCTTTCGGTTAATGACTTCCCTTGAATCCTTGGACAAAAGGTGAGCAAAACATGACAAATAGGTTCTTTATCATTCCTAGACTTAAACTATGAATTTAAATGCAAGTAAAACATAAATAGAAATTGCTATCCATCACTATAAGCTATCAAGAGCACTTGCAATGGCAAAGCAGGTTCGATACTATAAGTTTCAGTTGGATTATCATCAAAACCCGACAGAAGAAGAGTAAGAGAAAATGAAGAACATAAAAATATAATTTTGATTTGATTCAACTAACAATGAAAGAAAAGAAAATTTACTTACACTAGTGTCACCCCCAGTACAAGCTTCACCAACATTCTCCCATGAAACTCTCCTCTAATCTCAGTTACATAAAGAAAAATAAAAATTACATAAAAAAGTAAAAAACTAAGTTACAAACTAAAGTACGGCCTAGCCTATGCACTCTGCTGAATCATTTCCTCTGGCCTGAGAATTTGAAGATATTTATAGCAAATTATTGAAGGGGGACAACGTCTCAAGATAGAGAAGCAAATGCTCCTTGTATCTCAACTGAAATGCAGCACATCCATGACTTTTGCCGCAAATCCACAGCCTTATGGCCACATCCAGGTGGAGGGACTCGAGGAAGCTTCCTTTTTCCTTTTATCTAAATAGATTTTCTGTTTGATCTTCTAATTTTGACGACTCTTTTGTTGATGTTCGGTTAACTAATTGGATTCATAAAATCTAATTTTAACTGGTCTTCATTTAATATTATCTTTCCTGATATGTATTGGTCTTCAGCTGGAATTATTTTTATCTCTTTGATCTTGATTAAATCTGAATTTCAGGTTGCTTTAGGCTTGTTTTCTCTTCCTTTTCCCTAGTAAAGGCGCTGCAAATAATTAGATGAAAAAGATAATTAAAGCAGTGTTTATTAAATAATAAATATGAGAATGTGATAATAAATTTGCAATATCAGTGGTCGATCACAGATCAATTTTGTCACATTAATATTAAACCTTTGATAGCAAAATTTTCAGTATATCCCCAGCGGATTAGAACTCCACTTGTCATTCTTCTCCATAGAACGACAGTTCCATTCATATTACATAGATCAATACCCATCACGTTAATATTATATCTCTGACGGCTTTCTTTCAGAGCTCATAGGGAATGAGTGTTTCTCTATCCCCAATGTATTTCTCCAAGAAATGACTTCCTAAAAATCCCCCGGAAGTTATAAGTTTTTATGTTAATGATTACCTCTGACAGCTCCTTATAGATTCCCCATAGAGTCTCAAGAGAAATGCTAAATTTTCTCTTCAAAATCCTCATGGAATATCCATTCTCCGAAGAGGTATCATGTTATCATGTTAATGATTACCTCTCACAGCTTCTAGGAGTGTTGCCTCCTATCTTCCCCAGCTTGATTGTCATGTTAATGCTTACCTCTGACCATTCTTTAGAGTATTTCCCTGCAGAATTTGAAGGAATGCTAATTTTCTTCTAAAATCCACATAGGATTCCTTTTAACACCCCAGTGAGTATTAAGTAGATTACCCTTGGAGTTTTTACAGTCCACAGTGGACACTTTGGCTGTCACTTTAACATTGTACCTCTGACAACTTTTTGCAATACTCCTACAAGAAAACACTAATTCCCCCATAGAGTATCAAATCACATTCCCTAGTGGAACAGCTCATTTTGCAATCATGTCCAGTTAATCATCTCTGAACGACAAGACTCTAAGCTTGGTGGTTTCTCAACCGGTTATGTCCATGTTACCTCTTAACTGACAGATAGCCAATTCTTACCTTTTAGCCCGGTAGGGACTACTTTTTCGCTGTTATATCTAGCTCGCCACGTCTGAACGACAGGGCTCTGAGTTTAATGTTTCTTAATTGGTTATGTCCTTGATTAATCTAAACCGATGGGTGCCCGGATCTCTTCACCTTTATTGTACTCAAACTGTCATGTTCAGTTCAACACCTTTGAATAGACGAGTCCATAATCTTGTTCTCCTTTCCCCCGTCGCTGGGAGTTCTCGCTGTCAAGTTAACACTATGGCCTCTGAATAGAGAATTTAAAGCCTGGTGTCTCTTAGTTGGTCATGTCCAGTTTATCAACTCTGAACTGACGGGTGCCCGATCCAATTCACCGTTGCAGTCTATAGTAGACAAGCAATCATATTGACATTATAACCTATGATAGCAGATTCAGAATTTAGCGTGTCTTAATCTATCATGTCCAATTTATCACCTCTGAATAGATGGGTTCCTAAAATTAGATTCATCTTATTTTTGTCATTAAGTCCAGTTTGTCACCTCTGAACAATAAAATTTGAGCTTGGTAGCTTTTCAATCGGTTATTTTAGTCAATCACCTCTGAACAGATAAATAGCCAAGTCTCATCCTTTAGTCCAGTACGAACTATTATTACTGTCATGTCCAGTCTATCACCTCTAAACGGTAGGGCTTTGAGTTTGGTAAGTCCCAATCGATTATGTCCAGTTTGACATCTTTGAATCAATCGATATCTAGATTTCATCCTTTAATCCTTTATAGACTTCTTTTGTAGTCAAGTTAGTCAATCACCTCTAAACAACAAGTGCTCTGAGTTTGGTAGTTTCTCAATTTGTTATATCCAATTAATTACCTCTGAACCGACAGATAGCCAAATTTCATCCTCCTGTCCAGTGCGGACTTCCTTTAGTCATTATGTCCAGTTCATCACATTTGAATGATAAAATTATGAGCCTGATAATCCCTAATTAGTTATGTCCAGCTTGTCACCTCTGAATTGGCAGATTTTCGATCTCACCCATAGTCCCGTAGGGACTATTTTATTACTGTTATATCCAGTTCGTCACCTCTGAACGACAAACTCCTTTTCTAGTGAATCCTAACCTGTCACGTCCAGTAAATCACCTCTAAATATATAGATTCCTAAACCTACACTCCTTTATCCCCAGTGGATTCTCTTTTCTACACTAACTATATCATATTCATAACCTCTAAATAATATTAGTCTTGGTTTTAAATCCTTCGGGAATTTTACTTGGTGAATTTTCACCCCTTCAGTTCTTTCCAAAGAACTTGCATGTTAGGTTTTTCTCATATGGATAATTATACAAAACAAGTAAAGGAAGAAAAAAGAAGAAAAAGACACTGAGTAGTCTATAATTTTGCATTATTACATCACATTTTCTCACAAATTTATGAATAAAATGATGCTTCTCACCCGTGCTTTGGTCTACTTTGCATATAAGTAGGAGTTCAAGGGCAAAGTTGGAATAAGAGCCTAATTAAACCCAATTTTTGGGTAATTAAATCTCATTACTTGGAGGCCAATCTAGAGAGCTTCTAGAAAAAATATTGGATCCAGAAATTAGAAATGAATCTGAAGAAACCCGGATCCAATTCACCAAACCGGATATAATTAGGAGTTCCTCATATATGGACGAAACCACAGACCAAAACCAGGGACCTGGGTCCCTGGTTCCTCATAGCTGGACGAAACCACGGACCAAAACCAGGGACCTGGGTCCCTGGTTTTGCCACAAAAATATGGCAAAAGCTGTATTTTCGCGGCCTTATGGTGGGCCCATCCGTCGATCTTCGATGCATGATCTCGTCTCGCCTTCCAGATGCTTCTTTTGCCTATAAATACTACAAGGATAGACCAGAAACAAAAAGGAAAGGGAATTGGCTAGGGCTTTCTCTCTCTTCTAGTTGTAGAGTAGAATTTTTTTTCTTTCTTTTATCTTGTATTTTAATTTTCTTTTTAGATCTTGTAGTAGGGCTGAGTTGATTCAGAGAGAGAAAGAGAGATATTGATGTAATAGATGGTGACAATCTATGTAAAAGTGTCTCCTTTCTTCTCCATTGTAATCTTCTCCATCTTCTATATGATGCTTAACTAGATTTTCTTCTCATGGCAATCTAACTATTAACCACTAGCTAGGTAACCGTTTACTTGATAATCCATATGAATCTAATAGGCTTTGCTCTTGTAAGAGTCATTAATGGCTTATGATGATGGATTCTAGCATTCTAGCATTCTAGCATCTAACCACTAACAAGCTAACTTGTAATGTCTTTTTTATTTCATACTCACCTCTACTTATTTTTGATGATTTAATAGTAACTTGCAACTTGTTGTGTGGAATTGATGTGTTTGAATGTTGATGAACAATCTTATGTACCATGCTTTGCATCGTCTCTTGAAGCCAAGGACTAGCATGGCGAAGGATCCATGTGAGGCAACTATCACTAAGAGGTTAGCATAGTTAGTGGAACAAATAGTAGTTAGCAGCCATAAGTTTTCTTCCATCATTTTCCTTCCTTTTACTTTTCTTTAAAAAAATATTTTTGAAATTTTTTTATCATTTTTCTATAATTGTTTTCATCACTTCTTAGTTCACCTTTGTTTCATTTTCTATTTTTTTTTCCAAATCACTTCACTTTTCTCTTCATTACTTCTTGCTTTTGTTTTACCAATTCTGCAACCAGTTCTCTTTTGTTTTCACATCGACGATATATCTCTTTCTCCACCTATCACTTCTGGATTCCTTTTCTTTTTCTTATTCTTTAAACAAAGAAGATCTTGTTAACATAACACGTGAATGGACCGTTAATGCTTCATCGCCTCCCGTCCCTGTGGATTCGACCTATTGAGCCGATGCTATAACAAAAGTATCAATGGAACATTAGCGCGTACACAATTTCACTGATTTCATAAAACACACATTTTCAAGTGCTCGCTTCGCCTCGATCAAAAAATTGGCACTGTTGTCGGGGGCAGGAATGGTTTTGATTTCACATTTTTGTTAACATTTTCTTCTTTGTTTTGGTGTGCAGGTCAATTTTAAAGAACTTAAAAATGCAGAACGCCCATTAGCATGCTCTTGAAAGCAGGGACCCAGCTTCTAAAGAAAAGCCGCGTAAATGCGACTTCAGCCGTGGTTTCGCAGCAATTTTGTGGCATAATATTTTCTTCTTTTGCTGGGATGTGCAAATTGTAATAGCTAGTGGATTTGTACTGTTATTTTCCTGCTTTAATTGCTTGAACACTGCAATAAATTAAAAAACTAAAATACGGTAATTGGAAGCTTTTAAAATGGTTTAGACATTTGCATCTAGGCACATGTTAATTTCAATTCCAATATACTGTATTTTGTTCTATTGTTGTAATCTGGACTGAGGTGTACATATGGCACTGCATATAGCATAAGATAAATACGTGGGATGATTTATTCGCTTTGTTTTATATTCTTGTCTATATTACACACTTGCATGAATGGGACCTAAGGGCATAACCCATTACAAGATAAGGTGGGAGTCATTACCCTTAGCCCAAAAACCACCTCCCCACTCACACAACCCAAGCCTTGATAAATATTGATAGACACTGGCCCCTAGAGACATCTCGGACTCGTTAAGAGATTGACCTAGGGTGAAACTTATTTGAATCATAGTCTTGTAAAATCTGTGTAGAAGGTTGAGGATTAAGAGGTTACGTCTCGAAGATATCATAGTTTAGCGTAATTAAGGCCCATTGCTTATGCACAGATACCTCCCACCATATTTTGCCCCTACCTGGCCGATTAGCTTGTGGTTGGATTTATACAACAACCTCTCCCAGATAATCGCCCAGTTAGGAGTCATCTAAGTCTAGGTCAACCTTAGTATAGTCTTGGTTTTGATTTTTACTTTCTTTTTGTTTGTTTGTTTGCTTTTATTTTTTATTTGTGATTGTTTGTAATATGAAATTCAACAACAATAATTTTTTCATCCAAATATGAATCCATATTTCACACCGACTGCATTTGCTCAGATAACTCCTACCCGACTTTTATAGCATGAACCAATAATATAGGCCGAATTGGATTTATCCTACTCAATATGACCCATATCTACAATCTTATAACCATAATTTTTAAAATAATTTTCACTCTTCACATAATCAATGGGGATTCACCTCCATCGAGTCAAATTTTCAACCACTTTATCTACAATTTTCATAATATTGATTTCCAAATTTTGCTTCCTATACTCCTTTAGTAGAACCACCAATTGAAAAAAATCTGAGTTAGAAAAAAGTATAGAAGCCAACATGTAAGAGACCTAGCGACAATATCAGAAAATGTTGGCCTCCACAATTCCATAATATTTTCAAGATTCATACTCATCATCTTCTGCTTAAAATAAAAAACCATCAATTCTAGAAATGAGTGTGCGTGAATTGAAGCAACAATCGCAAAATTTGATAGACTCACGATTTCACCACAATTTTCAAAACAAATCTTCATCTTTTCAAGCCCAATCGCAACAAAATGATAAACCAATCGACTATGAAAAGCTGCTTGAAACCATGAATCAGGCTCAAATCGCTCATAATCATGACATAGATATAATGGTCAATACTCTCCATTCTGACCCTTTGACCATACCTGATATAGCTAACAATTCTGTTAGAGCCAAAGAATCATCTTGTTTTGAAAACCAAGATTCAATTACAGCATACCCATTTGAACTTGACCAAACTCTGAATTTTGAAAATCCCATTGATATTTTGGCATGTTATCCCTTTCCTGAGATTGAACTTGAGAATGAATGTGATCATGAACCTCAACATGGTAATTCAATACCACTTCCAGATTCAACAATGACTCCGGTATTTTCACCTGATTGCAATCCTTTTCCTGAGTCAATATTAGATCTTGTGCCCATTCATCGTGAAATTAAATAACCAATCTTTCTAGATCAACATATTGAACTTGACCAATACCATACTTTTGAAAGTTCTATTGACAAATTGGCAAGTTTTTATTTTTATGAAATTGAACTCAAATAAGAATGCGACTTCTATTCCCAAATTTGTGATCCAGTTCAAATTTCTGAATCAATATTGACTCCTGTTTTGTTACCCAATTGAGCAACATTTTAGAGTTAAGTTTGAATCTCACCTGTCATTCTTGAACTAGAATCACCAACCTTAGGAAGTCACATACCATTGTGGGAAAATAAATGTGGACTTGAGTTTTAATTTCTTAATTTGGACCCACTTCCTTAACAAATTTCGACTCCTGAACCTTTACTTGACTTCAGTCAATTCCATGAGTTAATTGTCGTTCATGTCCTTCCTGATTCCAAATCAATCATTTCATTTTTTATAATCCATTTTGGGACAAAGGTGTTGAAAATAATGACTCTGAAATATTGTGAAAATTTAGAAATAAGATGGGGTAAAATTCATAATAAAAATCATTCATATATACATCATTATAATGGGTTGTATTATAGAGGTAATTGGTGGGTTCCTGCAAACACCACGTAATTTGAATTGGGCCGCATTTCGTGGACCAATCAGGCCACCACTGGAACCACCACCTTGAGGTAATTTTTCTTTCCCTCTCTATTTGTTTCAGCATACTACATCTACGATGCATTGAGGACAATGCTTGAGATAAGTTTGGGGAGGGTTTACTAACATAGAGTTTTTAGATTTTTTCACTTCTTCTAAGATATTCTTAAAAATATTTCTTTTGTATAAAATTTTCCTTTCTTTAAAAACTTTTTGAAACAAGAGACACAGTTTTGATCTATTTTTAAAAAAATAAGATGATCTTAGAAATTAAGGAAGCCTTAATTATGACATCTTAAACCTAGTCAAAATGATGTATCTTATTTAAGATTATAGATTAAGTAAGAAAGATTGGAGAGATAATTTTATCTTAAATTTCCTGCCTTAGAGAGTATGCACTTCATACTTACACATTTTTTGGGATGGAAACAAAGACCTTATTTCATATGATCTAGTGTTCTGTTACTCACTGGTATCTTACCTATCAGTTTAGATTACCGTCAGATTCCTTATTCATTCATTCCAGTGATTTACTTATATTGCCCCTTTATTTTCACATTTTCATATTATTGTTTTCTCTTTTATTATGTGCACTTGCTGGTCCACTTCCGCCGGACCTTGATTTTTCAGCATCAGAGCTTAAGGAGACTGACGAGCCCCTATTCGAAGGGACATATGAAGGCTACCAGGCGTGAATTCGAAGTTTTTAATCTTATGTATTTTGGCATTTTGTCTTGTTATGATGACCTAATACCAAAATTGTATCTTCTTTTATTTTTGCTTTGTTATATTTCCAATCTTGCATGTCTTTTATGTAAAAATGAAACTTTTGATTGTCCTTTGTATATTTGTGCGAGAATTTCGCTCCATTGCTACATTGTAAGATTCACGAAAGAGATTTCCCTCTTCGTGAGTATCTGTTGGCCATCATCATGTACCCGTACTCCGTATTTTGGAAAGCGGGGCATGACATGATTTTATTGGTATTAGAACCAAGTTCATTTTGATTCTGCACCATATAAAGACAATCAGGTTCATATATAAGAAAAAGCATCTATAACTGTCTGGATACACATCGTTAGCCTAAACTCTTGCCTTAGATTCCCTTCTAAACTATTTCCTATCTGTTTCATACATTCGTGGCTCGGAGCAGAAATGTTTTCTCATCCTCCCGACTGACTCAGTTGATCAGCATATTTATTGTCGCTGAATCTGCATATTTATTGTCACATTTTCATACTTATTATATAATAAACTCTGCATTTAATCGTATTTATTGTCTAATTTATATGCAGGCACAATACTAAAGGAGAGGGAAGAGAAATGAGCCCAAAAGCCCATCAAAATTCTGATTTAATTCAGAATTAATTCGAATAAAAAAATCAGCAGATAAGGGCAAATCAGAGAAGATAAAATCAGTCGAAAACCAGTTAAAACAAATCTCTACAAATCAATTGGTTAAAGCCAAAAATCAAAGGAGGTTTCGTCAAATCTAGGACCTAAAACTACAAATCTGTAAAGAGATAATATCATATCGCGAAACCAGGAATTACCACCCCCAGGTGTGGCCACCTGACCACACCCTGGCCATGAAAACGCGGCCAAAGCCGCATTTTCGCTGCTTGGTTAGGGTTTTTAAGGGAGCGTTTGCTCCCCCTATCTTCGTACGCTCTCTCCCGTTTGGTTTTGCCTATAAATACTGGGTTTTCAGAGACTATAGGGGATGATAAAGTAGAAATAGATTCTTAGGCCAGTTTTTCATTCTTTTTAGTGTTGTGATTAGTCTACAGTTCTGCATTATTATATCGCATTTTTGTGCTGATTTATGAATAAAATGTCGGTCTAAACCATGTTTGGTCTCTCTTGCAGATAAATCAAAAGTCTAAGAGCAAAGGAGTAATAAGAGCTTAATTAAACCCATTTTCAGGTAATTAAATCTGGATTTCTTAGAGGTCAAGTAAGGGAGCTTCTAGAAGATGCATTGAACCTAGACCCTTGCGCATGTCAGACAAATATCAGGGCAAAAATATTAGAATCCGAATATACCAGGAAGGTCCTCAAAGCTAGGAGAAGTTTCTCGCCAAAATCAGAGACCTAAGTCCCTGGTTTTGCTGTGAAAACGCGGCATCACGTGTCGATTTTCGACGCGTGGCATCGTCTCACCTTCGAGATCCTTCTTTCGCCTATAAATACCACTACAGAGTCCCAGAACGCAAGCAGATTTAGAATTAGGTTAGGTTTTCTATCTTTTAGTGTAGGGTAGTGTTGGTGTTCTTCTTCTTTTCTTTTTTATTTTTATTTCCTTTTAGATCATGTATTAGGGTAGAGAGATTCAGAGAGAGAAAAAGAGAGATTGATGTAATAGATGGTGACAATCTATGTAAATGTGTCTCCTTTCTTCTCCATTGTAATCTTCTCCATTTTTACATAATGTTTGGCTAATCTTTTCTTCTCATGAAAATCTAACTACTAACTGCTAACCATCTAACCACTTACTTGATAATTCACATGAATCTAGTAGCCTCTATAAGGCCTTGCTCTTTCAAGAGCCATTGATGGCTCATGATGATGGATTCTAACATTCTAATATTTCTAACATCTAACCCACTAACTTGCTAACCTACAAATGCTAACTTTATTTCATGCTCACCACTAACCGGCTTTGATTATCTAATAGTAACTTGCAACTTGTTGTGCGATATGGATGTGTTGTTTGAATGTAGAAGAATAATCTTATGGGCCATACTCTGTATCGTCTCTTGAAGCCAAGGATTAGTGATGGCCAAGGATCCATGTGAGGCAACTATCACTAAGAGGTTAGCATGTTTAGTGGAGCAATTAGTAGTTAGTAGCCATGAGTTTTCTTTTATCTTATCTTATTTTAAAAATCCATTTCAAAATTCTTTTATCATTTTCCTATTGTTGTTTTCACCAACTTCTTAGTTCACCTTTGTTTCATCTTCTTTTTGTTTTCAAAACCACTTCTCTTTTATTTTCACATTTTCATTTTCATCGCCTTCTCATCTATCACTTCTGAATTTATTTTCTTTTCTTTTCTCATTCCTTAACAAAGAAGAAATTATTAACAACCGGTATGAATATGAACTGTTAATGATTCTATCGCCTCCCGTCCCTATGGATTCGACCCGTTAAGCCAATACTATAACGGAAGTATCGAGGAAACATTAGCACAAATACATTTTAACTGATTTCATAAAATACACATTTTTGAGTGCTCGCTCCGCCCCGATCATGTAGGTTTTTATTTTTTATTTTATCTAATTTTTACTTTTTTTATGTAAGTGAGAGGAGAGACGAATTTCATGGAGGAATGAGAGCAAGTTTGTACTAAGGGTGACACCGGTGTAAGTAAGTTTTTTCTTTCATTGTTATTTGAATCGAATCGAAGTTTCTTTTTTTTCTTTACTCTTATTTTCGTTTGCTTTCCTCTGATGTGTTTACAATTCAAGTAAATCCGATAACCTCGAGACTGCTTCATAATTGCAAGTGCCCTTGATGGCCTATGGTGATGAACAACAATTTTTTTGTTAGTTTAGCTTGCCCTTTTTTTATAGTATAGATCGGGAATGGAGAAGATCCTACACGCCATGCTTGATCGCCTTCAAAGACTATGTAAGTCGATGCTACGGATCCATGGTATATGAGCACTGAAGAGGTAAGTAATTTTTTAGTTTCTTTCTTTTAATTCTTTAGTTTAGATCACCACAGTCTCCAAACTCTTTTATTCACTCTTTTTATTTCTTTCTTAACTTAGTTTTCTAATTTTCAAAATCATCATCTCTTTCATCTTTCACTTTCACAATCTAACATAACTTATTTTTTTTCTTTTCAAGAACTAAAAGAAAAACTCTAACCATTTTTTGCAACTTAAAAGAGAACTTGCAAAAAAAAGCTTCCATCGCTAGTCCCTCTTTGTGGACCATAACCTGCACAGCCACTTGCTATAGCAGTAGCATTGAGAACTTGCACATTCTATTCTTAAAGTTCTAAAATTTTGTATTCCTGTGTATAGGTTTCAACCCAATCAAATTTTGATGTCGCTGCCGGGGAGGGACGGTAAGTAATTATCTTTTTAAATTTATATTTTTGGTTAACTTTCTTCTTTGTTCTTAGTGTGCAGTGATAGATATCAAGGAATTTTTTTCTGCATTAGACATATAAGTGGCCCTGGACTTTGCTCAAGAAAGCAGAGCCCAGAAGCCCATAGATTTGCTGCATTCATGTGGCAATCTGAGTGGACTACTAATCTGTATTTTTTTCAGGTTGGTTGAATTGCAAAGCCAAATTTTTGCAGCTATTTATTTTCTTGTTTAACTCACTGTATATACTTTCTAACCTCATGTAAATTGATATTTGTTAAAAGCTAAAAATAGTTTATACTTTGCATTTAGGCACGAGTCTAATTCGTTTACATTTTACATTACTGTTGAAGAGTGCTAGAGCAAAGGTACGTGTGCAAAGCATGTAATATAGGGACACTTTTGAATTGCTTACATTGTTTAAGTGTTGCTTTTCATGTACACATTGCACTAAATTGATTTAAGGGCTTATCCTATAAACAGAATATGGTGGAAAGTCATTACCCTCGCTTAGTCCACAAACAATCTCCTCACTCACTAACCCAAGCCTAACTAAAACTATGTAGACGTTGGACCTAGGGACATCTTGGACTCAATAGGAGGCTGACCTAAGGGGGAAGTTGATTAGAATTTGACTCTTACCAAATCGGTGTCAAAGGTTGGGGACTGAGGGGCGAAACCCCGAAGGTTGGTGGTTTGGCTTAATTAGGCCTGTTGCTTTAAGTACAGATACCTCCCACAAATTTTTTTCCTACCTGGCCGATTAACTTATGGTCAGATTCAGCAATATACCTCCCGTTGATAGTCTAACCAGTTAGGAGTCATCTAGGTCTAATTCTACCCTAACTTAAGTTACATTTGTTTCTTTTTATTTGTTTGTTTATTTGTTTGTTTTTCTTTGTTTGTTTTTGATATTTCTTGTGTGATATGGCTTATAACAATGATTTTCCAATTTTAATGGTAATCCATGTTACACCTCGACCTCTTTTTCAGATATTACCAATCCAGCATATCATAACTTTAACCAACTTAGTGTGCCGGATTAGTCTTCTCTGAATCAATACATGTGTTATTCCCAATACTATGAACAAGACTGGAATAATCATCACTATTCTTCAGAGAGCAATAGGGATGCAACTCCCATGACTCATATTGTCAACCACCTTACCAACATCCAACTTTATATACTCCTTCTCCTGAGCAACAATTAGAAGAATCAATTGACTGAAAAAGAGGATGGAAGCCTTAGAATAGCTTGAGCGATGAATTCAGAATTTAGAAGACTCAAAATCCAATCAAAATTTTCAAGTCACAAATTCTTACTCTATTTTTTAAGAAGAACATTCAGACATAGAAAAGAGTATGGAATCCATGATTCAATTCCAAAATGATCCACTCAATATGATAGAAGCAAGACTTAGTAGATGGAAAAACATGCGTAGGAATGAGGAAACTCTCCCTGCTCAGTTTTTGACTATTTTCGACACTTCTAGCCATATTGATGAAAACCAAGAATCATGGTATCTTGAAGACTTTGACCAAGATTCAATTTCACCACAAAATCTTGAACTTGACCAATATCAACCCATTGATGAATTGGCAAGTTTTCATTTTAAAGAGATTTTGAACTTGATTATGAATGTAAATGCGATCCCCAACTCTGTGATTCAGTTTTCATATTCGAATCTATGTTGACTCCGGTATTCTTACCTGTAAGTTCACCTAGAGGGGGGGTGAATAGGTGATGGCTAATCTAATGGTCACTATGAACAAATAATGCGGAATTAAAACTAAGTTAAATTAAACTTCTTTTAATTAAACACTTATGTATAATACAAGAGTGTTGCCGAATTCCCCTTGCGAGGCTCTGGACAAACTCCTCTAGATTCCCCTTGAATGGGTTGAGGTGCCGCGTTGGCTCTCTTGGTTGAATACTAGTGTTATCAAGCAATCCCACGCAAGTATATAACAATTAAGCACAAGGGAATATCAAGCATGTAATAGTAAAGACAATGTAAGTAATGCAAGATATAAATAAGACAATAAGAGAAAGAGAGCAAGAGATAGCAATCGCAAACACAAGAGTATGTTTCGAGTTCGAGCACACTTGCTCTACATCCCCGCCTTCGACACACGAAGGATTTCCACTATGTAAGATCCCACCGGATCTCTCCTCGGTGCCGCAACACCTACAAGCTCTCGGACTCCAAAGTCCCTTACACACGCAAGTCCACCGACTCGCCGAGGCCGCACCTCAAACCACCAAGAGTTCACAACCGAACTCTAACCACCAACGAGCACACTTGCCCGTCTCCTCAAATACAAAGGAAATCTCTTTGGTGATCTAACACTTGATCACCAATTACAAACTCACTACAACACTCTCCCTATAGGATAGATATACAATGGAAGCTCAAGTGTAGTGTGAGAAAAAACAAGGAAAGAAGGCTTTGATGGAAAACTCAAGAAATCACAATAAATACTCTCTTGATAAAATCCCTTTTGATAGGAAATATTGGCACTCTATTTTGTGGAGAAAACTTCTGAAATCACTTGGAAAAACTGGCTCAAGAAGTCCTCAAAATCTTAGCTCAAAGCAATGACAAAACCCCTTTTATAGAGGCCAGACAAATCTGACCGTTGGGCTCTGTCAGAGCTACCGGTCGACCGGTCCCGGTCGACCGGCAACGGTCAAAAATCCGACCGTTGCAGCCTCCGGTCGACCGGCCCGGTCGACCGCGCAACTGGAGAAGAGAGAAAACTCTCTGTCGGTCGACCGGCCCGGTCGACCGATAATTCCCGAGAGCAAAGCTCTCTTAAGCGGTCGACCGGTCCGGTCGACCGTCCTCCAGTGCACACAGGCGTGCACGCTGTGCACGTCCGGTCGACCGACCCGGTCGACCGGCCACTGTCAGTTCTGAAAAATCAGAACTGCCAGAACCTGAAAATTTGGGATTAAGGATAGGTCTTTTTGGCTTAATAAAAATCCCATAAATACTTAGAAATTCTACAAAAATAGTTTTATGATATAGAAACATGCTTGCACAAAATCAAGGCATGTTATTGAAGATTTGACTATTTTTGTAACTTGGAAATATTGGCTCATAATAAAAACTGTTTTTCTAAAATAACATGTTTTTCCAAATTTCCATCAAATACAAAAACAAGATACACTTTAAAGCATAGTGTGTGTGGATATGATCCACTACACAATCAAGATGACATATCTAGTTTTTGACATAAAGCACTAAACTTGGTTTTGAAATATCAACATGTTTTTCCAAACTTTCATCAAATACAAAAACAAGATATACTCTAAAAGCATAGTGTGTATGGATATGATCCACTACACAATCAAGATGAAATATCTAGTTTTTGACAATAGGCTCTAAGCATGGTTTTGGATATAAGATATGTAAACTATGAAATACCAAAACCAAATTGTATTTTATCACAAATAAAAATCTTTTCTTAACTAGGAAAATCTTTTATGAAAATCATTCTATCAAGAGTTCTATCAAGAGTGTGTGTGTGATATAGACTTGAGCAATCCACCAACTATTCTATCCTTTACATTTTAACTAAAACAAATCTTATAAAAACAAACCTAGACTCAAGTCTTCATCTTCTTGAAGTCTTCACTTGAAGTCTTCTCATCTTCTTGACTTGGTCCACATGCAATCCACCGAGCTCATCTCTAGATGTGATCTTGATGTCCACCGAGCTCATCTCTAGATGTGATCTTGATGCATAGGCTCGCGAATCAACCGGTGCTAGCTTCCAACTTGACTTTAAATCCTTTGTTGAAGCTCCACACTTACTAAGATCTTGATAAGGAATCTGTCACTAATTAAACACAAGATCATTAGTAATCATAACTTCATGAGTTGATCATCATCAAAACTAGGGTGATAGGCCTTTGGCCAACAATCTCCCCCTTTTTGATGATGACAAAACTCATGACGTTATATATGCATGGATTAAAGTAAAGCTTCAAAGAAGCTCCCCCTTAACTCATGCATACAAAATAAATAATAAATATGATCATGAAGCACATGAATATGGATGCAAATATGGAGATGCAACAAGCATAAATCAAAATCTTTTTACTCCTATTTGCATAAATCAAAACACATATGCATAAATACAAATCTTAATTCCCCTTAAGTACTCCCCCTTTTTGATGATGGCAAAACATATGCAGTTATCACAAGATATTTTGGGTAGAGTCTTCAAATGAAGCTCCCCCTCAACACAAGCATATATATAAAAATCATACTCAGGCATATTATCACAAATCATAATCATAAACATTTTATTTCCATGCCAACAAAGATGCCAAATACTCATGTCATATCATAGATGAAGGAAATGAGTCTCATACATGACATAAATACATAAAACACATAACCATATCCATGTCCACAACACAAAATAAAAATACATGACAAAGCAAAAGATGTCCAACACAAAATATGTCAAGTACATAACAAAATAACAAAGTGTCACAAAATATCTCTCTCAAAATACTTCTCCCCCTTAAGCAAGGAAATCATGCATATATATCAAAACAAAAACACAAATACTTCTCCCCCTTTTTGTCAATCATCAACAAAGGGTTCAAAGTAAATCAAATCAAAACAAATTTTCTCCCCCTTTATGTCAAAAATAAAGAAGTCAAAGAGGGGCAATACAAATCAAAATTTTGAATTTTTCTCATCAAAACAAAATCATTAATTCTATTTTATCAAAACAAATTTTGAATTTTCTCTTTGATATCAAATAAAAAATATTGATACCATTTTAAAATCTAATGCATAAGCTTGAAAAATAAGATTTGAATTAAGCTTAGCATTAACAACACATGAAGAATTCGAACTAGTTAAATGAGAGTGTTTAACAACTAGTACGAAATCCTTCTATCAAGGAATAAATCTAAGGATTTTCATGAAATAGCAATGAAACACAAAACACTCAAACACTCTAATCTATAAAGTCTAAATAGTTTCAAAAGAAGTGAGTGTACTAATGTTATGTGAAACATGGCATCATGAAAATGGCAATAAGGTACAATATTCCTTAGAAAATCATAAACATCAAAATCATCTCACATTTTTTATTAAATCATTGAAAACAAAATCTATATGTCAAGATATATGTATGTTTTGACAATACATGAAATATACATACATATCTCTTAAACTCAAGTGAGTCTATATGAATGGATTTGCATTGACGGCAAAAGACTCAAGAGTTATACATGTATATTTTAAGGTTTGGCAAAACACACATATACATGAAATAAAAGGCACATGATCATAAATCAAATCCAAAAGGTGAACATAAGTTTAAATATGTATGAATCATCAAAACTAAGCAATACAAGTACATTTCAAGGGTTCAAATAAGCATTTAAGCACACTTACTAATAGATCTTTTTGAGGCCCATGATATGTTCAAGTATAAATCCTAGTGTTGACAAAATCTAACATATAAACTAATATTCAAATCATGAAGCATTAAATTTTAAGAAAAATTGAATCATGTGACAATCTCAAAAACTATTTGAAGAATACATAACTAGTATAAATTGTTTTTGAAAACTAGTTAAAGATCCTTCAAATATGTCAAATCATATGTTTTCATGAATGAGACTAAGTACATAAAAATCCAAGCACTCATAGTCCATAAAGCTCATAAATATATTTTTTGAATAAAAGATGAGTGTTCAAAGGTTATGTAAATAGTATTTTCATGAAAGTTGTCATTGAAGCTCAAATCACATAGAAATCATTGTTATCAAATCAACACAAAATAATTTTTATTAAAAACTACAATCTTCATGGTATATGTATGAATTATACAAATCTAACAATACACATACATATCCTAAAATTGTAAAAGAGTCTATCAAATATTTGCATGAAAGCTAGAGACTCACGGGTATACATGTATATTTATTAGATTTGAATTAAACACACATATACATGAAGTAAAATCAAAGATAGGCATAACAAGTATAAATGACCGAATCATCAAAACTAGCCTATACACATGCATATAGTGGATACAAATGAGCATGAAGTCCAAATATATATGAGTCAATTGTAGTTCACTATACATATATGTATAAATGCAAGTTTTGACGCATTCTACATTTAAGCATGTAAATGCCACATAAAATACACAAAATCTTAAAATATGAACATGCTATGAATATTATGAATGAACAAGCATATACATAAATGAAATAGGAGTTTAGAAATTGTTACCAACTCCAAAGCTCCTAGCATGGTGGTTGATCCACCAAAGCTCCTTGATAGCGATGCAACCCAAAAGTATGTCCATCATGTCCAAGTGCATCCACTACCAAGGTACCATCCCTCTCACGTTTTGAGAGAGCCCTCACCTACATCACAAGTAAAAGGTGGGGGTTTTGGTACCCATATTTTCTTGGGTCCTTTGGGGTTAGCTTTATTATAAGGAACCCAAAATCCTTTAGACATACCAAAATATAAGTTATGCTTCTTATCAAAACAATATTTTGCTAAATGGCCTTTGCGACCACAATGTGTACAAGTGTACACCCTATCATGATGCTTATGAGTGTGATTGTGATCGTGATGTGCAACATAAGCATGAGCATGATGTGTATGTGCATGAGCATGGGGAACTTGTTTCTTTGGAAACAAAGATTCCAACTTAGAATGATTGAATGCACATGTGCTCAAATTAGAGCTCAAATTTTCTATCTTATTTTTCAAATTCTTAATCTCATTAGTTGTGGCATGTAAAGCATGGTGAGATAAAGAATCATTTTTGTTTTTCTTTTGAAAAACATTATCCTTTTCTTTTCAATAAATTTTCTTTTTAAAGATTTATTTTCTTGAAAAACGATTTCCTTTTGTTTTTCCACCAAATCAATCTTATCCTTCAAAATAGTGTTCCCTTCACATAAATCATTTAATTTTGAAAATAAGGAAACATTCTCATTTTTCAAAACTTTATTTTCTTTTTCTAAACATGCAAGTTTATTTCTAAAAGAATCATTTTCTACATGCATGCAATCAATGTTCTTTTTCAAATTCTTGTTATCTTTTTCCAAGCATGCAATGTTATCTCTAAAAGAGTCATGTTCTACATGCATGCAAGCAATATCCTTTTTCAAATTTTTATTTTCTTTTCTAATCATGTCATATTTTTCAAGCAAAAGATGACAAAAGGTAGATAGCTCATCATATGACATGTCCTCATCATCGGATTCGGAATTTACCTCAAGGGGGTCATCCCCTTGGACCATAAAGCATGCGTTGGAGGTGTCGCTTCCAACGTCCGAGTCACTCCCCGCATAGTATAGATCTTTTTCGCCGAGGGAGGTGATGATGTTCCATACTACAAAAGCCGATTCAACATTAGAAACCCTAGATAAATAATCATCATTTAGGGTTGACTTGATAGCATGAAGGGCTTTTGCATTAGCCTCAATGTTCTTACCATTTAAGCAATATTCTTTATTAGTTGTGGCAAGATATACACTAAGGCCAAGTCCTTTGAGGAACAAAGACATCTTAACCTTCCAAATTTGGATGTTAAGAGTGTCAAAGGTGGGTGGTGACATGAAGTCCATGGTGTGTGTACAAAATATTGTGATTAGCCTAAAGGAGGATCTTTAACTCTAGGTTGTTAGACCCAATATCAAGAGCACTTGGCTCTGATACCAATTGTAAGATCACCTAGAGGGAGGGTGAATAGGTGATGGCTAATCTAATGGTCACTTATGAACAAATAATGCGGAATTAAAACTAAGTTGACCAAATTAAACTTCTTTTAATTAAACACTTATGTATAACACAAGAGTGTTGCCGAATTCCCCTTGCGAGGCTCTGGACAAACTCCTCTAGATTCCCCTTGAATGGGTTGAGGTGCCGCGTTGGCTCTCTTGGTTGAATACTAGTGTTATCAAGCAATCCCACGCAAGTATATAACAATTAAGCACAAGGGAATATCAAGCATGTAATAGTAAAGACAATGTAAGTAATGCAAGATATAAATAAGACAATAAGAGAAAGAGAGCAAGAGATAGCAATCGCAAACACAAGGGTATGTTTCGAGGTTCGAGCACACTTGCTCTACATCCCCGCCTTCGACACACGAAGGATTTCCACTATGTAAGATCCCACCGGATCTCTCCTCGGTGCCGCAACACCTACAAGCTCTCGGACTCCAAAGTCCCTTACACACGCAAGTCCACCGACTCGCCGAGGCCGCACCTCAAACCACCAAGAGTTCACAACCGAACTCTAACCACCAACGAGCACACTTGCCCGTCTCCTCAAATACAAAGGAAATCTCTTTGGTGATCTAACACTTGATCACCAATTACAAACTCACTACAACACTCTCCCTATAGGATAGATATACAATGGAAGCTCAAGTGTAGTGTGAGAAAAAACAAGGAAAGAAGGCTTTGATGGAAAACTCAAGAAATCACAATAAATACTCTCTTGATAAAATCCCTTTTGATAGGAAATATTGGCACTCTATTTTGTGGAGAAAACTTCTGAAATCACTTGGAAAAACTGGCTCAAGAAGTCCTCAAAATCTTAGCTCAAAGCAATGACAAAACCCCCTTTTATAGAGGCCAGAAAAATCTGACCGTTGGGCTCTGTCAGAGCTACCGGTCGACCGGTCCGGTCGACCGGCAACGGTCAAAAATCCGACCGTTGCAGCCTCCGGTCGACCGACCCGGTCGACCGCGCAACTGGAGAAGAGAGAAAACTCTCTGTCGGTCGACCGGCCCGGTCGACCGATAATTCCCGAGAGCAAAGCTCTCTTAAGCGGTCGACCGGTCCGGTCGACCGTCCTCCAGTGCACACAGGCGTGCACGCTGTGCACGTCCGGTCGACCGACCCGGTCGACCGGCCACTGTCAGTTCTGAAAAATCAGAACTGCCAGAACCTGAAAATTTGGGATTAAGGATAGGTCTTTTTGGCTTAATAAAAATCCCATAAATACTTAGAAATTCTACAAAAATAGTTTTATGATATAGAAACATGCTTGCACAAAATCAAGGCATGTTATTGAAGATTTGACTATTTTTGTAACTTGGAAATATTGGCTCATAATAAAAACTGTTTTTCTAAAACAACATGTTTTTCCAAATTTCCATCAAATACAAAAACAAGATACACTTTAAAGCATAGTGTGTGTGGATATGATCCACTACACAATCAAGATGACATATCTAGTTTTTGACAATAGGCTCTAAGCATGGTTTTAGATATAAGATATGTAAACTATGAAATACCAAAAACCAAATTGTATTTTATCACAAATAAAAATCTTTTCTTAACTAGGAAAATCTTTTATGAAAATCATTCTATCAAGAGTTCTATCAAGAGTGTGTGTGTGATATAGACTTGAGCAATCCACCAACTATTCTATCCTTTACATTTTAACTAAAACAAATCTTATAAAAACAAACCTAGACTCAAGTCTTCATCTTCTTGAAGTCTTCACTTGAAGTCTTCTCATCTTCTTGACTTGGTCCACATGCAATCCACCGAGCTCATCTCTAGATGTGATCTTGATGTCCATCGAGCTCATCTCTAGATGTGATCTTGATGCATAGGCTCGCGAATCAACCGGTGCTAGCTTCCAACTTGACTTTAAATCCTTTGTTGAAGCTCCACACTTACTAAGATCTTGATAAGGAATCTGTCACTAATTAAACACAAGATCATTAGTAATCATAACTTCATGAGTTGATCATCATCAAAACTAGGGTGATAGGCCTTTGGGCCAACATTACCCAATTTGGACTAATTTCCCGAGCCAACATTTATTCCCGTACCTATAGATATAGAAATTGAATCACCATTTTGATAGTCACATTTCATTGATGGGAAAAGAATATGAATTTCAATTCTTAGACTTGGACTCAACTCTTGAACCAAACCCAACTCTCGAACCCAAAGTTGATTTTTCTGAGTTAGAATTGGCTCCTGAACCTATCATTCTTAAGCCCAAGTCAACCATTCCACCAAGTCACATTCTTTTGTTGGATAGAGGTATAGACCATGATGACTCCGTGATGATTTTTTAAGACTGGTCATGTAAAGGGAATTAGTTTCATGATAGGATCTTTCATGATCCTATTCATATTGGGGACTGCAAATATGTAAATAGAAATGAGGCCAATAAAGGTGGGTTTCATGAACCACTACATTATCTTGATTGGGTAACAACGCTTGGCCCAATCAGACCATCACCGGAACCACTACCTTAAGGTAATATTTTCCTTCCCTTTCTTCTTTTTCATGCACCTATGCATTAATTTATACATTGAGGACAAGGTATGAGATAGGCGTGGGGGAGGGTTCTAACATAACTTTAGTTTTTCTTTTATTATTAAATAAATAATTTTTTATTGACTTTTCTTTACTTTTAAAAACTTTTTGAAAATAGAAATAATATTTTGACATATTTTCAGTAAGAAATTAAGCCAATTTTAAGTAATAGGAGAATCATAATTAGGATTTCTTATACTTAGTCAATATAGAATTATTTGTTTGACTTCCAAGGTTAGGAAGAAATTTAGAAAAGTAATTTAGTCTTGATTTTTACCTTGATGATATATGCATGCTTTATACACTTACACACTTAGGGTTCAAAAATAAAGATTCTTATGCCTTATTAAAAAAGGATAAAAAATATATAATACATCAAAAATCCTCTAATTAAGCTGGGTATTTGTACCTCATAAAGCATAAGTATTCATGCCTAAAAGCGGTTCATATAATAAAATCTTTAGTTCCTTGTTTACTCGAGTCCTTAACTCCTTGGGGTACTTTCTCACTCGGTGTCCTAAGACCGTTTGGTTTGAAAATCAACGATTAAAGGCTCGTTACATGGGCAGATTAGAAAGCCTAATAAAACTAAGGAATAATATCACCAAAAAAATAAAAAAATAAAAATAAAAAATAAAAAATAAAATAAAATAATAAGGTATAAGAGTTAGAGTTAAAGAACCTCGAGTAAAAATGTCACAGTCACGAAGGTGCATATGACTTAGGGTAAAATAATAGATTAGATGAGAAATGCAGTTTGACTACATTCCATGGTTGATAACAAGTTTTTGAATTAAGACTAAGCTTAAGAATGAGAAATTCGATTTTCTTATAACTTATAGATTACTTATTTCTTACAATAATACTTCAAATATTTTTCTCTTTCAAAATGTATTTCAAAGTACTAACACTTTGTTTCTCTTTTTTTATGGATTTTGTGGGTGTAATCCACTGAAAACCCTCATGAGACAAAACTCGTCCTCTAGGAGGACCTAGAGGTTTAATGGCTTGTTGCACATGCTCAGTGCAATCGCATGATCTGCAAAAGTGGTCTAATAATTTTTTGTTTAGTTTTGTTATTTTGCTAGAGGACGAGCAACAGATAGGTATGAGGGTGTGATCGGTCGCTGAATTTGCATATTTATTGTAACATTCTCATACTTATTATATAACAAACTCTGTTTTAATACCATTTATTGTCTAATTTACATGCAGGCCCATTACTAAAAGAGAGGGAAGAGAAATGAGCCTAAAAGCCCATCAAAATTCTGATTTAATTCAGAATTAATTTGAATCAAAAAATTTGGGCAGATCAGGGCAAATTAGAGAAGATAAAATCGGTTAAAAATTAGTTAAAACAATATCTACTAATCAATTGGTTAAAGCTGAAAATCAAAGGAGGTTTCATCAAATCCAGGACCCAAAACTGCAAATCCTGCAAGAGATAATTTCATATCGCGAAACCAGGGAGTACCACCCCCAAGTGTGGCCACCTGGCCACACCCTGGCCGCGAAAACGTAACTAAAGCCACATTTTTGCGACTTGGTTAGGGTTGTTAAGGGAGTGTTTGCTCTCCTATCTTCGTACGCTCTCCCCCGTTTGATTTTGCCTATAAATACTAGGTTTTTCAGAGACTATAAGGACGATGAAGCAGAGATGAATTCTTCGGCCAGTTTTTTATTCTTTTTAGTGTAGGTTTTTATTTTTTATTTTATGTAATTTTTACTTTTCTTTATGTAACTGAGAGAAGAGACGAGTTTTATGGAGGAATGAGAACAAGCTTGTACTGAGGGTGACACCAGTGTAAGTAAGTCTTTTTTTCATTATTTTTTGAATTGAATCGAAGTTTCTTTTTTTTCTTTACTCTTGTTTTTTGTTTACTTCTCTCTGATGTGTTTGCAATCCAAGTAAATTTGATAGCCTCGAGACTGCTTCACAATTGCAAGTGCCCTGATGGCCTATGGTGATGAACAACTATTCTTTTGTTGGTTTAGCTTGCCCCTTTTTTCATAGTATAGATTGGGAATGTGGAAGATCCTACACGCAATGCTTGATCGCCTTGAAAGACTATGTAAGTCGATGCTATGGATCCAAGGTATATGAGCACTGAAGAGGTAAGTAATTTTTTAGTTTCTTTCTTTTAATTCTTTAGTTTAGATCACCACAATCTCCAAACTCTTTTATTCACTCTTTTTATTTCTTTCTTTAACTTAGTTTTCTATTTTCCAAAATCATCGTCTCTTTCATCTTCCACTTTCACAATCTAACATAACTTATTTCTTTTTCTTTTCAAGAACTAAATGAAGAACTCTAACCATTCCTTGTAACTTAAAAGAGAACTTGCAAAAAAAGCTTCCATCACTAGTCCCTCCTTGTGGATCACGACCCGCACAGCCACTTGCTATAGCAGTAGCATTGAGAATTTGCACATTCTATTCTTAAAGTTCTAAAATTCTGTATTCATGTGTGCAGATTTTAACTCAATCACCAGTTCCCTTTAGTGATATGTGGTAGAGAGTTTCTTCCTGACCTAATAGTCATAAATGACTCTGGGTTTGATGTTGTATTGGGCATGGACTAATTGGGCACTTCCTATGCTCTCATTGACTGTAGGAAGAAGAAAGTTACTTTTCGGGTCCCAGTTATCCAGAGTTTGAATTTCATACTGGAATGTAACTCTGGAGCAAGCCCGATTCAAGAAGAAGCAATTGAAGGGAGTGCTAGAGTCCTTGAATTCTAAGGAGCAAGTTAATATGCTTGAGGTGGTATGTGAATTTCTTGACAACTTTTCTGAGGATCTCCCTAGACTACCCCCTGTTCGAGAAATTGAATTTAATATCAAAGTTGTTGGCCCAGAGGCCTTCCACTCTAGTTTTGATGATGATTAACTCATGTAATTATGTTTACTAATAATCTTGTGATGTTTAGTTTCAGATTATTAATCAAGATATTAGTTGGTGCTTAGCTTCAACAAAGGAGTTTTGAAGCTTTTCACATGGTGATTCAAGAGCCCGAGCAACAAGATCATACATAGCACTCGTTGGAGTCTAGCTCGGTGGATCACGGAGTTTTGGATCGAGTCAACTTGAAGATGGAGATCGTCAAGAAGACTTAGGTATCCTTGTTTTGTTTTGTGTTTAGATCCATGTGTAAAGATTAGATAGTGTGATATGCTCAAGTTCACAATACACACACGTTTCATGTTTTTGGATATTGGTTTTTCGGTTTTTTGTTTAACCGATATTGGTTTTCATGAATAGATAGTATCAATACAAGTTTACTTTGTTTAAGTGTATATTAGATATATTTTATATACATGTAAGCTTAATTTCCCAGACAAACTTATATTGAGATGCCTATTCATGAGGTTTGGTGTTTTGTGTTTTTAACAAAACATATTTTTTGGAAATAAAAGACAAAAACAATGATATATATTGTTTCATGTATATTGGACTTATGTTCATATGCAACATGCTTTAAAATGATTAAGTATCATGTTTTTGTATTTGGATATGTTTTGGACAAAGTTTATTTGAAAAATCAAAGTTTGGAAAAATACAGGTTTTGGTTTTCGAAAATATTTGTAAGACACAAAAATGGTTCAAAATGTTTGACATTTATGTTAAAATTTTTATCACATGTTTGTATGTCATATATAAAGTTAAAAACTATTTTGTAGATTTTTAGAAGATTTATGGGATTTTGTTAGAATAATTGTTAACACCGTTTTCTGACCAAGAACCCAACCTGCCAGGCTCTAGCGGTCGATCGGGACGGTCGACCGACGTGCACAAGCTTGTGCACGTTGGCCAGGTTCAAGGCACGGTCGACCGGCCAGAGAGCTTTGCTCTCAGGATTTTTTCGGTCGACCGGCCGGTCGACCGCTGGCTTCCAACGGTCATTTTTTTGACCGTTGGCGGTCGACCGCCAGCCCTCACAGGCTGAAAAATCGGCCTAACGGCTAGTTTTGTTTTGGGGCTATAAATACCCCATTCCTTTGGGATTTTGGTCAAGATTTTTAATAAGAAAAATTCCTACTTTCTGAAATGTTTTTTACAAGATTTCAAAAGTGTTTTAGAGATTCAAAAGATCTATCTTATTTGTTTTAGGGTTTTGAAAAAATCAAAGAAAATAGAAATTTGGGAGATTTGTATTGTTCTTCAATTCTATCATCTTCAAAGTGTTTTCCCAAGTGTTTTTCTTTGAGTTTTTATTCTCCAAACTCTTGGTTTTCCACACTTGAGCTATATCTCCTATCCTATATATTTAGGATCATTTATTTGTGGGAAAAGGATTTGGTTTGTGGTTGAGATATACCACCTTGTTGTAAACCTTTCTTTGTGGTTGCTCCCTCTTCGGTAGAGGTGGATTGTGCGTGTATCCCTCTTCGGTAGAGGTGGCTTTGGTGGAGTTCGGTACTCCGGTCTTCGGTAGACCATTTGTATTGCCTCGGTTGAGGTTGTATTGATTGAGAGAGGAGTTTGGTACTCCTAGTGGATTGGAAATCCTTCTCGGTGAAGGCGGGGACATAGAGCTCGGTGCTCGAACCTCGAAACACATCTTCTTGTTTGCGTTTGATCAATTGACTCTCAACTCTCTCTCTCTCTCTTTATTTGTGTATTGCATCATTCATATTATCATATCTTATATGCTTGTGTTGTGCATTGCATCTTTTCATATATTCTCATTCATATTACATGCTTGGCTTGTGTGTGTGCCTCACTTGTGCTTAATCATGAGAGCTTCATATAGCGCCTCAACTCTTCTTCAGAGGAATCAAGAGGAGTTAGTCTAGAGCCCTTCACGGGGAATTCGGCTACACTCGTTGGTTGCATTAAGTGTAGTTGCAATTAGTTTTAATTTCCTCATTTAGTTCATTAGATTAGCCTTATCACCTATTCACCCCCCCCCCACTCTAGGTGATTTCAAAAGTCTTGCCGAGAACAGCCTCATTTCCAGGCGCCATACCGTATGGCTTCTGTAGAACTAGCGGAATTTAAGAAGAAAATTCAAGAATTACTCGATAAGGGGTTAATCCGATCGAGTGCTTCACCCTAGGGCACTCCAATTCTTTTAGTCAAGAAGAAGGATGGTAGCCATCGATTATGCATTGATTACTGAGAGCTGAACGAAGTCACAGTCAATAAGTATCCCTTACCCCAGATTGATGATTTTTTTGATCAACTAGGGGGACTCACAGCATTCTCTAAGCTAGATCTCCGTTTTAGTTATCACCAAGTGTGAATGAAAGCTAAGGATGTGCCTAAGACTTCTTTTCGAACGCGATATGGACATTTTGAGTTCCTTGTTATGCCATTCAGAGTCACCAATGCTCCTATAGTATTCATAGACTTGATGAATCGCGTCTTTGCGATATACTTAGATCAATTTGTCATGGTCTTCATTGATGATATCCTGATCTATTCCAAGACCAAAGAGGAACACGCAGATTAGTTAAGGATTGTCTTGCAAACTCTAAAACAAGAGAAGTTACACACAAAGCTTAGTAAATGCTCTTTTTGGCTAGACCATGTCTCTTTTCTCAGGCATATCATATCTGGGGATGGCATCTCGGTGGATCCAGCCAAATTAGAAATTGTCAGAGATTGACGAATCCCTAAGTCTATCTCAGCAGTGAGAAGTTGTTGACTGATTTTTCCTGCACACAAAAATTAGAATATTAGATTAAGAATAGATCGTGCGAGGAATCAGTTCTAATCCGCGGTAGCAGGGCTATGCGGGTCGTGATCCTCAAGGAGGGACTGCGATGGAAGCGTTAAGCAAGTTATACTCTAAAGCTTTTATTTTTATTAGTTAAATGGTGGTATTTACAATGGGTGGTATTTACAATGGATGGAAGAAAAGAATTGTGGAAGATGTGGATTTAATTTACAAAAAAGAAAAGAAAAGAAACAAAAAGAAAAGAAAACTTACTTGAGATTGGTTGAAGAAAGAACGTGAAAACCTTACATGTTCTACCTTGCTTAGGAGGCGTTCCACGAATAGATCATAAGATCGATCTCAATCCCTGTGCACATTATATCGTCAAGCATACTCAAGTACGAAGTGATGCGTAGCTTGGAGGAGACGTCTTCATGAACTATCGCTGGTTCTCACAGAGCTTAGTTATACGTGCTTATGGAATCCACTTGCATGTTCATCAACAACCACAAGATCACAGAGAAAAAGAAAAGAAAAACAAAATAAAAATAACACATAAGAATAACGAACAAAAAGAAAAGTAATTACCTTTATTTCTTTAATCAATGGCAGAGAAAAGAAGATACATCGGTGTCACGCTCAATATAATCCTCTCTCTCTTGAAAATAAAAAGAAAAGAAACCCTAATTTACAAAAGAAAACCTAGAAGAAACCCTAATTTTGGCCCTTGGCTCTTCTCTGGACGCTGGCTCCCCTTTGCGTTGCACTGCAGGTGATATTTATAGGTGCAGAAGGCTACAGAGTCCCGGACAATCCTGTCCACGAAAATTGGTAGCCATATCTATCCATATTGCCGCGGATTCGCGGCTTTTGCCGCGCCTCCGCGGCAGTTTAGTGGCTGCTGGCCACGCGCTTTGGCGCGTGGCCTCTCCTGGTCCGTCCCTGTGGGCTTCTGCTTCTGGAAGTTTGATCCTGGCCTTTTAATCTGGATTTTCGAGATAACTTGGTAATCAAGTTACTCTTAATCCAGATTTCTTCAAATCTTCTTCTCACGAATTTTCTTCTTATCTTGGCCTTTTATCCTCATCCTGCATGTGTTTAGGGTTGGATAGAAGTCTATCCTTCCCTAATCTCTGATTTTTGCAACTTTTAGCCCTTGTATTTGCATTTTGACTCTTTGTATTTGCGCTTTGACTCTTGGGCTTCAAACATGGGCTTGGATCTGGGCTTTTGGGCTCTTTAGGCTTTATTTATTGCTAAAATAATAATTCGAGGCCTGCACACAATAAATTACAAATTATTAATAAATGTGCAGAATTAAATGAATAAATATGAAAATGTGATGGTAAATATGATGATAAAAATGCACTTTTGACTACCAATCACACCCCCACACTTATCTTTTTGCTCGTCCTCGAGTAAAAACAAAGAAAAGAAAAAGTTAATCTAACCTAACTCACTTTCGTAGGAATCACGATTGCACTTAGCACGTGCAACAAGCCGTTAAACCTCTAGGTTACCCTAGAGGACGAGTGTTGTCTCGTGAGGGTTTTCAGCGGATTACACCCACAAAATCCATAAAAAGGAAAATATTTGAATTATATTTGAAGAGACTAAGTAGTCTATAAGTTTTAGGATTATCATTTTTATTCATTCTTCAAACTTAGTCTTTATAAAGTTAATTGTTTTCCATTTTAGGTAAGGGTCAAAATTGAACTTCTAATATAGTCTTTTTCGTTACCAAAAGTCATACGCACCCTCGTGAATCTAGGAATTCCTTAACTTGGACTCTCATGCCTCATTATTATTTTTATAACATCATCTAATTTTCTTTCGTGTAAGTATCAAGGCTTCTTGAGGCCCTCATACCTAACTAATTGACTATTAGATGTGTTAATATATATATATATATATATTTTTTGCATGTATAACTCATCTAATTTTCTTTCGTATAAGTATCAAGGCTTCTTGAGGCCCTCATACCTAACTAATTGATTATTAGATGTGTTAATACATATATTATATTTCTTAGTTTTCTTAGGCTTTCTAATCCACCCATGTAGCGAACTTAAAGTCGATGACTCCCAAACCGGTTGGCTTTAGGGCACCAAGTGAGAAAACACCCCGCGGACTCAAATTCGAGTGAACTAGGCCCCAAAACTAAGGATTTTATTTTATTTACTCACCTTTAGGCATGAATACTTATGCTTCTTGAGGCACATGTATCAGCTTAATTGGTGATTTTTTTTTTTTTCTTCTTTTTTTTTTTATGAGGCACAAGGTCTTTGTCTTAGAATCCTAGATATGCATTTGGTATGCACATTTCATTAAGGTAAAAATCAAGACTAATTATTTATTCAATTTCTCTCCTATACCTAAAAATTTAAACAATTTATTTATTTTGACCAAGTTTTTAGAAATCCTAATCGTGATTTTCCTAATCCTTAAAACTAACTTAGATTTCTTTCAAAAAATAAGTCAAAATATTTCCTTTTTATAACATTTTTTTTTAATATTTATTAGCAAAAATTTTTTTTTTTTTAAATGTTAAAAAAAAAATTTTTTTTTGTTTTTTTTTTTTTTAAAAATGTTAGAACAAATAAAGAGAAAAATATATTTTTTTTTTTTTAATCTTTTCTATGTTAGTAAACCCTCCCCCACACTTATCTCATGCATTGTCCTCAATGTATGAAATGCATGAATGCATGAAGAAAAATGTAAAGAGAGGCAAAGAATAATAGTATACCATAATATGTACAACACATGTATCACTCTCACCTAGAGCTGCTTAGGATTCATCCCTCTAGCTCGTTCCCATCATTCCAATAGGTTCTCTTTATAAGGCACAATGGGGAGACCAACATTTTTGTTTTAACTTTCTCTCCCCCCAGTTTCATCTTCTTTAGGTTCTTCCTCATCATATGTCCACCTCCATTATTCAAAATTCATCACACCTTTCAGTTGGAACTTCCTTGCCGAGAAATTCTAGCTCAGTTCCGTACATCTCCTCAAAACTTAAATCAACACTTTTTCCTGGAAGTGAATAATTAACCAACATCTCCTTAATCGGTGTATCTAAACATAGGAGTTCTTCTTCAAAGAGACTTTCGAAAGTTAAGTCAATCGGAGTTTCTTGAACTATATTCTCATGCGATATTTCAGTGCTTGGCTCTTTGAAGATACTTAGATCAAATCTTCGTTTTTTAAATGGAACTTTAAAATTATAATCCTCAACATGTGTCATCTTATCACTAAAATCGCATTTATCCTCAAATAACTTGTCAAGAAATAGAGACTCATTTTCACTTTCTTTTTCACAAATGTTCTCGATGAAGTTCACCTCAAATGTTTGGTCTTTAATCTTACGAGATTGGTTTTCCAGGTTGAAGACATTGACCTCTTTAGTCATGTTTCCAAAAGTCAACCTCATGGATCCATTCCTACAATTTATGATCGCATTTGCAGTTGCAAGGAACGGACGCCCTAGGATAACGGGAGTTTGAGACCGAAGAGTGGATACAGGTTCGGTCTCCAGAACAACAAAATCTACTGGGTAGATAAACTCCCCAACTTGGACGAGCACATCGGTAATTTCTCCTTTGGGAATTTTTATGGATCGGTCAGCCAATTGGATTGTAACCTTAGTCGGACTAAGTTCGCCCAACCCAAGTTGTTGGTAAACTGAGAAGGGGAGTAAGTTGATACTTACTCCCAAATCAAGAAGTGCATGCTTAATTGCAGATTGACCTATTGTGCAAGAGATGGTGGGGCAACTAGGGTCCTTATACTTGACAGGGATCTGGTTAGACAATAGCTCACTAATGTTAGTGGCTAGAAAAACCTTCTTGGGCACATTAGTCTTTCTCTTCTTTGTGCACATGTCCTTAATAAACTTGGCATACTTAGGGACTTGTTGAATTGCATCAAGAAGAGGTATATTGATCTTGACTTGATTAAAAATCTCTCGTACCTTATCCATTTGTGCACATTGCTTATCTTTAAGCCTATTTGGGTAGGGTGCGATGGGCTTGTGCATATCTTCGGCTGACTTGTCTTTTTTCGTGTTGTTGGCATTAAGTTGGGATGGAGTGGGATCAGGCAAGCTGAATGCTTGTTTAGAACTTGATGGTGTTGATACTTGGTTATCAACTTGTTTTCCCGACCGCAATGTATGAATCGCATTGCACTGACTCATATGATTCTCTTCAGCCAAGTGAGCTTGACTAGAGTTCCTAGGGTTTGGGAATGGTTGACTAGGTAGAGTACCCTTTTGCCTTTCTTGCTGATTCATTTGCATCTCTATCCTAGTCAAGACTTGAGCCAGCGTGTCATTGCTTTTAACGATAGTGTCCACCTTTCTTTCCAGATTGGAGAGCCTTGTTTCCATTTGTGAATATTGGAAAGAGGGTGGAGGATTTTGATAGGGCGGATTTTGGAAATTGTTGGAGAATTTGGGCCTAGTTTGATCATTGTTACTTTGGCCCCATGACAAATTGGGATGGTTTCTCCAACCGGGATTGTAGGTGGGCGAATATGGATTGTTGGCGGGCAGATTGTTGGCGGGCTTTGTGAAGGCTGCACTCATATGTTCGGGCAGACTTTGGTGCGCGATGAAGACAGGACATTCCTCGAACACATGGTTCCTATCTTGACAATAAGTACAGCCCGCCGAAGATGTTGGGCTGACTTGGTTCACTGAGACTGGCTCCTTAGTTTCTAGAGCATCTAGTCTACGCATAACAGCAGCTAACTTAGCATCATTTGCTATGTTGGCCTCAATGGAATGAATACCTCCTTTTGAAGAAGTGGGGTCACTAGTCCTAGATTTCTCAGGAGTAGGGTCCCATTGGATGGATTTTTCAGCTAAGTCTTCAAACAATGACCATCCTTCATCTTCATTCTTTTGCAGAAATTCTCCTTGACACATGGATTCTAACAGTGTTTTAGTAGAATAATCTAATCCATCATATATAACTTGGCAAAGTCGCCATTTCTCTATCCCATGATGGGGACATTGGGCAAGGAGGTCCTTAAAACGTTCGAAGTATTTCCAAAAGGGCTCATTGGCTGTTTGCTTAAACTGTAGGATATTTTTCCTAATCAATGCAGTCTTGTGAACGGGATAAAATTTCTTTAAGAAGGCCTTAACGAAACTG
The DNA here is from genome assembly GCA_038442645.1 of Agave tequilana. Taxonomy (NCBI): domain Eukaryota; kingdom Viridiplantae; phylum Streptophyta; class Magnoliopsida; order Asparagales; family Asparagaceae; genus Agave; species Agave tequilana. The sequence continues at coordinate 283,339 of JAVJIF010003937.1, read as the reverse complement.
TCCCAAGTATCTATAGAACCAACCTCTAGACTGTAGAGCCATTTCTTTGCTAAATCTTTCAAAGCAAAGGGGATAAACCTAAGCTTAATGGCATCTTTTCCCAACTTAGGGATATTTATCATTAAACATACTTCCTCAAATTCTGATAAGAAGAAGTATGCATCCTCTGATTCAAGTCCATGGAACTTGGGAAGGGTGCTGATATATTGTGGCTTAAGCTCAAATGGGTCAGCACCTTCATTACTTAGCTTGATGCAAGAAGGAATAGAGGTTCTAAGAGGATAGAACCTATCTTGGAGAGATGGCGGTTGAGCCATGTGTGGGTCGGGCTTGAGCTCGGGTGGTGAACTAGTTCTAGTTAGCCTGGATGTAAGTGGGTCTCTCGACCAAGCGGGCATGCACAGTTAGCAACCAAAGTTCACCCAATCAACCAAAAAGAAAAAGAAAAACAAACAAAAATCCTATTCTAGGGTTATCCTTGACCTAGACGACTCCTAACTTTAGACTGTCCTTAGGAGGTCTATTGTCGACGTCAACCACGAGCTAATCGGCCAGTTCAGGGCAAGACCGGTGGGAGGTTTTCCGTCAGAGACGTTCCTTAATTAAATAACCACCGTTCTTCGGGCTTTCGGCCCTCAATCCCTTCGCTAGACACCGATTTGGCAAGGGTTAATTTCGAACAACTTTCCTTCTTCGGTCAATCTCCTATTGAGTCCGAGTTACCTTAGGGCCAACGTCTAGTCAAGTTTTAATTAGGGTTAGGGTTGTGAGTGTGACTGGTATGATTTGTGGGCCAAGGAAGGGTGATGAAATCCCCACCTTATCTTTGTTATGGGTTATGCCCTTAAAATGGATTAGTGTACGTGTAAAGCGGTAGAAAAGTAATCACTCAAGAAAGCGGTAAACAAACAAGAGTGCTTCCTAATCTATATGCTATGCAAACGTACCTTGTCGCCAGCACTCTTCAACAGAATAAAAGAATTAAAATAGACACGTGCCCTAAAATGCAAGAGTCTAAAAATATTTTTTTATTTTTTTCAACAAATAGGTTAATGTTAATTATTAACAGTTGCAGAGTGATCACAGAGAGGAAATTAACACAGCAGAAAATATTTTTTTGCACTGCAGAGAAACCTGCAGAAAAATGAATTAGTAGTGAGCTACAATTGCCGCGGATTCGCGGCTTTTGCCGTGGATTCGCGGCAAACTTGTAGGTCCAAGTGCTCTGCCTTCGAGGGCAGAGGCACTGGATAGCAATATGTGTCTTCTGCTGCTCTGTTTCTGCTTTCTGTTCTCTGTACCTGCAACAGAAAAGAAAGAATGATTAGAACAAAGAAATCGTGCCGTTCCTTCCCCGGCAACGGCGCCAATTTGTTGACTGATTTTTCCTGCACACAAAAATTAGAATATTAGATTAAGAATAGATCGTGCGAGGAATCAGTTCTAATCCGCGGTAGCAGGGCTATGCGGGTCGTGATCCTCAAGGAGGGACTGCGATGGAAGCGTTAAGCAAGTTATACTCTAAAGCTTTTATTTTTATTAGTTAAATGGTGGTATTTACAATGGGTGGTATTTACAATGGATGGAAGAAAAGAATTGTGGAAGATGTGGATTTAATTTACAAAAAAGAAAAGAAAAGAAACAAAAAGAAAAGAAAACTTACTTGAGATTGGTTGAAGAAAGAACGTGAAAACCTTACATGTTCTACCTTGCTTAGGAGGCGTTCCACGAATAGATCATAAGATCGATCTCAATCCCTGTGCACATTATATCGTCAAGCATACTCAAGTACGAAGTGATGCGTAGCTTGGAGGAGACGTCTTCATGAACTATCGCTGGTTCTCACAGAGCTTAGTTATACGTGCTTATGGAATCCACTTGCATGTTCATCAACAACCACAAGATCACAGAGAAAAAGAAAAGAAAAACAAAATAAAAATAACACATAAGAATAACGAACAAAAAGAAAAGTAATTACCTTTATTGCTTTAATCAATGGCAGAGAAAAGAAGATACATCGGTGTCACGCTCAATATAATCCTCTCTCTCTTGAAAATAAAAAGAAAAGAAACCCTAATTTACAAAAGAAAACCTAGAAGAAACCCTAATTTTGGCCCTTGCTCTTCTCTGGACGCTGGCTCCCCTTTGCGTTGCACTGCAGGTGATATTTATAGGTGCAGAAGGCTACAGAGTCCCGGACAATCCTGTCCACGAAAATTGGTAGCCATATCTATCCATATTGCCGCGGATTCGCGGCTTTTGCCGCGCCTCCGCGGCAGTTTAGTGGCTGCTGGCCACGCGCTTTGGCGCGTGGCCTCTCCTGGTCCGTCCCTGTGGGCTTCTGCTTCTGGAAGTTTGATCCTGGCCTTTTAATCTGGATTTTCGAGATAACTTGGTAATCAAGTTACTCTTAATCCAGATTTCTTCAAATCTTCTTCTCACGAATTTTCTTCTTATCTTGGCCTTTTATCCTCATCCTGCATGTGTTTAGGGTTGGATAGAAGTCTATCCTTCCCTAATCTCTGATTTTTGCAACTTTTAGCCCTTGTATTTGCATTTTGACTCTTTGTATTTGCGCTTTGACTCTTGGGCTTCAAACATGGGCTTGGATCTGGGCTTTTGGGCTCTTTAGGCTTTATTTATTGCTAAAATAATAATTCGAGGCCTGCACACAATAAATTACAAATTATTAATAAATGTGCAGAATTAAATGAATAAATATGAAAATGTGATGGTAAATATGATGATAAAAATGCACTTTTGACTACCAATCAGAAGTTTCCTTGGACTGGCTGGTTATTTCTCTAGCATTGTCGAACCTCTAATCAAGCTTACTAGAAAGGAAGTGAAGTATTGGTGGACTGAGGAATGCAAGTTAGCATTTGAGGAACTGAAGGATCGATTGACAACAGCACCAATTCTAGCAATTCCAGATGGATCTGAGAGGATGGTAATACATAGCGATGCTTCTGGGCGCGGCCTGGGCTGTGTGTTGATGCAACGAGACAGAGTGATTCATTTGCCTCAGGACAACTAAAGCTCCTGAGAGGAATTACCCAACCCATGATCTGAAACTAGCTGTGGTCATCTTCGCCCTTAAGGTATGGAGACACTATCTTCTCAGGGAGCGTGTGGAGATATTCACAGATCATAAGAGTCTCAAGTACATTTTTACTCAGAAGGAGTTCAACATATGCCAGAAGAGATGGATAGAGCTCATGATAAACTATGATTTAGTTCTGCAATACTAACCTGGGAAGGTGAATGAGAGTTCCTGATGCTCTCAGTAGGAAGCCCTCTTTCATGATGATGACTCAGCAGAAGGAGATGCAGGAAGAGGTCCTTAGGATAGACTTGATGATCATTCTACCTGGAGATATTAGGAGACTCGTGACCTTGGTGAATCAACCATCTCTGATCGAGAAGTTCAAGGAGGTCCAGAAGGAAGGCCCTAAGTTGGAGAAGATCAGACAAGAAGTGGAAGCCGGACTAAGGCAGGATATAGTCATCCATGCTGATGGTTCGCTTTGGTTCGGAAGCAGACTCTGTGTACCATCTGGGAAAGTTCGAAGGGAGTTGCTCTTTGAAGCCCACAGTTCCCCTTATTTAGTACACCCTGAGGGTACTAAAATGTTCAAAGACCTTAAACAACACCTTTCGTGGCACAGGATGAATAAAGAGAGATAGCTCGATTCGTAGCCTGTTGCCTTGTATGCCAACAAGTCAAGGTGGAACATCAAAGGATAGCCAGGCTGCTACAACCACTCCCTATTGTCGAATGGAAGTAGGAGAATATCACCATAGACTTTGTTGTAGGCCTGTCTAGGAGTCCAAGAGGGAACATGCTATATTGGTGATCGTGGACCGACTCACTAAGAGTGCTCACTTTATACCTTTCAGAGTCGAACAGTTCACAGAAGCACTGGCAGAGAAGTACATGCAGAAAATAGTCAGACTGCATGGAGTCCCTATTAGTATTATTTCTAATAGAGACACTAGATTTGTGTCGCGTTTCTGGGAAAGTCTTCAGAGAAGCTTAGGTAGCAAGTTAAATTTCAGCACAGCATTCCATCCTCAGACTGATGGCCAATCAGAAAGAACCATTCAGATTCTAGAGGATATGCTTATAGCCTATATACTAGACTTTTAAGGGATCATGGGTTTACCATCCGCATTAAGTGGAGTTCTTCTATTACAACAGCTATCAGACTAGTATCCAGATGGCTCCATATGAGGAACTATATGGGAGAGAGTGCAGATATCCTATGTGCTTGAATGACATTGGCGAAAGGAAGCTGTTCGGCCCAGATATAATTTTGCAAACAGTAGAGAAGATGGCAAAGATCAGGAAACATATGAAAGTCGCTCAAGATCGTCAGAAGAAGTGGGCTGATGCCAAGAGAAAACCCTTAAAGTTTGTAGTAGGTGACCATGTATTTCTTAAGATCTCACCAACTCGAGAGGTCATTAGGTTTGGCTGCAGTGGGAAGCTGTCCCAGGTACATTGGACCTTTTGACATCATAGAGCGAGTCAAAGAAGTAGCATACCGAGTAGCCTTACCTTTAGCACTAAATGGTGTTCATGATGTATTGCACATCTCCAAATTAAGGAAGTATGTCAGGTACGACCAACATATTCTGCATTATTCAGATCTGATACTAAACCGCAATCTATCCTATGAGGTTCAGCCAATTCGCATCATCGACAAGAAGGAGAAGGCTCTGAAGAACAAGACCATTCCTCTGGTACTGATATCTCGGGATCCAAACTCTCCTGGGGATTCCACCTGGGAACGGGAAGATGAGATCAGGGCTAAATATCCAAATTCTTTTTATTAGGTGGGTTGGATTGTAACCCTCAATTCCAGTCACTTGTATTTTTCACTGGTAGTCGGTATGATATAAATGCCTATTCTTGTGGTCTAAACTAAGTCTACTTTAACTCTAATAATATTTTCTAATATTTTAGATTTTTCTAGATTTTTTCAAAATTTTTCTAAATTAATTGAAGATTTTCGAAATCCGTGACCCATCTGTGTCCCTATACGCTTCTGAATTTTTAATTTGCAATTGGAGATGAATTTCATGAATCTGATTTCTCAGTAATACTTAAAATAATATTTTTTTATTTTTAAGAAATTTTAGAAATTTTTCTGAATTAAATAAGAATTTAATTGAGTTAAGAAAAGGCAAAAATAAAAATAAATAAATAAAAATTAAATTCAGAAATTATTTGCAGCCAAAAGAGTTTGAACTCAGGCCTTCTAGGAATGAATGTAATGAGTTAACCATCACACCACATTGGCGTGTGGTATATAGGCTCAAGCCCATTTATTTAAATCTCCCTTTAACTTTTTTCATCATCTCTAACTTTCCCCACTCTCTCTAACTGCTCCCTCACTTTCTCCCCCTCATTCCCACTCACCGAAACTGAACCCACTACTCCTTCAACGTAGCCTAACTCTCAGGGCCGGCTTAGGAGTGTGTATGGTGCCTATATAAGGGACAATTCACTATCTCTAGCAAAATTGTAAAATCCAAACTTCTCTCCCTTTCTCATTTCGCTCTCTTCTGAAATTCTAAAGTGTTAGACGAAGAGAAGAAGATTCAGATTGAAGGGATGTATTCCAGGTAATTTATCTTGCATTTTCGTAGAATTTAATTCTTTGTGGCATTTCATCGAACACGTAGTACGCATTACATTTTAGCTTTAATTTTACCATTAAAAATTTATTCTAAAATAACAATAAAATTTTGTAGAACACCTATGACATGCCTTGTAATTATCATATTTTTTTTAGATTTTTAAAGAATTTTAATTGAAGGAAAAAAAGATGCGCACTGTGTTGGGCATTGTGCACATCACAGTGCTGTGCTCTCGGGCAGGCCAAGAGCACTGACCTGGCTGGCCCGGCCTGGTCTGGCTAGGCATGCTAGCACCTGGCCTATTACAGACCCGAACCCGGCCCCAAACAAAAATTTAAAAAAAGAAAAGAAAAAGAAAGAAAAAGAAAAGGAAAAAAGAGATAAAATACAAGACATTTACTATAGGAATTTACTGTAGCATTTTACTATAGCAGACCCAGACCCAAAACACATTATTTTAGCAGACCCATTACTGTAGCAAACAGACCCGTTAAGCCTTTAATTGATTTTTAGGTTCATTTTAATTAAGAAAAATTTGAAATAAGCTCAAAAAATACCAGAAAATTCATAGAAAATCACAAACTAAATTTATGACTCTGAAAAATTATTTTGAGTGTAATACTACTTAGAATAACATAAAATTAAATATTTTTTGTAATTATTATTTAATGATCATTTATCTAAAAATTGCCAATAAATTTCTAAATATCACAAAAAAATATAAAATTCATAATACACTAATATGTAAACATTATACATCAATTTATTAATTTATGCATGTATTTTATCATGAAAGTTTATTTTTAAATGGTTGCTAAATTTTAGAAATTGAATTATTTGAAAATATTAACCAACCAAAATTATAATAAATAGTAAAAATTATATGCTCATTTAACTTATCACTGAATAAAGAACATGTTAAGTTTTTAATTAATTCACACAATATTTAGGCCAGAATTTTACCCAGAGCCAGTTGCAGTTATGAAAAATCAGATTCCAACGACATCAGGCAAGTGCATATGCTCTCTCCTTTGTGTTCTTTTGTTAGTTTATAGATTCCCTTGAAAATCTCAATTTCCATTTCTTTTCGTGATCATGTGTATCGTAAGACATGCATACATAGGATGTTTGTTACATAAGTGACAATTCAATCACGACTGTAAGTTAGTAAACACTAAAAATTAGGTTGATGTCACCCTATCTCATGATTATTGTTTTATGATTATGTCTACATCCTAATGGACTAGCATACTTTTACTATTAGGCATTTATCACTGGATGTTGTCACCATTTTCAATTTTTCCAAAATTTTGATACGTATTGTAATCACTATTTGACACTGATACTCATGATACTGATCCCTAATCCTGTCACGCTGAGTCACACATTATCTTGAAATTATATTGATTAATAAAATTAACCTTTGCCTGGGTTACTGTGGGAGACTATAGCAGGAAAAATTCAGGGAGGTGTGCTTAGAAGGGCGACCCCTTGTAGGTTTAGATGCCATACGTGATCTTATTATTTATGCGTGCTACTGTTATTACATGTGATATGATACCTGAGTACAATGAATTATTTCTCCCTGCTATCAGGATCCACTAACACGTCACTTGTTTGATGTGTATTTGTCCTATTGGATGGGGCACATGATGGCTGCATTCGTTAGGGTAATAAAATATATTAGACTTAGAATTATAATTTGTGACATGGATAATCTTAACTACATGTTGTTCCTGGACTTGCCATGTTATTCTTAACTTGTGATCTTGTATTCTTGTGATTTGATGATTATGATATATGGCATTACTCATCCAGGGTGCTTTATTCTCATTATATATATGTCATAGTATACATACATGACCTTATTTCACATGATCTAGTGTTTTGTTGCTCACGCTGGTATCTTACCTGTCAGTTTATATTACCGTCATATTCATTATTTTATCATTCCAGTGCTCTGCTTAATTGCCCCTTTACTTTCACATTTTCATATTATTGTTTCCTCTTTTCATGTGTACACTTGCTGGTCCCCTTCTGACGGACCTTGATTTTTCAGCATTAGAGCTTGAGGAGACTGATGAGCCATTGTTTGAAGGAACCCAGGAAGACTACCAGGTGTGAGTCCGAAGTTTCTTATCTTATGTATTTTGGCATTTTGTCTTGTTATGATGACCCGATACCAAATTTGTATCTTCTTTTATTTTTATTTTGTTTTGTTTCCAATCCTGTATCCAGAAAAAGACTATTGTTGATGCATGTCTTTTATGTGAAAATGAAGCTTCTTGTTGTCTTTTGTATATGTGTACGAGAATTTGGCTCCATTACTACAGCGTAAGGTATTCACGGAAGAATTTCCCTCTTCGTGAGTATCTGCTGGCCATAGTCACGTACCCGTACTCTGTATTTTGGGAAGCGGGACATGACAAATACCATCGCAGGTGTGGGGGTAGTACTTATCTCCCCTTATAACTATGTGATCTCTCGTGCATTCTCTCTAACGGAGCCGTGTTCCAACAATGTCTTGGAGTACAATGCTCTTTTGATTGGATTGCAACTTGCTTATGAGATTGGGGTTAAACATCCCAAAGCATACGGTGATTCAAAACTCATTGCCAACCAGGTTTGCGGGGAGTACGAAGTCTGACATGAAGACTTGGTGCCCTATTACAACGCGACCATTATCATGCAGAGAAGTTTGAAAATTTCTACATTGATCATGTACCACGACAATAAAATGCACATGCAGATGCACTGACGTCTCTCGCCGCTTCGTTGGCCCTTCCAGCCGGAACCCTAGAGAAAGTACTCGTCTATAGTCATGACTTGTACTACGGTAAATTCGCCCTTGAAGATAGTGAAACTTCAAGAGAAAACCTTCAAGTCAAAGAGGATTTTGAGATTTTGACATGTCTCGAGCCTAAGGATTGGCGTTTCCCTTACATCGACTTCTTCTTATATGACATATTACCTGACGACCCCAAGGAGGCAGCTGCCATCAGAAGGAAAGATCCTCGATTCTATTACAATGCGATCATGCAGATATTATATCGCCGATCATATGATGGAATCCTGCTCTGATGCCTTTCACACAAAGAGGCACAAGAAGCACTTAAGAAGCTCATGATGGTATGTGTGGAGCTCACCAATCCGGACCCAAGCTCGGAGACCAGCTCAGAAGACTTGGCTATTATTGGCCAAAAATGATCCCTGACGCCACTGTCTATGCTAAGTGATGTCATGCATGTCAGATTCACGGTAACTTTGTTCATCTAGCATGGAGCGTCTTCATCCAACATTCTCCTCATGGCTATTTGAGATGTGGGAAATGGATGTTATAGACCAATCAGTCCTCCAACATCCAAAGGACATTGATTCATCTTGGCCATAAAGGATTACTTCTCTAAATGGCCGAAAGTTGTCCCTTGAAAGAAGTAAAGATACCAAATGTGATCAAGTTCATCAAGCATCACGTGCTCTACCGCTTTGGTGTACCCTGACGAATCGTACACGATAACGGGCCTAAATTCATCAGCCAAGCATTCCAATGATTCTGTAACAAATTCAGAATCCAAAGTGTGTCATCAACGGTTTACTATCCAACTGCTAATGGCCCTGCAGAAGCCTTCAATAAGACTATTGGGAAGCTTCTCAAGAATTCGTCTCGAAGAGTCAACATGACTAGGATGACAAATTAAGAGAATTCTTATGGGCTTAACACATAACAATGAGAACCCCGATAAAAGCCACGCCATTTTTCTTGGTATACATATGTGAAGCTGTGCTCCTACTGGAGATTCAGATCCCATCTCTGCGAGTTCCTTTGCAACCAAGATGGCAGACGAGAAAAAGCACCGACTGCGCCTCCAGGAGTTGGAAGCTTTAGACGACAAACATCTGCAAGCCTAACAGGAAATCGAGCTCTATCAAGCTCGGATTTCAAGAGACTTCAACTAGAAACTAAGAGAATAAATTTTCAAGAAAGGTGACCTTGTCTTAGCAGTTAGAAGACCCATAGACATGACTTATAAAATAAAAGGAAAGTTCCAACTCAAATGGGAAGGACTATTTATAGTAGAGTCAGTCTACTCAAATGGAGCATACCGCCTCATAATTCCAGACGGCAATACGCTCATGATGCCGATCAACGACAGATTCTAAAGAAGTACTACCCATAATATGTGTTGTTCACATGATCAGGTTAACATTAGCTTCTTCCTTCAACGGATCACATCACGGTTAATCGACGCTGAGTCGACCGATCATTGTTAACATCACCATGCACGATGATAATATCGAAGAGACAAATAATGAAACTTCAGTTTTAGCCTGTCACTCTTCTCTACATTATAGTCGACACCTCGACGACTAACGTATAAGAGGATGTAGTTGGCATTTAAGTCCAATAAAAAATTCTCAACAACTCATCATGTGAGAGAAATAGCATACCTAGCCCAACTCAAATGGTAGTTAGTAAAGACATACCAAATCCGTTGATAGTTGAGGTTTACTAAAAAAATCTGAGGGACCTACTTCAAATTTTCCCTCCATTGTCCCTTACAATTTCCATCCCTGGAATGGTGAGACCTCAAAAGAAGTTATAATTGTTTTCCCAGTGAAATAAATACAAATCAAACATGTTAAGTTAATATTTCACCTCTGACATACCCCACTATTAAGTTAACATTATACCTCTAATAGTGACTTCATTCAATATCCCTAGTGGATAAAATTTTAACTTGTCAATCCTCTTCAATAGGATGGCAAGTCTACCAAACTGCTCAAATCGCAAAATAAATCTCTCAGTTAAGTTAACACTACACCTCTGACCAAAATTGCTCATATCGCAATATAAATCTCTGTTAAGTTAAACTACACCTATGACAGTAGTCCTCTCAGTTTTCCCACTGAAGATGAGTCATTCGATGCTAAGTTAATATCACACCTCTGGCATCCATTTTATTGTTAAGTTAAACACTACACCTGTAACCCTCGGGTCCCGATATACGTATGTCAATACTGATATCTGGTGATGATTTAATCATCCTGATAGTCGAATTGAGGTCATTTCAGCTTAAAATGTCATTTTCTATTATTTTGAATTTTTCTGGATTTTTGGAATATTTTTGGGAATTATTGGAGAAGAATCCCAATTCGGGGTCGATCGGTGTCACGGTCTGACTCCGAGATTTTTAATTAACAATCGGGGATGAATTTGAAAATCTGACTTCACAACAATGTTCAAGATGACATCTTCTATTTTTTAGAATTTTTGAGGATTTTCCTGAAATAATAGAGTTTAATCCAATAAAATAATATTTAAATATTATTCAAAAAGAAAAGAATGAAATTAAAATTAAAATAAATAAAAGAAATTAGAAAACCCGCATGTGTATATAGTAGGTTTTGAACCCAAGCCCAATGCCATATAAGGTTGATGTTCTAACCACCTAGCCACTTTGGCTTTTGTTATAAAGGGGTAGCCATTTTATTTAAACCTTTCTTTCCTTTACCCTTTATTCTTTCAAATTAAAGAAAACCAAACCTCTTTGACTCTAAGATTTGAACCCATGTCCCATTCCACCACATCATAACACCTCCACCACTTCGCCACTTTGATTTGTGGTCAGGGGCCACACGTTATGTATTTAATCATTTTCTGCTTCATCTTCTTCTCCCCAACAAACACACGTCCCGCTCCTCTTCTTCCTCCCCACGTTCTCCACTCCTCCTCCCAACTGCACCCACGTCCCCTACGACCTCCACCTGCATCCTCCCCTCTCTCACGTTCCCTCTCTCCCTCTATCTCTCACTCACGTTTTTCTTCCGCCCCTCTATATAAACCCCAAGCCCCCTTCTCCACGCATCACTTCATGGTTTCCCCTCCTTCCTCTCCCTTTGGCTTGCACCACTGTCAGAGCACCAGCAGCTCCTCAGTTCGAGCTATGGCCGTCCACGCTCCCCGGCAAGCGCGAGGAGACCTACATCCTTTCTAGCGAGCTCCATGGGCCATCATCATCCTCCGCGAGCTCCACTGTCGACGGCAGCCCCCTCGGCCGAGTCGAACCCCCGGAGCTCCATTTCCCCCCCGGCGAGCGCGAGATCCCGAGCACCGCACCCTCTCCGTCGGGAGCCCCTCTGTCCAGCCTCTGTGATCTCCGACGGCAACTGATCCCCTCTGGCGAGCCATCGTCGTCGTCCATGAGATTCGCCGTCGACGGTCGCGCATGACCCCATGGCGGTGCACACACCTTGCGTAGGCATGGGCACCTTCTCTCCCAAAACTCTAAGGTGCAAGAAGAAGTTTCAGACTGAAGAGAAGTATTCCGGGTAAGTTACTTTGCATTGTCGTCGATTTTAGTTATTGTTGGTATTTCATCGAACACGTAGCATACCCTAGTTTAATCAACAATTTCACTATGAAAAACTTATTTTAAAATTTTAGTAAAAATATATAGGGACATTTAAGACATGGACCTGGCCGAGAGCAGCCAGGCCAGGGCCTGGCCGAGCCAGGCCAGGCCCAAACCTGGCCTGGTCTGGCCAGCCCAGCCAGACCTGGCCCAGGCCAGGTCTGGTCTGCCAGGCCAGACCAACAGACCCAGGTTTGGGTCTGTTTACAGACCCGACCCGACCCAACATTAATAAAAAAAAAAGAGAAAAAGAAAGAAAGGAAAAAGAAAAAGAAAAAGAAAAGAAAAGGAATAAATAAAATAAAAATAAGTAAAAAATAATTGTAGCATTTACTGTTGCAAACTAAACCCAAACTCATTACTGTAGCAACAGACCCGTTAAGCTTTTTATTTATTTTTATTGATTTTTAGGTTTATTTTAATTTAGAAAATTTCAGAAAATTCACAGAAAATTAACAGAAAATCAAGAACTAAATTTGAAACTCTATAAAATTATTTTGATGTATTATCACTTAGAGTAACATGAAATTAAATATTTTTGTAATTACTATTCAATGATATTTTATTTAAAAATGACGAATAAATTTCTAAATAGCACAAAAAATATGAAATTCATAATTCAGTAATATGTAAATATTATACATCAATTTATTATTTTATGTATATATTTATCATGAAAATATATTTTTAAATAGTTGCTATAAATTCAGAAATTGAATTATTTGGAAAATTAACCAACCAAAATTATAATAAATAGTAAAAATTACTTTCTTATTTAACTTATCACTGAATAAGAATATATCAAGTCTCTAATTAATTCACGCAATATTTAGGCTGCGAATTTTACCCAGAGCCGGTTGCAGTTAGGAGAATTCAGACTCCAATGACATCAGGTAAGTGTACCGATTATCTCCTCGTTGACTTTCGTGTCGATTTTAACTCTGTCTCTTAACTATAATTTCTATATATCATATTCATGATTGTCTGTATCATTATGTGATCACGTTTATATCATTATCTTGTTCTTGAATCCAAATATATTATTAATCTTTGTATTTCTTGGTAGTATCACCCATTCTATCTCGTGATCATTACCTTATGTATCGTGTTTGCATCTCATTCTTGTACTTGCATACATCAAACTAAAATCAACATGATTACTTGTATATAATAGACTGATTTACTGGCAATGAAATATATACTGATCATGATAAATACTTTGATCTGGAGCTTGAGGTTAACTAGATAATAATGAAGAAAGATTGATAGTTAAAGATTGAATATCGATTGATATTCTGATCCTGATATTACTGAAAATTAATCAAGGAAATTAACCATTATATTCTGAGTAATTGTTCGAGGATACTTATTGGATTATAGACACATGATCCTGACCGTTTTACTTTGACATTTAGATTACATGTCACTGACATTACTTGCACTATTTTGCATGCATCTGGTATCACTTGCACAACTATATATTTGTCACATGATATTGTCACTATCTACATCGTCCCATGATTTTGATACACATTGTGTTCACCATCTAATGCTGATATTCTTGGTACCGTTTCATGATCCTGTAATATTGTGTAACACACTATTTTGCATTTGCATTTATTAATAAAATTAATCAAGCTGGGGTTATTGGGGGAGACTGTAGCAGGGGAAATCTAGGGAGGTGTGCTTGGAAGGGTGACCCTTATGGGTTTGGATGCCACACGTGATCTTGTTATTTATGCGTGCTCCTGTTATTACATGTTACATGATACCTGAGTACAGTGAACTGTTTCTCCCTGCTATCAGGATCTACTAACGCATCACTTATTTGATATGCAGTTGTCCTGTGGGATGGGGCAGATAATGGTTGCATTAGTTAGAATAATAAAACATGATAGACATATGCATTTGCATCATATCCTTCATTGTCTTCAGTGATCTAGTACCTGACATGTATTTTTAAGACACTGATACTTGACTCATGTGACATGCATTATCTTGACTACATGACATTCCTGGACATACCATGTTATTTTATCTTGTGATCTTGAGTTTTTGGGATCTTGTGATTATGTTTCACGACAGTTACTTGTCCAGGACGTCTCATGTCATTATATACATGTTACACCATGCATGCACGGTCTTATTATCTTCTGATTATTCCTGTTACTGTTATTACATTCAGTTCTTGATATTTCCAAACATATTTCCTACTTACTATTACTACATTTTCATATTCTCTCCTTCCTGTTCGTGTACTCTTGCTGGTCCGCTTCTGACGGACCTTTATATTATTTTTCAGTATTTAGATCAGGAAACTAGTATAGAGAGTTGTTCGTAGATCATATTCTGGTTCAGCTAACCTCCGGTGAGTTCAGTTTTCTTTCTTGACTTGTTTTATTCAGATATAGTGGATGATATTATTTATGACTCAGTTTTTCATATATGTGATTTTATCCCTGCGCTTGGTTGTATATGCATATATGTGTGCTATCCTGCTTGTTATTGACAGCCTAAGATACTTATGGAAGAGATTTCACTCTTCGTGAGTATCTACTGGCCATCGTCACGTACCTGTATTCCGTATTTTGGGAAGCGGGGCATGACAACACCTATGACAATGATTCTCCCTTGGAATTTCTTATCAAGGCCGAGATGCCAAATGCTAAGTTAATATCACACGCTTAGCATTCCCTCAGTGTTAAGTTAATATTAAACATATGACAGTGATTTTCTCAATTTTCTCAATGAAAATGAGATCTCTTTGATGCTAAGTCAATATAACACCTCTAGCATTCATTTTCCTGTCAAGTTAATGTTACACCTCTGACAATTTAATTTGCTTTCAATTGCAAATCTTAACCCGTCACGTTAATATTGCACCTCTGATGATAAAAATTTTCATAAATCTCCTAGTAGATTTAATTCCACTTGTTATTCTCATCAATAGAATAGCAAGTTCACAAAATTCGTTCAAATCATAAATTCAACTTCTGTTAAGTTAATTTCACACTGCTGACAGTAATTTTTTCAAATTCCTCAAACGGAGTTTTCAAACTTTGAGTTGCTATGTTAATCGTCACCTCTAGCAAGTCAAAATAACGCTTTCATTTGACTAATTTTCAAAATACAAAAGGAAAGTCAAGAAAAAGAAGAAGATAAAATTATCACTTTTATTTATATCAAAATTTAAAAAGTGATACAAACGCTCTCTTATTCAATAAGATAGAAGTGTTACAAAAAGGAGTACAAAAAGTCACTATTGCTCAGTGAGAGATTGTACTCGCTCCTTGAAAAGTTGGAGATCTTTTAAGCATGCCTTTTCGACTGTGGCCAGGAACGTCAGGTCCACTTCCTCTCCTTTTGAGAATAATGGCATTTCTCGAGGTCAAAATGCAGTGGAACATTTTGATTCCACCCGACCAACTGGTGTGAAAGTCTTCCTCCCTCACAAAGTCATAATCCTTCACTTAATGTAAAATCTCACCACCAGATTGTCATCCAATGAGCATGAGTTCTTCGTCGTTATCACTTCTTTGAACAATATTGGTAAAGGGAGGAACCGAGTCCTTACTAGTGATGTCCCCTTTCCTGTGACCTTCAAATGCATCATGCTAGTTGTGGTCGCTTCCTTGAACAAGATTGATGAAGGGAGGATCTGAGTCAATACTGATCCCCCTCTCCCTCTTTGATACAATCTCCAAAGAGAAGCTCTGACTTCCTGAATGGCTTCTGATCGAATGAACTTGCTGGCTTCAGTGAATGAAACTGCCTTCCACAGGCTGAAGGAGACAGTGGAGTCAGCACCATCGATATAGTCGAGGCCTGCAAAAGGAGAAAACCCGAGTCTTTTATGGGCCTTCCAATGATCGAGATACATGGCGCGTATCTCAAGCTCAATCAGAGCCAAACACGCGTCCCAAGTGGCGCCTGTGTTTGTGCCTCAAAGCATCTAACACGATCTTCGCGTTCCAAGAGCCACGCTTAATGAAGGCCACATCTCAACGACAATTGAGGTGTCTCAACATCAATTAATAGTCGCGTCTCTTCGGCATTGAGAGCCGCGTCCCCACAGAAATCAAATGTCGCATCTCAACTCCCACTGAAGTTCGCGTCTCCACTTGATCAATGTGACAACCGCGTTTGTGAGGGCTGTGTTCTCTCATAAATAAAGTGTATGTTCTTGCTTCTGTAATCAGTTCAAAAGTACAGTGGTATGAGCAATCGACAACTCTACCGGTTCAACAGTGCACCGATAAGCAAACTAGAGCTTGTATCAAGTGCTAGACTGAGTTTCTAAAACACTTGTGATGATCTTTCCTGGTAGTTTCAAGCAAATCAACAGTACATTCACGAAGACCACAGTCCAGACAAGATCAAGCTTAGAGCATGTCAAAAGGTTGCCAGTCCAATCATGGGAGGCCCAAATTCAACCAAAGTTTAAATTATTTGAAATCCATCGTAGTGAACCGCGGAGTATCAAAAACTTTGGAGGGGGTTCTATAGACTGTCCAAAAATCACCAGGGATAAGTCATTAGATGCGAGCCTCACTTCAATGCGAAGGTCGCATTTTGAACTGAAAATGCGGACCTCACATCTCAAGAAGCATGGAGACTACAGACGCAGGCCTGAGTAAGCCCGCGTTTGATAGGAGTTTGAGTAACTCCGCATCCCGACCAATGCGAGTCCGAGTAACTTTGTGTTCCAAGTCAAGCACGAGTTTGAGTAACTTGGCGCCTCACTTCAGACACCAGTCTGAAAAATCCTGCTTCTCACTTCAAGCGCGAGTCTGAGCAACTCTATATTTTGGGCCGTCCACGTCTACAACAAGCAATGCGAGGTCCGCGTCCAGCGTAAGACCCGCATTTCTGTTGTTACTGACCCCAATTACAGGGTCAATTATCTCCCCATCTAATGGGAGAGTTAATCCCCATTCTGGAAAAATTTTAGGGGACGACAATACCCCTTATGACTCCCTATAAATAGCCTGAGTTGCTATAAAAGAAGGGGAGGATTTCTTTGAAATCAAGAGAATTTCTTTGAATCAAGGACTCTTCTTTGAATCCAAAGAGAGAGGACTTTTGGAGAAAAGGATAAACAAAGTAGTCAGTGGACTCTAAACACTTTGTGTGTTAAAAATAGAGTTCCTCTCTGATTAGTCTTTGACAGCATCCAAAAGAGAAGCTAGACAGTCAGCAGGTCAACGAAGAATAAGAATCACTCTCCACAACCACTCAAAGAACCCAACTTTAAACAAAGAGGAGAACCGAGTCTTCTTCCCTCTTTTGTAATTGGAATCGTTCCGCCGTAATTTTTCAGCCATTTTAAAAATCTTACACCGACCAAGGCGTTTTTCCGACCAAACAACAGGTAAGAACTAGGTTCTTCTTGTAAAGGAGAAAGTCAAAAGTCATGGTGCAAGCTGAAAAATCTAGACTCTGATTTACCCTATCATGCCCCGCTTCTCAAAATACGCTAGAGCTGAGACGCGATCAGAGTTGGCAATGCTTATATGTAAGGAGAATACCTCATGTATACGCGCTAAGCCTTAAGTAATCCAAACAAACTATAAATCTACTATGATATTTTACAATCACTGCAGTATCACATATAAATGTGCACACATGATAATACAAGAATACGAAATTAGAATAACTGTTGATAACAATGTATAAAGAATCAAGGAGATTTCATGAATACAAGAGAGGCCATAGTATTGGTAATCAACAGAGTAAACCTCCGGGCTCCTCGAAAAGCATGCGATCTCATCAATACCTAGTTAATAGAATAAATACCTATACTAGGATGTGCAAATCTATGATCGTAGTGACCTAATCAGTGTTAGAATGAAGAAAGGTGCATGTGCATAATAGTTTATGCATACCACTATACAGGTATGAAATAACTGGATAAAAGCAACATGTATAACATAGTAAGTAAAAGATAACCAATTAATAAAATGATACATCTGTAAATAAGGATAACTCATAACTGTAAAATAAATACTTTATGCTCATGTTTGTAACCTAGATATGTCTCTAGTCTATTGGTTATCATTAACATAACTAATATGGCACTTAGTTGCGCTCATATCACAACTATTGTCCCACATATCAAACAATATTATCGTTATTGTAACTGTCTACCAATGTAGTGAATATATTTTGGAAGGGTACCGTGCATACCCGGTACTTGATCTAACACTCCTGGCACTGAACTAGGACAGGCCGCAAGACCTAAAAATGAGACCACAACCCAACACAAAAAAGATCACTAGTATGGCGCTGTAGTCTGGGCATAGCCATGACAACTAATAACAGAATAGTTAGGTAGCCAATACTACTTTGGTTCCCCATAGTGGAGCCTATAACTCGGTATACCATAACAAGTCCTTCCAAAATACACGACATGTATTATCAGATAATTATCCCTTTTCTCTGGGTTATGGTGTCTTTTATTAACATGCAATAACATAAGTTTTTATAAACATAATAATAATTGAAGGTCTCCAACAACTGCTAATGTCACTAATAGCTGATATCTTACAACTGAGAACTGATATGTGATATCTGATAACTGTCAACTATAACTGACATCTATCTATAATACTGGAGATATAGAGTCACTAACACAATAGTCTCACTAACAACTAGTAACTAATGGAAAACTCTAAAAATATATGATCACTGTTATCAACCAGATCGCTATCACAATATATCTCTATATTGATAATTGAATAACTGTAATAACTAGGAACCAATCATGAAGAGCAATCTACTTATTATCCTTAAGATCAAACTAAATGAACATATAATAAAATCATAAATAAAGGGTGGAAGATCCTCGAATAACATGTAATATAGAATGTCTCTACATCTAATCTTCGATGTCAATGAACAACCATTAATACTCTAATAAACTAATAAGTGAATGAGTCCAGAAAACTTGTTTCTAATTGTCCAAATCAATCATATCCTACACATCAAAATTAAAGATAAGATATTCACTCATATAATCAAATACAATTATCATCAATCCATCAATTACAAATCAATATCAAATACAGATCTCAAGTCAGACTCTAATGCTAGTTAAGTCCATACACAGATCCATACATAGAAAGTCAATATATAATTTCAATTAGCCGATAAATCTCTCATTTTGTTAATATACTCAAATTCTCATAATCTCATCCTCATTTGAATTATCACCGATAAATTTCAGATAATTAATTCGCATAAAATATACTCCTTTAACAGCAATACCAAACCAATCACTCTCAAGATCAATCAAATTATAGTCCAACATTCCTCACAACTAAATCCGAATCTAGAATAATAAACAGCTAAATAAAAACTAATAAAATTACTAATATCCTGGTGACCAAATACCGAGTCCATATATATTTAACATCAAAATTACATCTGATCCATTATCAAGATTATATCTAAACTCTCATATCGGTATAATAATTCATGCCTCGTCATCCACTACATGACTGAAGCAATCAACTATCCAACTGATTGCACACATTTATTGCATTATTCTTTATTACATTCCACATTTATCATGTAATAAATCTGCTAAATTCTTTATCTTAAATGTCTATTTTACAGAAGATAATTATGGGGAGAAAGAGGATTAAACTAAATAAATACCAGTTAAAATCAGATTTAACTGGATCTATTTGGTTAGCTGAGGATGATCCCAGATCTAGTTAGAACAAATCAAGAATTGGGGTAAATGTTTAGCTGAAGATCAGAGCAAATCAGAAAGATAACACCAAATGGAAATCGAAAAAATTCAGATTTTTATAAATCCATTTTGGTTAGCTAAAGATCAACCAAGGATAATATCAAATGTAGAGAGACAAATGGATAGAGAGAAGATCAACGGATATGATGAAGCAAGTTGACTCAGATTCTGACTGGATACATTTTAGTATTTGAATCATAACTTTCGTTACCGAATCTCAAATATAATGATTCAAGATGATCCAGAAAGCAGACTTATAGGGCTACGACTCTTATATTGATCACTATTTCTAATTCTGTCAATTGATAAGTGATATTCAGCAATCAACACGCCAACAAACTGCAGATCAGAACTGAATATCTACATCAAATCAAGTTTGGAGATAAGGGGAGGATTCAAATTCAGAAATAGCCAACTTTTCCTATCTTCATACTCCTCTAACCTTTGCATTTCTTCTATAAATACCTGCAATCTCAAAGACCAAAGGACGACCAAGCAGAAAGTAGAACTTAGGATAATTTGTAGTTTGTAACTTAGGTTTTTAGTTTTCTTTTTATGTAATTTTTATTTTCTTTATGTAACGAGAGGAGAGATGACTTTCATGGAGGAATGAGAGCAAGCTTGTACTGCAGATGACACCAGTGTAAGTGATCTCTTCTTTTATTGTTATTTGAATAGAATCAAAGTTTCTTTTTCTTTCTTTACTCTTGTTTTCTTTTACTCTCCTCTGATGTGTTGCAATCTAAGAGAATCCGATAGTCTCGAGACTGCTTAGCCGTTGCAAGTGCCCTTGATTGCCTATGGTGATGAACAACCCTTCTCTTGCTAGTATAGTTTGCCCTTTTATTCGTAGTGTAGATCGAGAATGGGAAAGATCCTATACGCCACGCTTGATTGCCTTCAAAGACAAGGTAAGTCGTCGCAACGGATCTAAGATATATGAGCACTGAAGAGGTAAGTAATTTTTAGGTTATCTTTCTTTTCTTTTATTCTTTAGTTTCAATATCACAAGCTCCAACCATTTTTATCACTCTTTTCCATTTCTTTGTATATAAACTATTTTCATTTTCCCACCTTCTCAATCTACCACTTTCTTTCTAACTTCACTTTAACACAATTTTTCCTTTTTCTTTTAAAGAACTAAAGAAGAACTTTAACCATACTTTGTATCTTAAAAGAAGACTTATTAAAAGAGCTTTCATCGCTAGTCCCTCCTTGTGGATCACGACGGCATAGCCACCTGCTATTGCGGTAGAATTGAGTAACTTGCACTTTTCATTCTTAGTTCTAAAATTTTGTATTTTTGTGCAGGTTCCACCTTAATCAATCTTTAGCGCCGTTGTCGGGGAGGGACGGTAAGTTACTCTCTTTAAAAGTTTACATTTTTGGTTAACTTTCTTCTTTATTTTTTGTACAGATTTAACAATAAGGAATTCTTGCTGCAGTGGACACAAAAGTGTCCTTGGACTCTGCTCAAGAAAGCAGAACCAAGAAGCCCTCAGATTTGTTACATTCCAATGGCAAAACGGAGTGAACTACTAACCTGTAATTTTGCAGGTTGGCTGAATTGAAAATCTGAATTTCTGTAGCATTTATCTCCTTGTTTGACTCACTGTATACACATTTTTAACACAATAGTAAAAAGTTGATTGTAAATGCTAAAAATGATTTAGACTTTGCATTTAGGCACGTGTCTATTTCATTTCATTTTTTATTTACTGTTGAAGAGTGCTGGAGCCAAGGTATGTGTGCATAGCATTTAGTATAAGGTTCATTCTTGTATGAAATATTGCTTAAATGTTACTTTTTTCTATATACTTGTACACTGCACTAAATTGACTTAAGGGCTTGTCCTATAAACAAGATAAGGTGGGGATGTCATTACCCTCCCTTAGCTCACAAACAATCTCCTCACTCACTAACCTAAGCCTAACTAAAAATGAGTAGACGTTGGCCCTAGGGACATCTCGGACTCAATTAGGAGATTATCCTAACGGGAAAGGTGTTGGAATTTGACTCCTGCCAAATCAGTGTCTAGGAAGGGGATTAAGGGCTGAAAGCCCAAAGGTTGGTGGTTACTTAATTAAGGAACGTCTTTGATGGATAACCTCCCACCAATCTTGCCCTGACCTGGCTGATTAGCTTATGGTCAAAGTCTGCATTATACCTCCTATGGACAGTCTAACCAGTTAGGAGTCGTCTAGGTCAAAGGTCTACCCTAACTTAGGTTAGAATTTTTCTTTTTTGTTTGCTTATTTGTTTGTTTTTTTCTTTGTTTGTGTTTTATTGTGTGATATGGCTTATAACAATAATTATTTCAATTTTAATGGTAATCCATATTACACACCAACCTCTTTTTTGGATATTACCAACCCGGCATATCATAACTTTAACCAACCTAGTGTGCCGGATTGGTCTTATCCGAATCAATATAACCCATGCCCCTAATCTTATAACCATAATTTTCAGAATAATTTCAACTCTTCACAGGGTCAGTGGGGATTCACCTCCCCTGAGTCCAATTTTCAACCAACTTGTCCACCTTATCCACCTTATCCATAATATTTCCTAGATTCATACTCAGTTTCACAAGTTCAAAATAGAAAACTATCAATTTTTGAAATGAGTATACGTGAGTCCAAACAACGATCACAAAATCTGATGGACTCACAATTTTACCACCAATTTCAAAACAACACTTCATCTTTTCAAGACCAATCACAACAAAACGATGAACCTATCAACTATGAAAAGATGCTTGAAGCCATGACTCAGGCTCAAAACGCTCGTAATCATGATATAGATATGATGGTCCAAACTCTACGTTCTCACCGTTTGGCCAGTTCTGATGTCGTTAACCATTCTGTTAGAGCTGAAGAGTCATGTTGTTTTGGAAAACAAGGTTCCATTTCAGCACAATCATTTGAACTTGCCCAAACTCCAAATTTTGAAAATGAAATTGACAGTTTGACAAGTTATTCCTTTCCTGAAATAGAACTTGAGAATGAATATGATCCTGAACCTCAACTTAGTGATTCAATTCTACTTCCTGATTCAATAATGACTCTGGTGTATTCACCTGATTTCAATATTTTTCTCGAGTCAATATTGGATCCTATGCCAATTCATAATCAAATTGAATCGCCCATCTTTGATGATCATTTTATTGAACTTGACCAATTTCATACTTTTGAAAGTCCCATTGACAAATTGGCAAGTTCTCATTTTTATGAAATTGAACTCAATGAGAAATGTGACCTAGATTCTCAAATTTGTGATCCAGTTCAAATTTCCGAATCAATATATACTCCTGTTTTGTTACCCGACTTGAGTAATATTTTAGAGTCAGTTTTGATTCCCACACCTGTCATTCTTGAACTTGAATCACCAATATTAAGTCATATTCTATTGTGGGAAAATGAATGTGGACTTAAGTTTCAACTTCTTGATTTGGACCCACTTCCTAAACCAATCTCGACTCCTGAACCTTTACTTGACTTAAGTCACTTTTCTGAGTCGGTATTAGTTCCTGTACTTCCTAAGTCCAAGTCAATCATTTTATCTTTTCACACTCTATTTTGGGACAAGGCGGTTGACAAAATTGACTCCGAAATCAATTATGGAATTTGAAAATTAGATGGGGCAAAATATTTAATAAAAATCATTCATGTACATATCATTTTAGTGGGTTATATTAGAGAAATTTCTGGTTGGTTCCTCCGGACTCCACGAAAAGTCGATTGGGCCGCATTTCGTTGACCAATCAGACCACCACCGGAACTACCACCTTAAGGTAGTATTTTCCTTCCCTGTCTTCTTTTTCATGTATCTATACATTAATTCATACATTGAGGATAATGCATGAGATAAGTGTGGGCGAGGGTTCTAACATAACTTAGGTTTTTCTTTTTATTTAAATTTTTTTTTAACATTTTCTTTACTTTTAAAAACTTTTTGAAAATAGAAACAATATTTTGACATATTTTTTGTAAGAAATTAAGTCAATTTTAAGGAATAGGAAAATCAAAATTAGTATTTCTTAAACTTTATCAAAATAAGATTATTTGTTTGATTTCTAGAGTAAGGAAGATAATTTGTCAAAGTAATTTAGTCTTGATCTTTACCTTAATGAAATATGCACACTTCATACACTTACACACTTAGGGTTCAAAAAACGAAGATTCTTATGCCTTATAAAAAAAAGAAAAAAAATATATCCATAAAAGATGAACAAATCTAATTATTGATTAGCTAGGTGCTTTGGCCTAAGTAAGCCTTGGTATTTATGCGAAAGATGATTAGATAAGTTTGAGAAAAAATATAAAAAAAATTCTCTGATTAAGCTGGTTATTTGTGCCTAATAAAGCATAAGTATTCACGCCTAAAAGTGGTTCATATAATAAAATCCTTAATTTTGTGGCCTTGTTTGCTCGAGTTTTAAGTCCTTGGGTGTTTTCTCACCCGGTGTCCTAAGACCGTTTGGTTTGGGAGTCATCGATTAAAGACTCGTTACATGGGCAGATTAGAAAGCCTAATAGAACTAAGGAATAATACCACCAAATATATATATATATAATAAATAAATAAGGCATAAGAGTTAGAGTTAAAGAACCCTTAGTCAAAATTTTCACAGTCACAAGGTACATATGACTTAGGGAAAAGTAATAGACTAGATGAGAAGTACAATTTGACTCCTTACCTTGATTGATAACAAATTTTTGAATAGAGATTAAGTTTAGGAATGAAAAATTCGATTTTCCTATAACTTATAAATTACTTAAAACTTACAATAATATTTTAAATATTTTTCTTCAAAATGTGTTTTCAAATTACTAACATTTTTTCTCTTTCTTTACGGATTTTGTGGGTGTAATCCACTGAAAACCCTCACGAGACAAAACTCGTCTTCTAGGGGTAACTTAGAGGTTTAACGGCTTGTTGCACATGCTCGGTGCAATCGCGTGACCTGCGAAAGTGGTCTAATAATCCTTAGTATAGTTTAGTTGCTTTGCTCGAGGACGAGCAAAAGATAGGTGTGGGGGTGTGATTGCACACATTTATTTCATTATTCTTTATTACATTCCACATTTATCATGTAATAAATCTGCTAAATTCCTTTCTTAAATGTCTATTTTGTAGAAGATAATCATGGGGAGAAAGAGGATTAAACTAAATAAATATCAGTTAAAATCAGATTTAACTGAATCTATTTGTTTAGCTGAGGATGATCCCAGATCTAGTTAGAACAAATCAAGGATTGGGGTAAATGTTCAGCTAAAGATCAGAGTAAATCGAAAGATAACACCAAAGGAAAACCGATAAAATTCATATTTTTATAAATCCATTTTGGTTAGCTTAAGATCAACCAAGGATAATATCAAATGCAGAGAGACAAATGGATAGAGAGAAGATCAACGGATGAGATGAAGCAAATTTGACTCAGATTCTGACTAGATATATTTTAGTATTTGAATAATAACTTTTGCTACCGAATCTCAAATCTGATGATTCAAGATGATCCAGAAAGCAGACTTATAGGGCTACAACTCTTATGTTGATCACTATTTCTAATTCTATTATTTGATAAGTGATATTCAGCAATCAACATGCCAACAAACTGCAGATCAGAACTGAATATCTACATCAAATCAAGTTTGAAGATAAGGGGAGAATTCAAATTCAGAAATAGCCAGTGATTGAGATAGAACCTGCATACAAAATACAGTATTTCAGATTTTAAGATTAAAGAGTGCAAGTGCTCAATTCTACCGCAATAGCAAGTGGCTATGCGGGTAGTGATCCACAAGGACGGACTAGCGATAAAAGCTTTTCTAGCAAGTTCTTTTTAATGTTACAAAGAATGGTTAAAGTTCTTCTTTAGTTCTGTAAAAGAAAAGTGAAAAAAAGTTTAAAGTCAAGTTAGGCAGAAAGTGAGAGATTGGGAAGATGGAGAAAACAGAATTGGATATGTACAAAGAAATAGAAAAGGAGTGATAAAAGAAGTGGGTGTTGTGGTGTTCTAAACTAAATGATTAAAAGAAAAGAAGCTAAAAAAATTACTTACTTCTTTGGCCAAATACCTACCTTGAATCTTCTACAATGATGTTACCTTGAAGTGAGGCGATCAACGTATAGCCCATAAGAGTTGATTCTCGTTTCCTCCATTTTATATCATCAAGACGTTGCAACTATGAAGTGATACAGAATGAAACTCAAAATCCATCGTCATGGGCTATCGGTGGCACTCGCAAAGGCAAGGCTTCTTTCGATGCTTTTAGACTCACTTGGATAGCAATTGTACCAAAAGAAGAAAAGTAGAGAAGAAGAAGAACACAAAAACAAAGTACATACAAAAGGGAACTACAGATTCGATTCTATAATAATAAGAGAAAAGAAGGAAATCTTACACCGTTGTCACTCTCAGCACAAGCTTCGTTCTCATTCTCCTATGAAACTCTGATCTCCTCTGATTTACATAAACTAAAACTGAAAATTACATGAAAAGAAAAATAAAAACCTACACTAAAAAATGGAAAAATGGACTAAATCCTATCTCTGCATGGTCCTCCTTTGCCTTTGATATTGCAGGTATTTATAGAAGAAATGCAGAGGTTAGAGGAGTATGAAGATAGGGAAAGCTGGCTATTTCTGAATTTGAATCCTCCCCTTATCTCCAAACTTGATTTGATGTAGATATTTAGTTTTGATCTGCAGTTTGTTGGCGTGTTAATTGCTGAATATCACTTATCTAATGACAAAATTATAAATAGTGATCAACATAAGAGTTGTAGCCCTATAAGTCTGCTTTCTGGATCATCTTGAATCATTATATTTGGGATTCGGTAACGAAAGTTATGATTCAAATACTAAAATGTATCCAGGCAGAATCTGAGTCAACTTGCTTCATCTCATCCGTTGATCTTCTCTCTATCCATTTGTCTCTCTACATTTGATATTATCCTTGGTTGATCTTTAGCTAACCAAAATGGATTTATAAAAATCTAAATTTTATCGGTTTCCATTTGGTGTTATCTTTCTGATTTGCTCTGATCTTCTGCTAAACATTTACCCCAATCCTTGATTTGTTCTAACTAGATCTGGGATCATCCTCAGCTAACCAAATAGATCCAGTTAAATTTGAATTTAACTGGTATTTATTTAGTTTAATTCTCTTTCTCTTCATTATTATCTTCTGCAAAATAGATATTTAAGACAAGAAAATTAGCAGATTTATTACATGATAGATGTAGGAATGTAATGAAAAGAATATAAAATATATGTACGACACACCCCCACACCTATCTTTTGCTCGTCCTCGAGCAAAACTATAAAACTAAGCTAAAAATTATTAGACCACTTTCACAGGTCACGCGATTGCACTGAGCTTGTACAACAAGCCATTAAAACTCTAGGTTACCCCTAGAGGACGAGTTTGTCTCGTGAGGGTTTTCAGTGGATTGCACCAACAAAATCCATAAAAAAAAAGAAAAATGTTAATATTTTGAAAACACATTTTGAAAGAAAAATATTTGAAATATTATTGTAAGATTTAAGTAATCTATAAGTTATAGGAAAACTAAATTTTTCATTCCTAAACTTAGTCTCTATTCAAAAATTTGTTATCAATCAAAGTAAGGAGTCAAATTGTACTTCTCATCTAGTCTATTACTTTACCCTAAGTCATATGCACCTTGTGACCGTGAAAATTTTGACTAAGGGTTCATTAACTCTAACTCTTATACCTTATTTATTTATATATATTTCTTGTTGGTTTATTCCTTAGTTCTATTAGGCTTTCTAATCTGCCCAAGTAACGAGCCTTTAATCGATGACTCCCAAACCAAACGGTCTTAGGGTTCCGGGTTAGAAAACACCCCAAGGACTTAAGGACTTGAGCAAATAAGGTCACAAAACTAAGGATTTTATTATATGAACCATTTTTAGGCGTGAATACTTATGCTTTATTAGGCACAAATACCCAGCTTAATCAGAGAATTTTTATATATATATTTTTTTCTCAAACTTATCTAATCATCTTTCTCATAAATACTAAGGCTTGCTTAGGCCAAAGCACCTAGCTAATCAATAATTAGATTTGTTCATCTTTCTTAGATATATATATATATATATTTTTAATAAGGCATACGAATCTTCATTTTTTGAACCCTAAATGTGTAAGTGTATGAAGTGTGCATATTTCATTAAGGTAAAGATCAAGACTAAATTACTTTGACAAATTATCTTCCTAACTCTAAAAATCAAACAAATAATCTTATTTTGACCAAGTTTAAGAAATACTAATTTTGATTTTCCTATTCCTTTAATTGACTTAATTTCTTACAAAAAATATGTCAAAATATTGTTTCTATTTTCAAAAAGTTTTTTAAAAGTAAAGAAAATGTTAAAAAAATTTAAATAAAAAGAAAAACCTAAGTTATGTTAGAACCCTTCCCCACACCTGTCTCATGCATTGTCCTCAATGTATGAATTAATGTATAGATGCATGAAAAAGAAGAAAGGGAAGGAAAATGTTACCCTAAGGTGGTGGTTCCGGTGGTGGTCTGATTGGTCCACGAAATGCGGCCCATTCGACTTTTCGTTGAGTTCAGAAACCCACAGAAATTTCTCTAATATAACTCACTAAAATGATATATACATGAATAATTTTTATTAAATATTTTACCCCATCTAATTTCCAAATTCCATAATTAATTTCAGAGTCAATTTTGTCAACCGCCTTGTCCCAAAATGGAGTGTAAAAAGGTAGAATGACTGACTTGGACTCAGGAAGTACGGGAACTAATACCAACTCAGGAAAGTGACTTAAGTCAAGTAAAGGTTCAGGAGTCGAGATTGGTTCAAAAAGTGGGTCCAAATCAAGAAATTGAAACTCAAGTCCACATTCATTTTCCAACAATGGAATGTGACTTAATATTGGTGATTCAAGTTCAAGAATGATAGGTGTGGGAATCAAACTGACTCTAAAATATTACTCAAGTCGGGTAACAAAACAGGAGTCAATATTGATTCGGGAATTTGAACTGGATCACAGATTTGAGAATCTAGGTCACATTTCTCATTGAGTTCAATTTCATAAAAATGAGAATTTGCCAATTTATCAATGGGACTTTCAAAATTATAAAATTGGTCAAGTTTAATATGATGATCATCAAAGATGGGCGATTCAATTTCATTATGAATTGGCACAGGAGCCAATGTTGACTCAGGAAAAAAATTGAAATCAGGTGAAGACACCGGAGTCATAATTGAATCAGGAAGTATAATTGAATCACTAAGTTGAGGTTCATGATCATATTCATTTTCAAGTTCAATTTCAGGAAAGGGATAACTTGCCAAACTGTCAATGTCATTTTCAAAATTTGGAGTTCGGGCAAGTTCAAATGATTGTGCTAAAATGGAACCTTGTGTTCCAGAACAACATGACTCTTCGGCTCTAATAGAATGGTTACCGACATCAGAACTGGCCAAACGGTGAGAACGTAGAGATTGGATCATCATATCTATGTCATGATTACGAGCGTTTTGAGCCTGAGTTATGGCTTCAAGCATCTTTTTATAGTTGATATGTTCATCGTTTTGTTGCGATTGGTCTTGAAAAGATGAAGTGTTGTTTTGGAATTGGTGGTAAAGTTGTGAGTCCATCAGATTTTGTGATTGTTGTTTGGACTCACGCATACTCATTTCCAAAATTGATGGTTTTCTATTTTGGACTGGTGGAACTGAGTATGAATCTTGGAAATATTGCGAAAAAGGTGGATAAGGAGGACAAGTTGGTTGAAAATTGGACTCGGGGGAGGTGAATTCCCATTGACTCTGTGAAGAGTTAAAATTATTCTGGAAATTATGGTTATAAGATTAGGGGCATGGGTTATATTGATTCGGATAAGACAAATCCGGCGCACTAGGTTGGTTAAAGTTATGATATGCCGGATTGGTAATATCTGAAAAGAGGTTAGTGTGTAATATGGATTCCATTAAAATTAGAAAATTATTGTTATAAGCCATATCACAAATAAAACACAAACAAAGAAAAAAAACAAACAAATAAGCAAACAAAAAACAAAAAATCCAACCTAAGTTAGGGTAGACCTTTAACCTAGACGACTCCTAACTGTTTAGACTGTCCATAGGAGGTATAATGTAGACTTTGACCACGAGCTAATCAGCCAGGTCAAGGCAAGATTGGTTGGAGGTTATCCGTCAAAGACGTTCCTTAATTAAGAACCACCAACCTTCGGGTTTTCGGCCCTTAATCCCCTTCCTAGACACTGATTTGGCAGGAGTCAAATTCCAACACCTTTCCCCCTTAGGATAATCTCCTAATTGAGTTCGAGATATCCCTAGGGCCAACGTCTACTCATTTTTAGTTAGGCTTGGGTTAGTGAGTGAGGAGATTGTTTGTAGGTTAAGGGAGGGTAATGACTTTCCCACCTTATCTTGTTCATAGGACAAGCCCTTAAGATTGATTTAATGCAGTGTACAAGAAAAGCAACACTTAAGCAATGTAAACAATCCAAAAGTGTTCTTATACTAGATGCTATGCACACGTACCTTTGCTCCAGCACTTTTCAACAGTAATGGAAAATGTAAACGAATTAGACACGTGCCTAAATGCAAGTCTAAACTGTTTTTAGCATTTAACAAACATCATTTTACTGTTGAGGTTAGAAAGAAAGTATAGTGAGACAAACAAGGAAATAGATAGCTATAGATATTAAAATTTGCACTACAGCCAACCTGCAAAAAATACAGGTTAGTAGTTCACTCAGATTGCCACATGAATGTAGCAAATCTGAGGGCTTCTTGGCTCTGATTTCTTGAGCAGAGTCCAAGGCCACTTATATGTCCACTGCAGCAAAGATTCCTTGTTGTCAAGCCTGTACACCAAAAATAAAAAAGAAAGTTAACCAAAAATGTAAACTTTAAAGAGAATTACTTACCGTCCCTCCCTGGCAATGGCGCCAAAATTTGATTGAGGTTGAACCTGCACACAAAGTACAGAATTTCAGAACTTTTAAGATTAAAGAGTGCAAGTGCTCAATTCTACTGCAATAGCAAGTGGCTATGCGGGTCGTGATCCACAAGGAGGGACTAGCGATGGAAGCTTATTTAATAAGTTCTCTTTTATGTTACAAAGAATGGTTACAGTTCTTTTTTAGTTCTTTAAAAGAAAAAGGAAAAATTGGGTTAAAGTGAGTTAGGACGAAGATGGCAGATTAAGAAGGTGGGAAAATGAAAAATGGATTATATACAAAGAAATAAAAAAGGTGATAAAAATGGTTGGAGATTGTGATATTGAAACTAAAGAATTAAAAAAAAAAGACAACCAAAAAATTACTTACCTCTTCAGTGCTCATATACCTTGGATCTGTTGAGACGACTTACCTTATCTTTGAATGCAATCAAGCATGGCGTATAGGATCTTCCCCATTCTCGATCTACACTATGAATAAAAGGGCAAACTATACTAGCAAGAGAAGGGTTGTTCATCACCATAGGCATCAAGGGCACTTACAATGGCTAAGCAGTCTCGAGGCTATCAGATTCTCTTGGATTGCAACACATCAGAGGAGAGTAAAAGAAAACAAGAGTAATGAAAGAAAAAGAAACTTTGATTCAATTCAAATAACAATAAAAGAAAAGACTTACTTACACCGGTGTCACCCTCAGTACATGTCACGCCCCTCTTCCCAAAATACGAGGAAACGGAGTCGCGATGAAGGTCGGCGACGTATATACGCGAGTAAAATACCTCATGCATACACGCTAAGCCTTAAGTAACTCGAAACAAGCTATAACCTGAAACTATAATGAATCATGTTTACTGCAATATTATATATAGGCATCCACGCATGATATCATATGAATAAATAACTGGAATAACAAATGAATCTGATATAACGAGAATCAGGAAATAATATGAAGAAAAGAAAGATAAGATATCAGAATCAAATAGGGAGAAGCTCTAGCTCTTCGCGAAGTGTACAGTCTCCTCGAACACCTGCATAACAGAAACAAAGCGTCCAATATCTGGACGCGCAAATCAGGGTCGTCAGAAAGCGACCTGGTGAGTGTGTGTAAAGGGGAGAGCTCGTGTATATAAACAATGTGAACAGAATAATAACCAGATAAACTACAGACAGAATGTAACTAAATAACATGATAAACAGATAGCTAAAGGATAACTGCATAACAACATGAATGAAGATAAAAGTCAACTATCGCAACTGTAAATAAGCAACTGATATCTGAAGGTATAACCAAGCATATGTCACTAGTTTGATGTACAATCCTATATCAATCATAGTTTATACATGTTTATACAGTCGGGTGATCATGGTTAGTCACAATACATTAACAGTTTATCATTATTAATTATGTTAGCCAACACCAATTGCCACATGTAATAAACGCATCCATACTACGCCTACCACACATGCCAATCGATGACCTCAGTTATTGAAACTGATCGGTTGGAGACATTGTCTGTGTTTTAGGTGGGTCCCGTGCATACCCGGGACCGTGGCCCAGACTCCTGGCGCTGAACTAGGACCTACCGCAAGGTAGTCAAGAACACGTATAATAGGAACAGGTACATGTATAACATGTATAACAGGAACAGGACGGGGTGCCAGTCACCCACGGGAACCCTGCAGTGGAACGCTCTTTCGGCTGCGCAACCTAAGTCCTAGGTCCACCCAAAATACAGACGCTATTTCCTCCATCAATCCCCCCAATCCCATTGTAAGTTGTTTAATAGCATGTTATTAATTTATCAAGATTATTTAATATGCATGTTACTTAAATCACTGGGATAACTCGGTGGTAGTCACGGTAACAATATCAACATGTAATCAGGATACCGGTATAACAAGAATATATATTATCAATGAACAGGATACTGGTATAACAGGAATATGTAACAAATATAACATGACGGTGTTATTACCGTGTAACAATATTTTCCTAGTAGTTAATTAACATGGACAATAGTATCAGGTAGATATCATGTATAAACAATCAAGTTTCTCATATAAAATGAAGATATTCAGGATGAGTAATAATCAAATACATGAATATCAAATCTAATAACTAATACAATTTTATCAACCTCAAGATCGAGCTGAGTCAAGTCACAGTCTAAGGGGTATCAAAACTAGACCTAAGCCAACAACGATAAACTATCAATGAAATGGCACAGATACAAGCTCCTATCAACTAGGTAAATAAAGTGAATAATCATGAATGTCTCATATCCATCAGCCCTAAAATACAATAATAACTAATCTATCAACCAATAGTCTCTATGCAATCATCGTGAACAACAAGTATCAATTCGATCGAGTAATCTGGTACAACAAACCACTGCCTCAATATATCAATAATCTAATCAGTCTCTCCTTATCAATCAACTATGATCCTCAAGTCATCGATATATACATCCTCTAAATCATCGATATATCCAAATCTCAATAACTGAAATACTACATGTCCTGATACATCTAATCAATTCTCCACACTCTAATCCGATCAAAAATCATCACATACTCTCACTTTTATCAAGGTCAAACATAAAATCACAAAAGTCGGTAATATATCAGATATATATCTAAGATCTATCAGGTCAGGTCAATTCAATCAATACCTATTCCTCAAAACCAGATCATCCAACTATAGCCAAGATCATAACTAAAGGGTAAAGTCCTCAATCTATAAGAAATCTAGAAATAATCAGGACTAGAATTAGTCGACTAGGGCAGGAAGCAAGTCGACTAGTATACCTGCTTGTGTGCATGATCAAGGCTTTATAACAATTTCCTAAAATATACGATAATGGTAGATATTACACTCGTTATCATCAAGATATGCCACCAAACAATATGACTGAAAATCACTTCACATAGTATAGTTCTCTAACCTCTTTCAATGATCCATCAACCTCAAAATCAACATGTATGTTCATTCTAAGATTTATCACAGCTATATCAGTAACAAGGTCAAGTCTGGTCTACGGTATATCAACACTAGACCTAAGCAACAACAGGGATCACCAACACATGAAATGATTCCAATACAAGCTCATATCAACTACACAAATAAGGTGAACGACCACTAATATCTCATGAAGTGATACAAGTGATAATACTAGTAAAATATCTCAAACAGTCACTTCAATGATAAAAATAAAACACAAGTATTTATTGACAATGGTAAATAAGAAAAAAGACAAAAGCAAACACTCACAACACGATTAAATAAAATTTAACAAAGAAGTAAAACACTCACAAAATAGAATTATAGAAGGAAAAGAAAACACTCACAAAAATTAAACAGAGAAGTGACACTCACAAAATAGAATTAATTAAAATTATACAAAGAAGTAAAACACTCACAATATAAAATTACAAAAAGAAAAGAAACACTCACCTGAGCTAGATCACAATCCAAAGCACTGCAAAACCCTAGAATCCCGGTAAATCTACATAAAGTATTTCAATAGAAATTGTTAGGATCTTTTATTTTATTTTACTTTATTTTATTTCTTTTATAATCTTGATTAATTAGCTTAAGGATGGAAATATGATCCTCTGGATTTAATGAATTTAGTAGAATTATTTTAAACCAATTTTTAATTTTTCTAATAGGCTTAAATCATTAAAATACTTAACGGGTTTAGATTTACCATTAAGAAAAATTGCTTTAAAGTGGGTGGTTTGAATTAATTTATATTGGTATTGGTCTAAAAGTTTTACCATAGAAATTAAAAATGTTGTAGAATATTATTTATATTTTCTCTGTTTTTTGATATTTTTAATAAATTATTTTAATATGCATAATCGTCTTTCTCTTCTTATCTTTTTTTTTCCCCTTTCCTTTCATATACAAAAACCTAGGCCCAGGCCCAGCCCAGGCTGGCCGTACCAGGCCAGGCCCAAGCCTGGTCTTGAATTCCTTTTCTTTTCTTTTTTTTCCAACATAAAAGCCCAGGCCTCTCAGCCCAGACCAGACCGGGCCAGGCCCAGGCTTGGTCCGTGATTTACTATTCCTTTTTTTTTTTAGTTGATGTTGCACATGGGGCTGGTCCCCTATGCAGCCCAGCCCGAGCCAACCAGGCCCGGGACAGCCAGGCCCGGGCTAAGCCAGTCCCAACCCAGGCCTAGTCCGGAATTCTTTTGTTTTTCCTTTTTTTTTTATAACAGGGCTTTTGGGCCCTATTGTAGTGGCCCAGGGCGGCTTGGCACGGGTCAGGCCTAACATGGCCAGACCTGGCCCAGCCAGGCTAGGCCAGGCCGGGCCTGGGACTGCCCAGGTCGAGCTGCTCTCGGCCTGGCTGAGAGTAGCTGCCAGAACATTTTTTTATTTTTTTTTGTGAAAGTCTTTTGTTAAAATTCTAAAAGATATATAAATTAAAATTTATGAGTTGGTATATCTTCACACAAATTTTTAGTGGGATTTTAGATTGGGTTTTAATGTACAAAAATATTCATGGAGATCATGGTATAGACAAGATTTTAATAAACTTTTTATATCAAATAAATTTTGATAAAATAAATTACTTACTTGATTTTTGATCCCCTAGCATGCTCCTTAATTTGCACTTCAAGATCCTTTTGTTCATGAGGAGAAAAGAAGGAAGGAGATGGGCAGAGTTGGATCGAGGTAGAAAAAGAGAAGAAGTTTAGGGTCTTTATATAGGTTATAAGAGATTTTGGAACATGAATTCTAATTAGGTTAGATTACTTAATTTAGCAATTTAGAATTCCAATTAGGTTAGATTACTTAACTTAGCAATTTAGATAAGAATGGAAAGTTGCAGAAAAATCTCAAAGAGATTTGATTTAATATGATTTTTATTAGGATTTAAATTAGGATTAGGATTAGGATTTTTTTTAAGATCATGATTTTGAAAATAAGATTTGGATTAGAATTGGGATTTGAATTGAGTTTTGGGTTAATAGGTAAGAATCTTAATGGTAATGAATTTATAGATTATTGGGCTTTAGTTAAAAGAATTAAGTGATATGAAGAATAAGAAAATAGAGAGTGGGCTTGTGGGCTTAGTTTTTGGGCTTAAAGAAAAATAGAAAAAGATAAAAAATCAGTAAGTGGGCTTGGCTCATGTGGGCTTAGAATAAAAAGGAAAAGAAACAAAAAGGAAAGGAGAATGGGCTGAGCTTATTGGGTTTGGATGAAAATAATAATACTACTAATAGTGATTAACAATATCATAATAATAATTAATAATAATATTACAATAATGATAAGAACAATAGTAATAATAATAAAATTATTAACATTAAAAATCTTATCTAATAATACTTGGTAAAAATACTAACATTAATACTAATGACTAAAACATACAATATGAATAAGAATAATAACAATATTAATATTAACAATAATAGCAACTATAATAATAATACTAGTAACATAGTAATGGGAAAAATACTAGCTAGTAATTAAAATGATAATACTTAATAATGCTAAATATAATTATAAGGCCAAAATACTATTTATGATCTTAAAATAATTTGTACTATAACTCAAGTTAATAAATAATACTAATATCACCAGTAAAATAAAAAATACTTTATAAAAATAAAAATACAGTATTTTAGATTAGGGATATTACATTCTACCCACCTTAATAAAAATTTCATCCTCGAAATTTCAATAAAGCGGGGAATGAATAGAAGATTAAAGTTAAGAAATAGATATTAAACAATTTAAGAAAATAAAAGAATAATCGATGTTGATATTGTCTTCTCGTCTTCCACGTCGCTTCTCGATGCGTTATAAGCGCACCACGCTTCCGCTGTGCGCTCTGATCTCTGTCATCGATCAGGTCCAAAAGCCAGTCCCAAGAGTCAAAATCAGGAGGATAGAACAGAGAAGAAAGATAGGAATAGACAAGAAAAAAATAGATCGATCCGGAAGGAATGTTGAAATCTGAGACATCAAGAGATTCAAGAGATGGATTTAGAAGGGAAGGACGATTGATTCTCAAGTGGATTCAGTATCATCATGTGAATAGTATATGTATATTGTAATGTAAATTAACTTGTTTCAAGTTACCACTAAGATCCAGGTTCCCTTTTTATGTTGAACCTGGCTCTGATACCAAGAAAACTCTGTCACGCCCTGTTTCTCAAAATACGAGGAAACGGAGTCGCGACGAAGGTCGGCAACGTATATACGCGAGTAAAATACCTCACGCATACACGCTAAGCCTTAAGTAACCTGAAACAAGCTATAACCTGAAACTATAATGAATCATGTTTACTGCAATATTACGTATAGGCATCCACGCGTGATATCATATGAATAAAGAACTAGAATAACAAATGAATCTGATATAAAGAGAATCAGGAAATAATATGAATAAAAGAAAGATAAGGATATCGGAATCGAATAGGGAGAAGCTCTAGCTCTTCGCGAAGCGTACAGTCTCCTCGAACACCTGCACAAAAGAAACAAAGCGTCCAATATCTGGACGTGCAAATCCAGGATCGTCAGAAAGCGACCAGATGAGTGTGTGTGTAAAGGGGAGAGCTCGTGCATATAAACAATGTGCACATAATAATAACCAGATAAACTACAGAAATAAGATAACTAAATAACATGATAAACAGATAGCTAAAGGATAACTGCATAACAACATGAATTAAGATAAAAGTCAACTATCGCAACTGTAAACAAGCAACTGATATCTGAAGGTATAACCAAGCATATGTCACTAGTTTGATGTACAATCCTATATCTATCATAGTTTATACATGTTTTATACAGTCGGGTGATCATGGTTAGTCACAATACATTAACAGTTTATCATTATTAATTATGTTAGCGAACACCAATTGCCACAAGTAATAAACGCATCCCATACTACGCCTACCACACATGCCAATCGATGTCCTCAGTTATTGAAACTGATCGGTTGGAGACATTGTCTTTGTTTTAGGTGGGTCCCGTGCATACCCGGGACCACGTCCCAGACTCCTGGCGCTGAACCAGGGCCTACCGCAAGGTAGTCAGGAACATGTATAACAGGAACAGGTACATGTATAACATGTATAACAGGAACAGGACGGGGTGCCAGTCACCCCACGGGAACCCTGCAGTGGAACCCTCTTTCGGCTGCGCAACCTAAGTCCTAGGTCCAGCCAAAATACAGACGCTGTCTCCTCCATCAATCTCCCCAATCCCAGTATAAGTTGTTTAATAACATGTTATTAATTTATCAAGATTATTTAATGTGCATGTTACTTAAATCACTGGGATAACTCGGTGGTAGTCACGATAACAATATCAACATGTAATCAGGATACCGGTATAACAGGAATATATAATATCAATGAACATGATACCGGTATAACAGGAATATGTAACAAGTATAACATGACGGTGTTATTACCATGTAACAATATTTTCCCAGTAGTTAAGTAACATGGACAATAGTATCAGGTAGATATCATGTATAAACAATCAAGTTTCTCAAGTAAATCAAGATATTCAGGATGAGTAATAACAAATACATGAATATCAAATCTAATAACTAATATCAATTTTATCAACCTCAAGATCGAGCTGAGTCAAGTCACAGTCTAAGGGTATCAAAACTAGACCTAAGCTAACAATGATAAACTATCAATGAAATGGCACAGATACAAGCTCCTATCAACTAGGTAATAAAGTGAATAATCATGAATGTCTCATATCCATCATCCCTAAATTACAATAATAACTAATCTATCAACCAATAGTCTCTATGCAATCATCGTGAACAACAAGTATCAATTCGATCGAGTAATCTGGTACAACAAACCACTGCCTCAATATATCAATAATCAATAATCAGTTTCTCCTTATCAATCAACTATGATCCTCAAGTCATCGATATATATACATCCTCTAAATCATCGATATATCCAAACCTCAATAACTGAAATACTACATGTCCTGATACATCTAATCAAATCTCCACACTCTAATCCGATAAAAGTCATCACATACTCTCACTTTTATCAAGGTCAAACATAAGATCAAAAAGTCGGTAACATATCAGATATATATCTAAGATCTATCAGGTCAGGTCAATTCAATCAATACCTATTCCTCAACACCAGATCCATCCAACTATAGCCAAGATCATAACTAAAGGGTAAAGTCCTCAATCCATAAGAAATCTAGAAATAATCAGAACTAGAATTAGTCGACTAGGGTAGGAAGCAAGTCGACTAGTATACCTGCCTGTGTGCATGATCAAGGCTTTATAACAAATTCCTAAAATATACGATAATGGTAGATATTACACTCGTTATCATCAAGATATGACACCAAATAATATGACTGAAAATCACTTCACATAGTATAGTTCTCTAACCTCTTTCAATGATCCATCAACCTCAAAATCAACAAGTATGTTCATTCTAAGATTTATGACAGCTATATCAGTAACAAGGTCAAGTCTAGTCTACGGTATATCAACACTAGACCTAAGCAACAACAGGGATCACCAACACATGAAATGATTCCAATACAAGCTCATATCAACTACACAAATAAGGTGAACGACCACTAATATCTCATGAAGTGATACAAGTGATAATACTAGTAAAATATCTCAAATGGTCACTTGAATGATAAAAATAAAACACAAGTATTTATTGACAATGGTAAATAAGGAAAAGACAAAAGCAAACACCCACAATACGATTAAATAAAATTTAACAAAGAAGTAAAACACTCACAAAATAGAATTATAGAAGGAAAAGAAAACACTCACAAAAATTAAAGAAAGAAGTGACACTCACAAAATAGAATTAATTAAAATTATACAAAGAAGTAAAACACTCACAATATAAAATTACACAAAGAAAAGAAACACTCACCTGAGCTAGATTACAATCTAAAGCACTGTAAAATCTTAGAATCCCGGTAAATCTACATAAAGTATTTCAATAGAAATTGTTAGGATATTTTATTTTATTTTACTTTATATTATTTTATTTTTTTATAATCTTGATTAATTAGCTTAAGGTTGGAAATATGATCCTCTGGATTTAATGAATTTAGTAGAATTAATTTAAACCAATTTTTAATTTTTTTAATAGGCTTAAATCATTAAAATACTTAACGGGTTTCGATTTACAATTAAGAAAATTGCTTTAAATTGGGTGGTTTTAATTAATTTATATTGGTATTGGTCTAAAAGTTTTATCATAGAAATTAGAAATATTGTAGAATATTATTTATATTTTTCTCTATTTTTTGATATTTTTAATAAATTATTTTAATATGCATACTCATCTTTCTCTTTTTATCTCTTTTTTTTCCCCTTTCCTTTCATATACAAAAACCTAGGCCCAGGCCCAGACAGGCCCAGGCCCAGCCCAGGCTGGCCGGACCAGGCTAGGCCCAGGCCTGGTCTGGAATTCTTTTATTTTCTTTTTTTTTCAACACAAAAGCCCCGGCCTCTCGGCCCAGACCAGACCGGGGCAGGCCCAGGCCTGGTCCGTGATTTACTATTCCTTTTTTTTAGTTGTTGCTGCACAGGGGGCTGGTCCCCTGTGTAACCCAGCCCGAGCCAACCAGGCCCGGGACAGCCAGGCCCGGGCTAAGCCAGGCCCGACCCAGGCCTTGTCCGGAATTCGTTTGTTTTTCCTTTTTTTTATAATAGGGCTTTTGGGCCCTGTTGTAGTGGCCCAGGCCGGCCTGGCACGGGTCAGGCCTGACCTGGCCAGACCTGGCCCAGCCAGGCCAGGCCAGGCCGGGGCTGGGACTGCCCAGGCCGCGCTGCTCTCGGCCTGGCCGAGAGCAGCGGCCAGAACTTTGTTTTTTTTTTTTGTGAAAATCTTTTGTTAAAATTCTAAAAGATATATAAATTAAAATTTATGAGTTGGTATATCTTCACACATGTTTTTAGTGAGATTTTAGATTGGGTTTTAATGTACAAAAATATTCATGGAGATCATGGTATAGACATGATTTTAATAAACTTTTTATATCAAATAAATTTTGATAAAATAAATTACTTCATTTTTGATCCCCTAGCATGCTCCTTAATTTGCACTTCAAGATCCTTTTGTTCATGCGGAGAAAAGAAGGAAGGAGATGGGCAGAGTTGGATCTTGATTTTCTTTTGGAGGTAGAAAAAGCGAAGAAGTTTAGGGTCTTTATATAAGTTATAAGAGATTTTTGGAACATGAATTCCAATTAGGTTAGTTTACTAGTTTTAGCAATTTAGAATTCCAACTAGATTAGATTACTTAATTTAGCAATTTAGATAAGAATGGAAAGTTGCAGAAAAATCTCAAAGAGATTTGATTTAAATATAATTTTTATTAGGATTTAAATTAGGATTAGGATTAGGATTTTTTTTAAGATCATGATTTTGAAAATAAGATTTGGATTAGAATTGGGATTTGAATTGAGTTTTGGGTTAATGGGTAAGAATCTTAATGGTAATGAATTTATAGATTATTGGGCTTTAGTTAAAAGAATTAAGTGTATGAAGAATAAGAAAATAGAGAGTGGGCTTGTGGGCTTAGTTTTGGGCTTAAAGAAAAATAGAAAAAGATGAAAAATAAGGAAGTGGGCTTGGCTCATGTGGGCTTAGAATAAAAAGAAAAGAAAATAAAAAGGAAAGGAGAATGGACTGAGCTTATTGGGTTTGGATGAAAATAATAATACTACTAATAGTGATTAACAATATCATAATAATAATTAATAATAATATTACAATAATGATAAGAACAATAATAATAATAATAAAATTATTAACATTAAAAATCTTATCTAATAATACTTGGTAAAAATACTACCATTAATACTAATGACTCAAACAATACAATATGAATAAGAATAATAACAATATCAATATTAACAATAATAGCAACTATAATAATACTAGGAATATAGTAATGGAAAAAATACTAGCTAGTAATTAAAATGATAATACTTAATAATGTTAAATATAATTATAAGGCCAAAATACTATTTACGATCTTAAAATAATTTGTACTATAACTCAAGTTAATAAATAATACTAATATCACTAGTAAAATAAAATAAATACTTTAGAAAAATAAAAATACAGTATTTTAGATTAGGGATATTACAGTACAAGCTTGATCTCCTTCTTCCATGAAACTTGTATCTCCTCCCAGTTACATAAAGAAAAATAAAAATTACATAAAAGAAAATTAAAAACCTAAGTTACAAATTACAAATTATCCTAAGTTCTATTCTCTGCTTGGTCGTCCCTCCTTGCCTTTAAAATTGCAGGTATTTATAGAAGAAATGCATAGGTTAGAAGAGTATGAAGATAGAAAAAGCTGGCTATTTCTTAATTTGAATCCTCCCTTATCTCCAAACTTGATTTGATGTGGATATTCAGTTCTGATCTGCAGTTTGTTGGCGTGTTGATTGGCTAATATCACTTAACCAATGATAGAATTAGAAATAGTGATCAACATAAAAGTTGTAGCTCTGTAAGTCCTCTTTCTGGATCATCTTAAATCATTAGATTTGAGATTCGGTAATGAAAGTTATGATTCAAATATGTATCCAGTCAGAATCTGAGTCAAACTTGCTTCATCTCATCCGTTGATCTTCTCTCTATCAATTTATCTCTCTGTATTTGATATTATCCTCGATTGATCTTTAGCTAACCAAAATGGATTTGTAGAAATCTGAATTTTATTGGTTTTCATTTGGTGTTATCTTTCTGATTTACCTTAATCTTCAGCTGAACATTTGCCCCAATCTTTGATTTGTTCTAACTAGATCTGGGATCATCCTCAGCTAACCAAATAGATCCAGTTAAATCTGATTTTAACTGGTATTTATTTGGTTTAATTCTTTTTCTCTTCATTATTATCTTCTACAAAATAGACATTTAAGACAAAGAAATTAGCAGATTTATTACACGGTAAATGTAGGAGTGTAATGAAAGAATGCAAAATATGTGTACAATCAGCCAGCTTCCCTATCTTCATACTCCTTTAACCTTTGCATTTCTTCTATAAATACCTGCAATCTCAAAGACTAAAGGATGACCAAGCAGAGAGTATAACTTAGGATAATATGTATTTGTAACTTAGGTTTTTAGTTTTCTTTTTATGTAATTTTTATTTTTCTTTATGTAACGAGAGGAGAGATGACTTTCATGGAGGAATGAGAGCAAGCTTGTACTGCAGGTGACACCAGTGTAAGTGATCTCTTCTTTCATTGTTATTTAAATCGAATTAAGTTTCTTTTTCTTTCTTTACTCTTGTTTTTTTTACTCTCCTCTGATGTTGCAATCTAAGAGAATCCGATAGCCTCAAGACTGCTTAGCCGTTGCAAGTGCCCTTGATGGCCTATGGTGATGAACAACCCTTCTCTTGCTAGTATAGTTTGCCCTTTTATTCGTAATGTAGATCGAGAATGGGGAAGATCCTATACGCCATGCTTGATTGCCTTCAAAGACAAGGTAAGTCGTCGCAACGGATCCAAGATATATGAGCACTGAAGAGGTAAGTAATTTTTAGGTTATCTTTCTTTTCTTTTATTCTTTAGTTTCAATATCACAAGCTCCAACCATTTTTATCACTCTTTTCCATTTCTTTGTATATAAACTAATTTTCGTTTTCCCACCTTCTCAATCTATCACTTTCTTTCTAACTTCACTTTAACCCAAATTTTCCTTTTTCATTTAAAGAACTAAAGAAGAACTTTAACCATACTTTGTATTCTAAAAGAAGACTTACTAAAAGAGCTTCCATCGCTAGTCCCTCCTTGTGGATAACGACCCACATAGCCACTTGCTATTTCGGTAGAATTGAGTAACTTGCACTTTCATTCTTAGTTCTAAAATTCTGTATTTTTGTACAGGTTTCACCTCAATCACCAACTAATCAATCTCCCGATCAAAATAGTCAATCATCAGAACCAGGCTACAAATCATAAAAACTGTAATTATTTCTAGATATAAAAGATC
Source organism: Agave tequilana (assembly GCA_038442645.1). NCBI lineage: Eukaryota > Viridiplantae > Streptophyta > Magnoliopsida > Asparagales > Asparagaceae > Agave > Agave tequilana. The sequence goes on along the minus strand of JAVJIF010003937.1, from coordinate 239,520 downwards.
AACTGATTTAACTAACTAGCAGTAATTGTACAAATTAACTAACACTAACTATCAATAAAAATAGAAAAAATACAACAGAATAAACATTCAAATGAAATGATAAAATAATTCGCATAATTAAAATAAACAACAAAATAAACATTCACACGAAATGACGCGAATTCAGGTCCAAATATCCATCAGGTTTGCACTACAATAACTAGTCCGAATCTCCGATCGCCTCGCGAGTCGTGTCCACTTCGAACGCAACTCCGGGTCTTTTGCAAACAAATGACTCCGCTTGAACAAGCACAACAAACATAGTGAAAGGAAGAAAGGGAAATATAGGGGAAGAGAGATACTGAGAGACGGCGAGACACCCACCCACGCATGTGCACATGCACAACACACACGTTGGTGGCAGTGGCGTGGGCATGCCATGGGAGGAGGAGAGGAGGAAGTCGTGATGGTCTCAGGTGAGAGGGGGTCAGCTATAGGGGCAGTGGAGGAGAGGGTGCTGCCGGTTGAAGTTATTGGGGTATGCTTGGCTCGATGATGGAGGGTGCTCGGTGATGGAGGCCCATGGTGATGGTGATGAGACCGGAGGGGGTTAGGTTCATGGAGCAGAGGTGGTGGACGGTGGTGTCATGTGCACGATTATGATAGGCTGCAGGCTGGTGTAGATCTGTCAGGCACGGGGTAGGATTATGCAGCGGTGACCGGAAGTAGGAGATGGGTTGTTGGCAAAGCTGCGGAGTCAGCCATGGGGACTGTGAGGTGGTACGCACAATGGATTCAGGTGGTCAGCGATGCTGCTCGGGGTAGTAATGATGTTGATGGGTGCTGGTTCGTTGTTGGAGGCGATCAGGGAAGAGGAGGATGATAAGCTTGTGCAAGGAGCATTGGCGGCCAGGGGAGAAGAAAGTGATAGGTTTAGATTAGGGTTCAGGTTAGGATTAGGAGATGAGGGAGATTATATAGGAGATGATAAAGGGTTTAGGGTTTCGGATTTGGGTATTGGGTAATGGGTTTGGAAATAAACAATAATAATAATAATATATAATAATACATAATAACAATACATAAAATAATATTAGTAGCAATTAAACAAGTAATAATAATTAATACTAATCATAATAAGATAATAATAACAATAATAATAATACTAATAATACATTAACAATGATGATAATAATAATCATAATCACAATGAAATAATACTAGTAACAAAACTACTACTACTAATAATAATTAATGATAATACTAAAATATAATAATAACAATTAATAATAACAGTAATGGAAAAAATACAAGTTAGTAATTAAAATGATAATAAGTAATAATGATGAATATATTTATGGCAAAACTAACATTTAATACTTCAAAAAAATTTGTATATTAATAATAATAAGTAATAAGTAATAATTCAAGTTAATTGTTAATAATAAATAAAATAAAAGTATAAGAAATTAATAAATATTTAGAAAAATAAATTACAGTATTATTAACTAGGGATATTAGAGTTTTCTATTGTGCTCCACTTTCAAAATTTTTGTTTTCTCATAAGCTTGAGCTATTCATTGCAAAATCTATCCTCTAAGATCTTGTATTATGAGAGGTGTAATTTGTGATCTCTGTGATCACCAAGTGTTGTAATGACTTTTTTACTTTGTGCTTTGGCTTTGTGAGTCAGCTCTTGAGTAGAGGTGATTGCTTTGTGCCTCCTCTTATGTAGAGGATTGAATGTGTATCCTTTGTGGAGTCCTTAGTGAAGAGAGCTGAAATCTTTTTAGGTGAAGGCGGGGATGTAGAACTTGGTTTTCAGCCGTCGAAACATATTCTTCTGTTTGCATTTGGCTATCTCTTTCAACTCTACTCTCTTTAGATCTCGCATTGCTATTATTGTTCATCTATACATGCTTGATGTTGAGCTTATACTTGTATCAATCCAAGAGAGCAATTGAAGCACCACAACTCTTATTCTAGAGGAATCTTGATGAGAAGTTCTAGAGACTTTCACCGGGAATTCAACCTCACTCTTTGGATATTACTTGTGATTAATTTTGTTAGTGCATAAGTTTATAGTTCCATATTATTTGTTATTAGATTAGCACTACACCTATTCACCCCCTTCTAGGTATACTCTCAATTGGTATCAAAAGCACTGGTCGTGATATTCAGTTTAACCCCCAAGAGTAATCCTATATTTGCTAATCACATTATTTGTTTTACACACGCTCATAGATTATCTTCTACCACCTATGTTTGATGTTTTCAATATTGACATGTGAAAATTACAAATGAGTTCTTATCTTAAAGTTCTTGGTTTATATTTTTCTCTTACCACTAAAAAAGATTCTATATTGATAATGGCAAATATTTTGAGGCTAATGCATAAGTCATGATGGCACTAACGAATACCCTAAACAATGATTATCTTTCAAGGGTGGCTAATTGTGATTCTGCCTTTGCAGTGTGGAACATGTTGATCTCTCTTAAAGAACAATCTTCAAATGTGGAGGGAGAGAGTCTAGTGAAGTTGGTCTGACTAATCTTGCTTCAAGGTCCAAGGGAATGACTCCCTTGAGGTAAATTCAGAATCAAATCTTGATAATTATGCAAGTACATCTAATGATAATATATCTAGTGAGGATGCAAACATGTTGAATGAAGAGCTTTCCATATATTGTGAAGATTTATTAAGAAAATATAAATTATTGAAAAAGAGTTTAGAATTGAAGAAAGAAAATAAATCCTTGTTTTCAAAGCTAGATTTTGTTGAAAAAGAAGAGATTTCAAATGAAAAAGATTCTTTAAAAGCTAAACTTAATTTTGTTTTAAATGAAAATAGGATTTTGAAAAAAAATGATTTGGTTTCTATAGAAAAGGATGTTGCTTTAAAAGATAATGATATTTTATCTTCAAAACTTGATTTTATTTTTAAAGAAAATGAAACTTTGAAGAAAAAATTGTTTTGATTTCAAAAGAAAAGGATTCTTTGAAAAACACTTTGGTTCAAAAAGAAAAGATTTCTTCTTCAAAAGAAAAAGATTTTGTTTCTCATGCTCATGTTGTTTTTCGAATGTTGAGAATGAGATTTATGTTTTGAAGAAAAAAATTGATTAGTTGGGCTCATCCTTGAGCCAACGTTCTTTCAATCATAGTAGATTGGAATTCATCTTTTGCAAAAAACATGCTCCTCACATGTATGCATACATACCTCATGTTTATGCTTATATACTTCATGCACAATATGCTCACACTCATGCTCGAGTGTATCATTGTTCTCATTGTGGCCGCAAAGGGCACCTTGCAAAATTTAGCTATAATAGATTAAATTTCTTAAATTTTGCTTGTAAGAATGTTTGGGTTCAAACACGAATCCTAGAGGATTCAAGAAAGTTTGATATCAAAATCCACACTATTTGTATTTGATATAGGTGTGGGTTCTCACAAGACATGAGAGGCTTAGTGCCTTAGTGGTGTTTGCAGTCGGAGCTTCATAAACCATATACATGGATGCATCACTTCAAGAAGTTTAGGTCAGTGGACCATCTACTTTTGGAGAATAGAGACCAGCCCTACCAGTGTTGGTAACTATATCTATCCTTAATTTATATTATTTTTATATGCTTCTTATTGATGATTTTTTCCATATTATAATTTGCATATTCTATTTACATGTTTATATGCAATTGTTGTTAAAACTTACAATGCACTTGTATAGATTTTGAGATACACCCTTGATCTTAACATTATTCATATCTTTAGTGTACTCATTTGTCGTTTGACTATATGTGTACATGTTAGTTTTAATGATTTTGCATTTACATATATATTCGATTTATAATACATTTTTTTGGTTACATGCATGATTTTCTTTTAGATTGTTTTATTGACTTTGCTTCATACATGTGTAAATTTTCTTAAAACTTGAGATATGCATGTAGAATCCTTGAGTTACTTGTTTTATATACTTTATTATAGACTCAATTCGTGTTATATATATGTATACTTTAGCTTTGATAAAGTTTACATATATCTTGAAGAATTATCTCATGTGCTTCTTGTATATCTTATTAGTGAAAATAGTTAATTATTCGAGATTTTGCTCCACTAATCATGATATATTTTTGTGAAATTTTTTTTCATGATTTTCTTATCTTCAAATCTAATTTCAATATGTCAATAGTTTAAAAAAATCTTCACATGAGTTTTGATGAACTCTTTAGAGTCCTAATGTGTTATTTTCGTGAATGTGTTATTTACATAATTCTTGTGCACTCACTGTTGGCCCAAAGACCCATCACTCTAGTTTTGATGATGATTAACTCATGTAGTTATAGTACTAATAATCTTGTGTTTATTTAGTCTCAGATTTGTGATCAAGATCTTAGTAGGTGTTTAGCTTCATCAAAGGATTTCAAGTCAAGTTTTGGAGCTAGCACGTATTGATTCAAGAGCTTGCGCATCAAGACCACATCAAGTACTTAAGAGGAGTCTAGCTCATTGGATAATGTTTTGGACCAAATCAAGAAAGAAGAGAAGATTTTCAAGGAGACTTGTGTCTAGGTTTGTTTTTAGTAAGATTTTATTTTTAGATAAAATGTAAAGGATAGATTAGTTGGTGGATTGCTCAAGTATCATATACACTCACACACAAGATTTAGATATGTTTTCATAAAGAGTTTTCATTTTTGAAAAATACCGATTTGGTTTTTATGTCTCAAAATATAACATAAGTTTTTATCAAAACTTATTTTAGAGCTTAATGTCAAAAACATAGATATTTCATCATATATGTGTAGTGGATTATATCCATACGCACTAAGCCTAAAAAATATTTAGAATATCTTGTTTTTATATTTGGAGAAGTTTTGAAAAAATCGGTTTTCTATTTGGAAAAATACGGTTTTTGTTTAAGCCAAAATTTTCATAACACAAAAATAGTTCAAAATGTTTGTAACATGTTTTGATTTTTATATCAAAGTAAAATACTGAACTTATTTTTGTAGATTTTTAGAGTATTTATGGGATTTTATTAAAGTCAAAAAGCCAAGTTTTAAATCCCTGAAATTGTTGTTTCTGGCCTTCTGCCGATCGACCGGCCGGTCGACCGCAGCAGATGTCAGTCGATCAGGCGGTCGACTGCCAGAGAGCAGAAGCTCTCTGGAAATAGCCCGGTCGACCGCCAGAGAGCTTTTGCTCTGTGGAAATGGCCCGGTCGACCGCTGGGCCATTGCCCTGAAGGCAGTGGACCGGCCGGTCGACCCACCTTCCCAACGGTTGAAAAATCGACCATTGGCGGTCGACCGGGCGGTCGACCGACAGCAGTGCAGACTGCTAATTTGGACCCCAACGACTATATTTTGGAGCCTATATTTATGGGATCCTTTTGGCTGTTTTTAACAAGATTTCAAGAGAGTTTTTGGGCTAGTTTTTCCTACCTATATCAGTGGTTATATCTACATGTTTTAAAGCTATATTTTCAAATCAAAAGAGAGTTTATCAAGAGGCTTTTCAAAGTGAATTTCTTGAGTTTTTCACCACATATTCCACCCTTATTTTTCTCACACATACTTGAGCTTTCCATTGCAATATCTATCCTATAGGAGAGTTATTGTGAGAGTTATTTTAGGTGATCAAAGTGTTGTGATCACCAAAGTGTTCTTCATTGTATTTGAGGAGGCGGACTTGCGGGTTCGTGTTGTTTTAGGTCCTAGTGAGAACTCGGTGTAGAGGTGCGGCCTCGGCAAGCTTGCGTGCTTGCGTGTGTTTGTTCTTGCGGGAACAAGAGAGGGACTAGAGAGTCCAAAGGAGTTCTAGTGTGAACTCCTTGTAGGTGTTGCGGCACTGAGTGATCCAGTGGGATCGGTTTTATAGTGTTGAAGGAGAGGACGTAGAGCAAGTGTGCTCAAACCTCGAAACAAATCTCCCGTGTTTGCGATTTCTCTCTTTATCTCTCACTTGTGTTTATATCTTGCATGCTTATATTGCTTTCATCTTTATATGCTTGATATATTTTTATGCTAAATTGACATATGCTTGGGGATTATTTGCTCACACTTGTATTCAGCCAAGAGAGCCAAAGCGGCACCTCAACTCTTATCTAGAGGAATCTTGAGAAGGTAGTCTAGAGCCCTTCACGGGGAATTCGGCTACAGTCTTAGTTTATACTTGGTGTGTTGTGCTTCAGAATTTTTAGTTTGCATAATTTGTTTTAATTTTGCATTAATTCACCATTAGATTAGCTAGTCACCTATTCACCCCCTCTAGGTGATTTCAATTGGTATCAGAGCCAAGTGCTCTTGATTTGGGTTTAATAACCTTGAGTTAAAGATCCTCATTTATAGCTAATTACAATATTTGTTTAGATACACATGAATTCATGTCACCTCCCACCTTTGATATTCTTAACATCCAAACTTGAAAAGTTAAGATGTCAATATACCTCAAAGCCCTAGGTATTCATGTTTATTTTGCCACTATTAAAGATTCTTATTGTTTAAATGGCAAATATCTTGAGGCTAACTCAAAAGCCATTCATGCCTGAAAGTCAACCCTAGATGATGAACATTTATCTAGGATTTCTAACATTGATTCGGCTTTTATAGTTTGGAACACTATAGTCTTCCTTGGCGAACAAGAGCAATACTATGCGGAGAGCGACTCGGATGTTGGAAGTGAGGCTTCCAATGTATGCTATATGGTCCAAGGGATAATCCCCTTGAGGAAAATTCTGAATCCGAGTTAGAAGAGGATGTTGATATGTTTTATAATGAACTTGCATCTTTTTGTCAACAACTTCTTGAAAAGTATGAGTTGCTTAAAAAGGATAATGAGAAAATAAAAAATAAATTTGATTCCTTGTTAAAAGAGAAAGATTCTTTTCAAACTAAATTGGAAAACATTTCAAAAGAAAATGACAGGTTAAAAAAGGACAATATTTCCTTGACTTCTAAATTGAGTGATCTTTGTGAACTAAATACTTCTTTGGGAAATAAAATTATTTTGGTGGAAAAAGAAAAGAAGTTGCTTTGAATGAAAATAACTCTTTAAAAGAAAAATTTGTTGAAAAAGAAAAAGAAAATGTTTCTAAAAAGAAAAAGACAGTTGACCATGCTTTTCATGCTACTATCAATAAAAATGAGATTAATTTTTAAAAAATATAATTGATTGTTTAAGCCCAACTTTGAGCAATTGTGCATTTAACCATTCTAGATTGGAAAACTTGTTTCAAAAGAAACAAGCTCCACATATTCATGGACATCACCCACAACATACGTATGCACATTTTGCACGTCATGATCACACTCATTCACATGTGCATACTAGAGTGTACAAATGTATACATTGCGGCCTCAAAGGCTATTTAGCAAAGTTTTGTTATGATAAGATAAATGCTATTAATTTTGCTAACAAAAATATTTGGGTTCCAAATCATGCTAACCCCCGTGGACCCAAAAGAAAATGGGTATCAAAATTTTCACCTCTTGTGTTTGATGTAGGTGTGGGCTCTCACAGACGTGAGAGGATTAGTGCCTTGGTGGTGGATGCACGGACTTGATGGACACTACAAATTAATGCACTACTATCAAGAAAGTTTGGTGAGAAGACCACCATATTTTGGAGACTTAGAGTATAGTTCTTATAGTTTGGTAACTATCTCTAAACTCCTTTTGTTTACATGCTTTGATATATATATATATATATATTATATATATATATATATATATATATATATATATATATATATATATATATATATATATATATATATATATATATATATATAATTTTAGCATGTTTTGGATTTATGATTTATAATCATGTTTTGTGCTTATTGTGGTAATACTTGTTTAGATGTAGTTTTTGTCAAAACTTATATATCTATTTGTACAAATAGTGAGCAATATTTGATTCATATATGTTTGTACTTTATTGCTCATTTGTACTCATTACATGTACATGTATAACCTAGTTTTGATGATTCCCTCATTTATACATGTTTTGCCTATTTGTATTTTACTTCATGTATATTTAATTTTTGTTCAAAACTAATAAATATACTTGTATACCCTTGAGTAACTTGCCTTCATGCAAATACCATTATGAACTCGTTTTATATTTGGGATATGTATGCATATTGTTAGCTTTGAATAAATCATACATATACCTAGAAGTTTGTTTTTAAATGAAAAATGAATTTTCATGTGTTTCACATGTTTGATATTTGAGCCTTATTGACTATTTCATGAATATGCTATTCACATGAATACACTCACATTTTATTTATTTTCTCATGACTATGTTTTCATGAGCATTTTTGAGCTTTATAGATTTTGAGTGTTAACTTTTGTGTATGTAATATAATTCATGAGATATATGATCTATTTTCATGTTTGAAGGATCTTTAACTAGTTTTTCAAAAACTACTTTAAACTAGTTATTTATTCTTCATTTTGTAGCGTTTTCAAACTATGCATAACTATTTTCAAATCTATTTTTGAAAACTTCTACCCTATAAGGGCGGATGGTTGTGCGATCATGCCTTATATGCTCAAAATTAAATATCTTTTATCATGTGCATGAAAAAGGTGGATCTTTATAAGTTATACACTTGATTCTCATCATATTTTCAAATGGTATCACAATTGATATTTTCCTTGTATACTCATATTTTGTTTTATATATATGTATGCCTCGCATTTCAAGTAATATCAATTTCTATTGGTATTTTTGTTTTCATATATATATATGATTTATGTTTATGCTAACCTTGTCTTGTATCTTAATTTTAATTGGTATCTCAATTGGTATTTTAATAAGCTTATGCATTATTCTCGATTGATATTTAATTTGGTATCAAAATATGCTTCATATTGTACCATTTATTTGATGTTCAAAATTTACAATATACTTCAATTGATATCAATATGTTTCAGTTTCAATTGGGTTTCAGTTTCAATTAGCATCAAAAATGTTTTACCTTTCATTTGGTATCAAAATTTGTCATATATTTCAATTGGTATAAAATTTTTTCTTTCATTAGTATCAAAATTTACAAATGTTTCAATTTCATTTGGTATCAAAATTTCCTATTTCAAATGGTATCAAAAATCTTGTTTATTTACATATGGTATCTCAAAATTTAATAAAATCCAAAATTTGTGTTAAAAATGTTTTGATATGTATTGTCTATATGCAAGGGGAGCTTAACATCTCTTCTATATATAGATTCATGTTGATTGTATCTTATATTGAGGAGCTTGACATCTCTTTTTTATGTGATACACGTGTGTAGGGGAGCTTCACATCTCCACTTATGTATTGTATATTATACTTTATGTGAGTTAGGGCCTTGTCATCCCTTCTTCATGTAATGCATGCATGCAGGGGAGCTAACTTCACGTCTCTTTCTTCATAAATGTATATCGTATATATATCCTTATTATTGATTTGTTTTATTTCACCCCTTTGTTGATGATTGACAAAAAGGGGGAGAAAGATTTTGAGTTTATATATGCATATTTGAGTTTTTGCATATATTGCGTTTATGCATTTTACAAAAGAGAAAAAATGATTTTGAAAGTTTAAACAAAAAGGGGGAGAAAGTTTTTAGAAAAAGAACTTTTGGTTTATGCATGTTTCTCTCACCTTGTTGATTCATATATATTAGTTTAGTTTTATGCTCTTCATTGCAATATCTTATTGTTTATTGTTTATGCATGAGTCAAGGGGGACCTTCTATGAAGTTAACTTTGATCCATGCATATATAACTTCATGAGTTTTGTCATCATCAAATAGGGGGAGATTGTTGACCCAAAGGCCCATCATTCTAGTTTTGATGATGATTAACTCATGTAGTTATAGTACTAATGATCTTGTGTTTATTTAGTCTCAGATTTGTGATCAAGATCTTAGTAGGTATTTAGTTTCATCAAAGGATTTTAAGTCAAGTTTTGGAGGTAGCACGTGTTGATTCAAGAGCTTGTGCATCAAGATCACATCAAGTATTCAAGAGGAGTCTAGCTCATTGGATCATGTTTTGGACCAAGTCAAGAAAGAAGAGAAGATTTTCAAGAGAAGATTTTAAAGGAGACTTGTTTCTAGGTTTGTTTTTAGTAAGATTTTGTTTGTAGATAAAATGTAAAGGATAGATTAGTTAGTGGATTGCTTAAGTATCATATACACTCACACAAAAGATTTAGATATGTTTTCATAAAAGAGTTTTCATTTTTGAAAAATACCGATTTAGTTTTATGTCTCAAAATATATCAAGTTTTTATCAAAACATATTTTAGAGCTTAATGTTAAAAATATAGATATTTCATCATATATGTGTAGTGGATCTTATCCATACACACTAAGCCTTAAAAGTGTTTAGAATATCTTATTTTTATATTTGGAGAAGTTTTAGAAAAATCGATTTTCTATTTGGAAAAATCAATTTGGAAAAATACGGTTTTTGTTTTAATCCAAAATTTTCATAACACAAAAATAGTTCAAAATGTTCGTAACATGTTTTGATTTTACTCAAACATGTTTGTATATCAAAGTATAATACAGAACTTATTTTTGTAGATTTTTAGAGAATTTATGGGATTTTATTAAAGTCTAAAAGCCAAGTTTTAAATTCCTAAAATTGTTATTTCTGGCCTTCTGCCGGTCGACCGGCCTATCGACCGCAGCAGAAGTCGGTCGAACGGGCAGTCGACTGATATGCGCAGACGTGAACAGCTTAGGGTCGGTCGACCGCCAGAGAGCTTCTACTCTCTGGAAATGGCCCAGTCGACCGGGCGATCGACCGCTGGGCCATGCTCTGAAGGCGGTCGACCAGGCAGTCGATTGACAGCAGTGCAGACTGCTGATTTGGACCCCAACGGCTATATTTTGGAGCCTATATATATGGAGTTCCTTTGGGCTGTTTTTAACAAGATTTCAAGAGAGTTTTTGGGCTAGTTTTTCCTACCTATATCCTTGAGCTATATTTCCAAATCAAAAGAGAGTTTATCGAGAGGCTTTTCAAAGTGAATTTCTTGAGTTTTTCACCACATATTCCATCCTTATTTTTCTCACACATACTTGAGCTTTCCATTGTAATATCTATCCTATAGGAGAGTTGTTGTGAGAGCTGTTTTAGGTGATCAAAGTGTTGTGATCACCAAAGTGTTCTTCATTGTATTTGAGGAGGTGGACTTGCGGGTTCGTGTTGTTTCGGGTTCTAGTGAGAACTCGGTGTAGAGGTGCGGCCTCGGCAAGCCTGCGTACTTGCGTTTGTTTGTTCTTGCGGGAATAAGAGAGGGACTAGAGAGTTCAAAGGAGTTCTAGTGTGAACTCGCTTGTAGGTGTTGCAGCATCGAGTGATCCGGTGGGATCGGTTTTATAGTGAAAATCCTTCATAGTGTTGAAGGCGAGGATGTAGAACAAGTACGCTCGAACTTCGAAACAAATCTCCCGTGTTTGCGATTGCTCTCTGTATTTCTCACTTGTATTTATATCTTGCATGCTTATATTGCTTTCATCTTTATATGCTTGATATTTTTTTTGCTTAAATTCACATATGCTTAGGGATTGTTTGCTCACATTTGTATTCAATGAAGAGATCCAAAGCGGCACCTCAACTCTTATCTTGAGGAGTCTTGAGGAGATAGTCCAGAGCCCTTCACGGGGAATTCGGCAACACTCTTAGGTTATACTTGGTGTGTTATGCTTAAGAATTTTTAGTTAAATAGCTTTACTTCCGCATGAATTCATCATTTGATTAGCTAGTCACCTATTCACCCCCTCTAGGTGATTTCACTCACCTTTATGTTCACTCATAATTTTGTGTTCATAAGCTTGTATGTGCTATAGTGATTTTGAGGACAATTCTTGTGTAATTGCAATGTTTTATGAGATATACATGATTGGTCTATATTTGAAGAATCTTGAACTAGTTTTCAAATTATTTTAAATTAGTTCTTTTATTCTTCACTTGGTAGTGTTTTCAATTTATACTCAACTATTTTTAAAATCATTATTTTGAAATTTTTTATACTTTGTGGGAGGATCGTTGGATGATCATGCCATGTATGCTCTCAATGACTATTCATTTGACATGTTCATGCTAGGATGGTATCAATGAGTTATGCACATGATCTTCATGATATTTGATTTTTGTATAATCATTCTTATTTATCTATAAATGTATGCCTCATATTTCAAGTGGTATTAAATTTTCATTGGTATCATACATATATATGCTTGATTGTGCATGTTTAATAATGTCCATACATGTTTTTTAGCACAAATTGTATTCACGCTAAGATTGATCTTGCTTTAAAATATTAGTATATTTTTCAAAAGCTTATGCATCACAAAACTAATACATTTTAAGTTATTTTGTGATTGTTTTTAAAAAAGGGAGAACTTTCTTGATTAAAATTTAATTGGTATCTTATTCCTTACTTTTTGAGAAAAATATTTTAATAACTCATATTTCAATTGGTATCAATTATCACTATTTTTCAAAATTATTTAGAATTTCAAAATTGGTATCATGAGATTTCATGTTCTATTAAATTAGTATCATGTTTAAAAAAAACTTCAATTTGTATCCATGATTGCATTTCAATATTATTCTGCAAATTGGTATCCATGATGGTTTCAAATAATTTTTAACTTTCAATTGGTATTTTAAGTTTTTAATTGGTATCCACATTTGTTTTATAATTGGTATCTTATAACTATTATCCTTTCAATTGTCATTCTTGTTCTGTTTTTACAAATGGTATCTTAAAAAATCAAAATTTTATTTTGTTTTTCAAAATTTAATTTGAAACTTATTGCCTATGTGCAAGGAGAGTTAACCTAATGTCTCCTATATATATAAACTTATGATGAGTGTATTATATAAAGAAGAGCTTGATCTCTCTTCTCTGTATCATACATGTGTTAGGGGGAGCTTAACATCTCTGTCTATACATTGTATACTATCCTTATATAGGTTAGGATTTAGTCATCTCTTCTCCATGTAATATTGTATGCAAGGGGAGCTAACTTTGTGTCTTCTCTCTTCATAGATTTATATTATATATACATTTACTTAAATTGTGTACCCTTTTTGATGTATTAACAAAGAGGGGGAAATGATTTTAGAATTTATATATGCATGCTTGTATTCTATGTGTTTATATTCATGATTGGTGTTGGTATATATGAGTTTATGTTGAATATTATATGTTTTTATACGGTGCATAAGCTAAGGGGGAGCTTTTACAAAGCTTATCTTTAATCCAAGCATATATAGCTCCATGAGTTTTGTTATCATCAAAAAGATGGAGATTGTTAGCCCAAAGACCCATCGCTCTAGTTTTGATGATGATTAACTCATGTAGTTATAGTACTAATGATCTTGTTATATTTAACTTTAAAATATTGATTAAAATCTTAGCTGATATTTAGCTTCGCTAAAAGACTCAAAGTCAAGTTTGGGACTAACACATGGTGATTCAAGAGGCATATCTAGTACTCAAGATGGAGTCTAGCTTGGAGAATCAAGTTTGGATCAAGTGTTCTTGGAAAAGAAGATCTACAAGAAAACTTGTATCTAGAGTTCGTGAGTTTAGATTTTATGTAAAGTATAAATTAGTTTTTATTGCTCAAGCTCATACACACATAAAAGTTTGTTAATTAGTTTTTCAAATACAAAAGATTTGGTTTTCGATTTAACCTTTTTTTGATTTAATAATTGTGAATATATGGTTTTCATCTCTAAGAAATAAGTTTTTATAGTTTTGAATGTGTTGGATTCTATCGACACATATTAGATCTTTACATGTTCAAAGGAACTTATTTTAATGAGTTTTGGGTTTCTATTTAACAAGTCTAAGTTTTGGTATACATGAGTTGAAATTCAACAAAAATAAGTTATATTATTCTTACCTGTGTATTAGATTCTATCAATACATATTGGTGCTTCAAATTTGTATGAAAAACTTGTTTCGTATTCATGAGAGCTTTAGAAAAATATGATTTTCTATTTACAAGTTTAGTATTTGGAAAATATGTCGTTATTTCAAAAAATATTTTTAATTCATCAAAAATAAGTCTATACTGTTTTATATGTGTATTGAACTCTATCCATATACATTGGACTTAAATCGAGTTTAAATAACTTTTTTGTATTTATGAAAGTTTGATTTTCGCTTTCATTCCATTTTAAAGTTTTGTTTTAAAAATACAGTTTTTGTTTCAAGATTGAATTTCTATATCTCAAAAATAGTTTCACATGTTTGTAATATGTGTTGATTTTTTATCAGATATATCATATTTCATTGTATTTGCATGAACTTTATTTAGTATAATTTATTGAGATTTATTAAGATTTAATAGAGATTTAAAAAGATGTTTAATTTGGGTTTCTGGGCTACTGCCGGTCGATAGTGTGGTCAACCAATAGCTGTGCTTGTCAATCGCACGGTCGACCGACATGCACCAACATTCATAGCCCTTGAGAGCTGGAGCTTAGTTGACTGACAGAAGAGCTCGATTGACTGATTGGTCGACCGACAAACTCTGCAGTGCTCTCGTGTTTCCTCGATCGACCGACAAACTCCAACGGTAAAAAATATGACATTGGTTTCGACTGGGTGGTCGACTGACAGGTTTATCTGACCTAGTTTTCCTAAGTTTATAAATATAGGTGTTCAGGACTGATTCACTTAGACTTTTGAAGAGAAAATTACAAGTTTCAGGTGTTATATTGCCCATTTTCTAAAGAGTTTTAAATAAGTTTTTGAGCCTCAAATCTACATCCTTTCACTTGTTTTAAAGTTTCGAAAAAATCAACAAAAACAAGTTTTGGGAAATTCAAGTTTTAGATTCCTACTTTCTATATCTTTCAAGAAGTTTTCTCAAGTGTTTTCTTCTGTGCTTCACTTTTAAAATCTTTCTTTTCTCACAAGTTTGAGCTATTCATTGCAAAATCTATCCTCTAAGATTTTGTATTGTGAGAGGTGTTGTTGTTTATGATCACCAAATATTGTAACCACTCACTTGCTTTGTGCTTTGGCTTTGTGTCTTCCCTCTTTTATAGAGGTGATTGCTTTGTGCATCAGCTTTGAGCCTTGCCTTTGTGCCCCCTTTTGTGCAGAGGATTAGGTTTGTATCTTTTGTAGAGTCCTTAGCGAAGAGAGTTGAAATCCTTCTAGGTGAAGGTGGGGACGTAGAGCTTTGTGCTCAAACCTTGAAAGATATCCTTGTGTTTGTGTTTGGCTATCTCTCTCAACTATGCTCTCTTTATATTCACATTGCTTTTATTGTTCATCTATGTATGTTTAATATTGTGCTTACACTTGTATCAATCCAAAAGAACTATTGAAGGATCTCAACTCTTAATCTAGAGGAATCTTGAAGAGAAGTTCTAGAGCCCTTTATCGGGAATTCGGTTTCACTTTTTGGATATCACTTGTGATTTTATTTTGTTAGTGTAAAAGTTTTTAATTTCACATTATTTGTCATTAGATTAGTAGAATACCTATTCACCCCCCTCTAGGTATACTTTCAAATTTATGAATAAATAGTAGGAAAATCAAAAATTCATGTATAGTTGATAACAAAGAGGAATTTTTTAAGCATTGGAGTACTATAAAATATTGCTAAATTAATGAATTATCATAGAATTAAAATCGTGAAATCAGAAAAGGTGAAATTGGTATTGCCGAATAATAGCGAGTTAAGAGTAGTTATAATTTGTAACTGATTCAATAAAAAGATATTCATGATTCTAGAGATTTTCAATCATATAAGGAGCATTTAATAAAAACAAATATAATGTGATAAGTTGATTAATCAGAATATCAGGGTTCTCGATTTTTCTTGAGATTCATATCGCTATAGAGATACCGATTATATCTAATTGGTAATTGATAGATAATTATCTAGATGATTTGGTATTGATGATAAAGACGAAAGATTGAGTGTCATGTCAATATGGTTAGTAATCCAGTGTCTATAATTGATATATATATATATATATATATATATATATATATATATATATATATATATATATAATATATATATAATATTATATATATATATATATATATATATATATATATCTAGAGTTAACATAATATAACTATGAAAGCTGATGGACAGAGAATTAAATAGTTAATAATTGATTAATATACAACTTTATACATACATATATACATACATATATATATGTGTGTATGTGTGTGTGTGTGTGGGTGGTTGCTTATGCGAATACAGAGGATGATTTGACTGGTAAGTGACTAAAATAAAGATAAATTGTGAAAATTATAGCTATAAAATCCATGGTAGAAATAGATATGAAACTAACAATTATGGAATCAGTTGCAATTTTAGTAATAAATTGATTTATCGGGACAACGGAGGTGCCTGAATGGTTGGAAATTAATAGATAAAAATAAGTAACGATAGAGCAGTTGTTATAAAAACTGGTAGTGTTAAGATCGATATTGGTAGAATCTGGGGTTAACACTGAACTGAACCAAATAAAAGAATTATAATAAATCTCTGATTCAATTAAGGATAATTATAATAAAAAATTATTGATAATCCGTGTTATATCAGAATTGTTGTGTAACTAATAACTTGTATTAGAAGAAGTTGGAAAATTTCTGATTTATACTAGTTATAACTAATAGTCATTGTACTTGGTGATAAAAAAGGCAATTGATTATGAATTTTACATATTTACTAATTAATAAAGGATGAATAAGTAATACAATTAAGAAGATCGAATAATGCTGGTTGAACTAGAACTTGACTGCTAAAATACTACGACTATTAAGCTGTATGTATTATATATATTTGGTATGTCTTAGATACTATAAGAATTTCTTAAAAGTACGATTAGAACTAAGAAGTGAAATCAAATAAACTTGACTGTATGTGACATATCGGTATGGATATGAATGCATTTGTGATAATGAATGTACATATGTAAATATATGGTAATTGTGTATGAAGTATTTATTTATGCATACTGGCGTGTAACTATATGCATGCATATCATTTATTACATGATGTTTATGTGTTATCAGAGGAAGAGACCGGATGGAATCGGTGGATGTAAAGATGGGGCAAAATATAATATTGGAGAAAGAAACTGAGTGGAACTGGTGTGTGCACAGACGAAGTAAAAGTAAATATATGTGACATCCAGTATATGGATGGAATTATTTATGACATCTGATATATGGATGTGATTGTTTGTGACATCCAGTATATGAATATAGTTATTTATAATGCGGGTATGATTGTTTGTGACATCTAATATATGAATATGGTTGTTTGTGACATTTAATATATGGATGTCAATGTTTGTGAAATCCGATATGTGAATGTGGTTGTTTGTGACATCCGGAATATGAATGTGGTTATTTGTGACACCTGGTATATGGACTGGTTGTTGTGTATTTAATCATGCATGAGCATTCAGTTAGATTTGAATACTACCGTGAGTGGTATGTGATGTTAGCATTCTTATGTCTCATATGTATGTTGGAAGAACAATCAACAACAACAACAACAACAACTAAGCCATTTGTCCCAAGTATTTGGGGTAGGCTACACGAACTAAAAGAGAATTACGCCGGATCGGGCACATGGATCAACTTTCTCCACTCATTCCTATCGAGATAGGTGAATATACTATAGTGTATGAGATAGGTGAATCACTAGGTAATTATAAGAGATAAATAATCAGGTTAGATGTTATATATCACAATATAAAATATGTTGAATGTTAAGCCACGTCTATCTAGAAAAGTGTGAAGAATATATATCAAATAATAGAAAAAATCAGTAACCGATTGACTGTACTATCAATCATAATAGAAGAATAATTGAGTTCATTCTTGAAACTATTCTACTACCTCATACATGATCAGTAATAGTATTAAAATGAAACTTTAACTTGAATGACTTTACTTACTGAGCTGTTGAGCTCACCCATCTCAGATTGATATTTTCGAGTCATGACAAGGCGAAGGTCCAGCTTATAGCTGCAATAATTTCTTGAGATGATATGTGTATTTGCTATGGAACGTGATTCCTTTTGTACACTCTGATTGTATTAGTATTTATAGGTTAGTGTTGGTAATAGATAGTGGTATACTGATGAGTTATAGTAATAATGTAATAGTAGGTTAATAGAGATAGACATGCATGATTATAGTTTTCATATTGAGTAGAAATTAAATTTATTTTGTGTAAGAATGTTATCGAGGGAAGTCATGTATATTTTAATTGATCGACTTTGAATTAAAATTATAAAATGAAATTTGAAATTGATAAGTAGATGATGTCAAGCTGAAATTTAAGACTAATTAGGCGAGGTCAAACTAAAATAGTATTATATATTGTGTGGGGATGTTAATGTTGATAGGTAGCTGATGTTAGCCGAAACCAGAGATATTGTACTAGGAGAAACTCTGTATTATAGATGAGATGCTGCTGAAATTTTTGGAGATTATCTAATTGATTAAAATATAACAGATGTTAATTATAGTAATTCAGTGTTTAAAATGAGACCGCTATAGTTGGTATCAGAGCCAGACTTAGAAATTTTAAGTAGAGCTCATGTATAAACCTAGGAAAGTATAAGCCAAGAGATTAATTTAGATCATTAGTTCTCGAATAAGATTAATTGTTATAATGGATATATATATGGTTGTATAGATTGTATGAATGAATAAATGTGTGTCTTGATGTGAGTAGCTCATGGGTGTAGTTGGTTCATATACGTATGATTAATTTCAAAATGCATGATATTTAATTCTTTCTTTAGGTTTGAATGAAGGTGTGCCTACATGCCTTAATTCGGATGTGTTCTGCTGAGAGTGTGAGCTCTTAGTATGAAGTACTAGTGATATGAGACATGAAATAAAGGAGTGGTTAAAATATCAGGCAAGTCAAGATTAAATCATATCGAAAGAACCTTATTAAGAATCTGATCGTGAAATTATGAATCTTTTAAGATAAAAGATCGATAAATAAAAAAACTTATTTGCTGAATATGTGTAATATGTCTATATGCTCATATGATGTGTGATGATGGGTATCCCCATGTGTGATACGTGTATGTGAGGATATATGATACATATATCACCAAGTGTAATGGATGAATATAATGATATGAAATATGTATAAGATATATTCTTGTGAGTGTGATGATATTTGGTATATATTATACATTGTGAGCACATAAAAAGAACTCAGCATATAAGAAAGCAAATGAGAAACATGGCCTGAAGGGAACAAACTGTTCGATTTAGAAGAAAGATTTTATAATATAAAAAAGAAAGTTGAATGTTTTACCCTTCTCAATTATCAAATATGCCAAGTTTCGCGGTCGAAATTTTTTAAGTGGGTGGAGCTGTAACAGCCGAGCTATTAAACCTTGGATTAATATATCAATATTGAGTTAATAAGATTTTTCAAAAAATTTTATAATTATTAAATTAATTATTTCTATGTGAAATGAATTTCATTAATTCATTTGGCGAAATTCGGAGTGGAATGGAATTTTGATGAATTATAAAAGATTTAGTGGTATCAGAAATACTGATATTTATATATGATTGTACACTAATATAAGTGTATGTGTAATATTTGAATCCTTTAAATCTTGGTTTATTCTTTATATTTCTGAATTTCGAATTATACCGATAATGAGAATCAATAATCGGTGGTATATCACCGGATATCCTTTTGAAATTAATTATCAATATATTTGGAAAATATATGAATGTATTTATTTCATGAAATACTTGAATACATACCAAGTATTGGTATATAAATTCTAATTTAGTTTATATGATATTTAATTAAAGAGAAATGAAGAAAGAAAAAAAGAAAAAAAAGAAAAGGAAAAAGAATATATATCAAAATATTAAATTATGAGGGATGGGGAGTGTGTTATAGGCATGGAAGTAGGTGAGACAAAGAGATGGGTGGATGCTTTAAAAAAAATTAAAAGAGAAAAATCTCTTTCATTCTCTCTTTCTTTCCCCCTCTCTTTCTCTTTCTCTTGAGTTTCAGTCGGCCAACAGGAGGCGGCGGCACAGGGAGGCCGCCAGTGGCGGCTGTAGCTGAGGGGAGCAGTGACAGCTCCCTCCCATTATCTCTCTCCCCCTCACGCTTTCCTCTCTCTCTCTTTCGTGTTGGTGGTCGGCGGTGAGGCCCCAAGTGCGAGGTCGGGTGGCACGTGGAGAAGCAATAGATGTTCTATTGCTTTGTAGAAGAAGAGGAAGAGATAGTAATTGGGTTATTAGGTTTGGGTTTCAAGAAATCAAACCGTTTCCATATTTTTAGGTAAAATTTCATTTCATCCCTTAATGAATTAATTAATTACATTTTGGACCCTATAAAATTACCAAATCTACCTGAATACTTTCAATTTTTACGTATCTAACCCCATTCATATCTCGTGGGTATTCGGGCGATGACCATCCGGATTTCGATTCTAGAGTCATCGCATTCGTGGAGATGAGAGCTACGAATTCTTAGAATTGGTATATGGTATTGGGTGTTGAAGAATTTATCAGATGTCGATGAGTGAAAGTCCTCATTCACGTTATAATTTTTCCAATTATGAAATAATCAAAATGAGAATTATTGATAATATTAATTCAATGGAACCAAGAATATTATTAAACGAGTGATCGTGATATTTGTTGTTAATGTGAATGAGTGTTGTAAAATTTAAATCCGATAAGATATCCCAAATATTAAATTTCGAAGATATTAAAAAATAGTATAGGAATTGATAAACAATTTGTATCTATTGTGGAATAATCGTCCATTTAATGTGATCAATAATAAACAAATCATCATTGAACTCATGTCATTGTGATTAGTAATCCAGTGTAAGTAAGTGATATATGTATATAAAGTTAACATGATATAACTAAAACTGATGAACTGAGAATTGGATAGCTAATAATTGATTAATATACGAATTCATACATACATACATACATATATATATATATGTATATATATAGATACATACATACATACATATATATATACACACGCATACATGCATACATACATACATACATATACACACACACACATACATATATGTGGGTTGATTGTATATGTGAGTACAGAGGACGATTTGACTGGTAATTGATTGAAATAAAGATATATTATGAAATTTATAGCTATAAAATAAGTAATGGTAGAAATCGGTACATATGAAACCGATAATTATGAAACCAGTGGCAATGCTAATAATAAACTGATTTCTCAGGACAATGGAGGTCCCTGAATGGTTTAGAATTAATAGATAGAAACAAGTAATGATGGAGCAGGTGTTATAAAAATTGATAGTGTTAAGACTAGTATTGGTGAAATCTAGGGTTATATTAGATTGAACTAATTAAAATAATTATAATCAATCCCTGATCAAATTAAGGATAATTATAATATAAAATTATAAATAATTCATGTGATATTTGCTAATTAATAAGAGATGAATAAGTAATACGATTCAGAAGGTCAAATACTGGTGGTATGAATTAGAACTTAACTGGTAAAATACTATAATTATTAAGCTGTATGCATTATGTATATTTGGTATCTCTTAAATACTATAAGAATTAATTGAAATTACGATAACGAACTAAGTGAGATCGTATGAAATTGACTGTGTGTGATATATCGGTATGGATATGAATATGCTTGTGATAATGAATGTACATACATATATATATGATAATTATGTATGTAGTATTTGTTTATGTATACTGGTGTGTAACTGTATGCATGCCTGGTATTTATGTATTATCGGAAGAAGAGACCGGTGGAACCAGTGAGTGCAAAGATCGGACAAAGTGTATATCGGAGGAAGGGACCGGTTGAAACCAGTGAGTGCGAAGATGGGATAAAAGTTAATATATATAACATTCAGTATATGGACGTGATTGTTTAAGATATTCAGTATATGGATGTGATTGTTTTTCATATCTGATATATGAATATAGTTGTTTATGACATCAGGTATACGGATATGGTTATTTGTGACATTTGATATACGAATGTGATAGTTTGTTTATCCGTCGGGTATACATAAAACACAAATGTGTTATGAATTGAATATAAGTGGTATACAAACATGTTATATGATGTTGTATCACTAAGTCTATAGGTAACATACTAATGTGTACGTGATCAGTGAATCACTAGGTGAATATAAAAGATAAATAATCAGGTTAGATGTTGTATATCACAGGATATTATGTGTTAAATATTAGGACACGTGTGTCCAAAAAAGTGCAAAGAACATGTATCAGATAATAGAAAGAATCAGTGGCCTATTGACTGCACTACCCATCATAAATAGAAGAATAATTAGTTTTTTTAAACTTATTCTACTGCATCATACTTAGTTTGTAATAGTATTAAATAAAACTTTGATTTAAATGACTTTAGTCACTGAGTTGTTGAGCTCACCCCACTTCAGATTGATATTTTCAGGTTGCGACAAGGTGGGCCCGGCTTAGAGCTACAAGAATATTTTTTCTGAGATAATGCATGTACTTGCTGTTGAATGTAATTCATTTTGTAAACTCTGATTGTATTAGTATTTGTAGGTTAGTGCTAGTATTAATATATAGTGGTATACTTATGAGTAAGAATAATAATTTAATAGTTGATTAATAGAGATAGATATGCATGATTATAGATTTCATATTGAGCAAAAATTAAATTTGTTTTGTATTAGAATATTATATCGAGGGGCGTACTCTCGTATATATTTTAATTGATCGACGTTGAATTGAAATTATAAGATAAAATTTGGAATTGATTAGCTGGCGATATCAAGTAAGAATTTATAACTAAGTAAGTGAGGTTAGGCTGAAAAAGTATTATATATTATATGGGATGTTATATATTCATAAGTAGGCTGATGCTAGCCGAAATTTGAGATATTGCACTAGGGAGACTCCATATCATAGAGGAGATCCTGCTGAATTTTTTGAAGAATATCTGATTGATTGAAGTATAACAGATATTGATTATGGCAATTCAGTGTTTAAATTTAGGATTGTTACAATTGCTGGTTCGGGAATCATCTCATGGATGTTGGTGCGGGCGTTCATTTTCGAAAAGGTTTTCCGATGTGGACGCCTCGATGGAGGATGTATCTATATTTTTTTCAAAACTCATAGAAATATTATGTGATATTGTATTTCTTGTTAGAAGTAATAACATAATGTTGCAAGGATTTGTAATAAAAATATTTGAAATAAATTTCTGCATGAATGGAAGCGAGAGTAATTGTTTTAATCTTTCCTATGTTGATCAATGTTGGTTTGTTCGGGACAAGCTACCCTTGCGGAGGGTTGACTAGCTTTCCAAAAACTTTGTCATGGAAGAACTTGCGAGTGGTTGGGAAGGAACACAACACAGTTTGAGTGGAAGAAATCCCATCTGCGATACCTGCAAATATTTTCTCTGAGTGGGAGAAATCTAAGCTATAAAGTTGAGTTCGTATTTACTTTCAAGTGGAGGAAATCCCATCAACGAGCTATGAAGTCGGTTCCCTAAGAGGGAAAGATCCCTACAGTAGAGTTCGAACTCCGAGTGGGAAAAATCCCACATCAGAGTATATGTGTTGCCGCCTTCAAGTGGGTTAATCCCATCTCAACATACTAGTTGTTTTGTTAGCCCAAAGGCCATTCACATTAATTTTGATGATGACTAAATTATGAAGTTAAGTTACTAATGATCTTGTATTTATATAGTTTTAGATATTGATCAAGATCTTAATAGGTGTTTAGCTTCAGCAAATGATTCAAAGTCTAGTTTTGGAGCTAACACGTATTGATTCAAGAGCTCGTGCTTCAAAATCGCATCTACTATTCGAGATTGAGTCAAGCTCATGGATTGTGTTTGGATCAAGTCGACTTAGAGAAGAAGACTTCGGTTTAGGTTGTTTGTTTATTGTTTAGATCTTGTGTAAGGAAAGTTTAGTTTTGATATGCTTAAGTATATACATTTAGACACAAGTTCAAAAGTTTTTATTTTTGATTTAACTGTTTCGGAATTTCAAGTATACATCTTTCCATTTTCATGAATAGATAGAATCAAAACAAGTTTACATGGTTTAAATGTATATTGAATTTCATCCACGTACATTATTGTTTCATATTGTCTAAAAACTTATTTGTTGATTCTAGTTCATGGTTTTAAGTTTTGTTAAAATCAAAACTTATTTTGGTATTTAATATCAAAAACATAGATATATCATTTACCATGTGCACATCATGCTTCAAATGTATTTTAATATCTTGTTTTCGTATCTATACAAGTTTTGGAGAAAACAAATTTTGATTTCAAAATCTAAGTTTTGGAAAATACGGTTTCGGTTTAAGACTTAATTTTTATACCAAAAAAATGGTTCAAATTATTTATAATATGTGTTGGATATTGATCACACATATTTATACTTCAAATAATTACATGAACTTATTTTTATAGATTTTATGAGATTTTATAGGAATTTATAGGTATTTTCAAGACCACATTTTCTATCCTATTTATCCTGTTTTGAGCCGACTGACAGTCAATCGATCGGTCGACCGTACCAGAGCTCAGTTGATCGATGTACACAAGATGTGCACATGGTGTAATCACCTAGAGGGGGGTGAATAGGTGACTAGCTAATTTATTGATGAATTAATGCGGAATTAAAACTTCTTAAGCTAAACACACAAGGTATAAACAAAGAGTGTAGCCGAATTCCCGGTGAAGGGCTCTGGACTAACTCCTTAAGATTCCTCCAGATAAGAGTTGAGGTACCGCTATGACTCTCTTGGTTGAATACAAGTGTGAGCAAACAATCCCCAAGCATATAACTATATAAGCACAAGTATATCAAGCAAGTAATGAATATGAACAATAAGAGCATGTAAGATATAAACACAAGTGAGAGATAGAGAGAGCAATCGCAAACATGGGAGATTTGTTTCGAGGTTCGAGCACCCTTGCTCTACGTCCCCGCCTTCAACACTATGAAGGATTTCCACTATAAACCAATCCCATCGGATCACTTGGTGCCGCAACAACTACAACGAGTTCACACTAGAACTCCTTGGACTCACTAGTCCCTCTCTTATTCCTGCAAGAACTACACACCGTAAGCACACTAGCTTGCTGAGGCCAGACCTATAACCGAGCTCTCACTAGAACTCGAAACAATGCGAACCCGCAAGTCCGCCTGCTCAAAGCAACAATGAACACTTTGATGATCTAAACACTTTGATTACCTTAAACACTCTCACAACAAAGATCCCTATAGGATTCATATAGCAATGGATAGCTCAAGTATGTGTGAGAAAACTAGGATTGAATTGGTGGTGAAAAACTCAAGAAATCTCCTTTTGAAAAACTCTTAATAATCTCTCCTTTGAATGGAAGAATTAGCTCTAAAACAAGTGGAGAAGACCTCTGCAATAGATAGGAAAAACTGGATTTGAAACTCTCCAAAAATTTTAACTAAAACAGCTCAAGGGAAGCCTCTTTTATAGGCATCCAAAATTTGCCCGTTGGAGGCCAACTTAGGAGTTCAGACTGCTGTCAGTCGACCGCCAACGGTCGATTTTTCGACCGTTGGGAAGATCGGTCGACAGGCCGGTCGACCGCAAACTAGGCAAAGGCCCAGCGGTCGACCGCCCGGTTGACCGGGCCATTTCCAGAGAGCAGAGACTCTCTGGCGGTCGACCGGAGCAGTCGACCGACTTCTGTCCCGGTCGACCTTCCAGTCGACCGGCAGAAGGCCAGTCCAGCACTAAATAGGGATCTAAACATGTAATTTTTCCTTCAATAAAATCCTATAAATTCTCTAAAAATCTACAAAAATAAGTTCAGTAATATATTTTGATATACAAACATGTGTGAGTAAAAATCAAAACATCTTACAAACATTTTGAACTATTTTTGTAAAATGAAAGTTTTGCCTTAAACAAGAATCTGTATTTTCCAAATTGATTCTTCCAAAACTTCTCTAAATACAAAAATAAGATATTCTAAACACTTTCCAAGCTTAGTGTGTATGGATATGATCCACTACACAAATATGATGAAATATCTAGTGTTTTTGACAATAAGTTCTAAAATAGTTTTGGTAAAATACATGTATACTTTTGAAGCTTAAAAACCAAACCGGTATTTTCTAAAATGAAAACTCTTTTATATAAATCTTGTGTGTGAGTGTATATGAACTTGAACAATCCACAACTAATCTATCCTTTACATTTTATCTAAAAATAAAATCTTACTAAAAACAAACCTAGACACAAGTCTTCTCTTAAAGGTCTTCACTTGAAAGTCTTCTACTCCTTCTTGACTTGGTCCAAAACCTAATCCAATGAGGTAGACTCCTCTTGAGTACTTGATGTGGTCTTGATGCACGAGCTCTTGAATCAATACGTGCTAGCTCCAAAACTTGACTTTAAATCCTTTGTTGAAGCCAAACACCTACTAAGATCGACTAATTAAACACAAGATCATTAGTACCATAACTACATGAGTTAATCATCATCAAAACTAGAGCGATGGGCCTTTGGGCCAACACATGGACCTTGCCTATATGGCCGGTCGATCGCACGGTCGACCAATTGTAAAAGACTTAGTCTCTGTTTGGCTCGGTCGACTGAATGGCCGACCGACTTGGTATTTTGCCTTGGGGCGGTCGACCGACAGACTCAAATAGTCATATTTTTTACCGTTGGTTGCTTGAGCGATAGCCCATTTTGGGCAGTTTTTAACAATTATATTTTTCTAGGCCCTATAAATATGGGTTTTGGGGGCTGTTTTCCATAAGATCTTTCAAGAAAAATTTTACCAGTTTTCTAGTGCCTTCTTGCCCATATTCTAAAGTGTTTTAATAAAACAAGTTTTTGAGGTCACCAAGAGCTTTCTAGTGAACTTCAAATCTATATCTTTAGTTTTGTTTTCAAAGTTTTGGAATATCAAAATAAAACAAGTTTTGGGAATCTAGTTTGTTCTTCATTTTCTTTTTCTATCAGGAAGTTTTTTCTCAACTGTTTTCTTTGTGGTTTCTTTTCCAAACACTTTGATTTCTCACATAGTTGAGCCACTCAATTTAAAATCTATCTTTAGGATCTTTATTTTGTTAAAAAATTATTTATGATCTTTTGAGGTCACCAAGAGTGTTTGTGATCATTGGATCACTAAGTTATATTTCTTTTTTTTGCTTTGTGCTAGGCTTTATGCCTTCCTCTGTGTAGTGGAGAGAGTGAGTTGGAGTTGTATTCTCCCGGTATTGAGTTGTAATTCCTCAGTGGTGGTCCCTTTGTGGAAGACCCATTAGTGGATATTTGAAATCCTTCTGTGTATAAGTGGGGACGTAGAGCAGTGGCTCGAACCTCGAAACATATCCCTGTATTTGTGTTTGATCTACTATCTCTTAACTATCATATCTCTTTATATCTTACATTATTGTTATTATTTCTCATTAATATACATGTTTGATATAGTTTGTTTGCTCATACTTGTATTGAACCAAGAAAGCTATTAAAGCACCTCAACTCATAATTAAGAAGAATCGCGAGAAGTAGTTCCAAAGCCCTTTACGGGGAATTCAGATCACTCTTGGTTATATATAATTTGTGTTTATCATTTAGTTTTTAATTCCACATTATTTGTCTTAGATTAGCACTATACCTATTCACCCCCTCAAGATGTACTTTAAATTTGTATTAGAGCCTACGCTCCTGATATTCAGTTTAACCACCTAGGAGTGAGATCCTCATTTGCTAATCTAGTTGTTACTTGACACACATATAGTTTATACTCATAGATTATCTTGCTCCACCCACTTATGATGCATCTAACATTGAGGAAGTTTAAGATGAGTGCATATATAAAAGCATTAGGATTGCATGTTTTTTTGCCACTACTAAAAATTCCTATATTAATAATGGCGAGAATATAGAGGGTAATGCACAAGCATTGATTGCGCTTAGACAATCACTAATCAAAGATTGTTTATATATTATTTCTTATTGTGATTCCGCTTTTGCAGTGTGGAACACTTTGACCTCTCCTAAAGAACAAGTTTAGCATTTTGGAGAGAGACCAAGAAGAGATCAGTCTGACCAACCTTGCTTCATGGTCTAAGGAAATGACTCTCTTGAGATAAAATCAGATACTCATTTAGATGATTGTGCTAGCTCTTCTAATGATCATCATGATAATGGTATGGATTCACATGCTTTAAATGAAGAGCTTTCAATATTTTGTGAAAACTTGCTGTTTCTAAATATAAGATGTTGAAAAAGAAGAGTTTGAATTTGAAGAAAGAAAATAAAAATTTATTTTCAAAACTTGATTTGATTTTGAAGGAGTTAATTGAGGTTTCAAGTGAAAGAGATTCTATGAAAACTCAACTTGATCTTGTTTTAAATGAAAATAAGATTTTAAAAAATAAAAATGATTTAAATATTGTTTTGAAGAACAATGATATTTTATCTTCAAACTTGAGTTTACTTTAAAAGAAAATGATTCTTTGAAAAACAAAATTGCTTTAATTTTAAAATAATTGGATTTTGTTTCAAAAAAAAGTTTCTTTGAAAAATAATTTTGATGCTCATATTTGTCATGTTTCTATTGCTTCATCTTCTATTGATAAACATTTTGCATGCTCCACATCTTTTCTACTGATGATGATATTTGTATGATGAAGAAGAGTGTAGATTGTTTAGGTTCCATTTTGAGCCAATGTGCTATGATCACAATAGATTGGAATTCATGTTACGGAAGAAACATGCTCCACATATGCACACACCCTTCACGGCATACACATGCTCATCATACTCACACACATGATTTTTTGTATACTAATGTGTACACTTATACATATTGTGGACATACGGGCCACCTTACAAAATTTTATTGTGATAGGCTAAATGATTTAAAGTTTGCAAGTAAGAATGTTTAGGATAGAAAAGGTGCTAACTCCGGAGGACCCAAGAAAGTTTGAGTATCAAAATTCACTCTTATTGCATTGATGTAGGTGTGGGCTCTTACAAGACATAAAAGTATTGGTGCCTTGATAGAGGATGCATTTCAAGCTCAATGATCATAATTTTGGATGCATCACTTTCAAGAAAGTTTGGTGGGAGGACCACCGTATTTTGAAGAAACAGAGACTAGCCATATCGGTATTAGTAACTATGTCTATCCTCCTTACTTTATTTATATGCTTTCTCATTATTGATTTTTAGTATGTCTTGGTTTTCATGTTCATTATGGTTAAATGTAAATGATTATACATATTTAGTATTTGAGATACACTCATACTTATATGCATCATATCTTTGTGTTCCCAATTATTGTTTAGCTATTGTACATATCTTAATGTTAGTAATACTTTTATTTACACTAATGATCTATATCATGTTTTGATGTTTTTGTGCATATCATGTTTTGATTACATGTTTAGATGTAATTTTTATTAAAACTTGTGTTTATACTTGTACAAGCAGGGAGTTACACTTGATTATTGTGTTTAAATACTTCATTGCTCTTATGTACGCATTATATGTATTTGTATAACTTAGTTTTGGTGAATCTTGCATTTACACTTGTATTTTCTATTTTTGTACATGTTTTTATAAAATGTGTTAGCATCATGTATATGTAAATGTTGCTTTAAAACTATATGATATATATATTCTATTCTTGAGTCACTTACCTTACATGCCAAGTATTCTATTATGGACTCTTTTTTATATTTGGGATTTATGCTTTTGTTTTGACAATACATACATATACCTTGAAGTTTGTGTAGTTTTTGATAAAAATAAAATTTCTCTTGTTTGATGATTTCATGTCTATGAGTAAGGAATTTTAATTGAGTTTCATTGTCTTGTCTCCATGATTTTGTTGATTACATGATTCTTGCACTCTGTGCTTGGTATTTACTCATGATTTTTATTTCATGAGCATATATGCACTTATCGCTCTTTGAGTGCCGATGATCGTGTGATTTTCATGTTTTCATGAGATAAATATTTATTTTTATTCCTTACTTGAAGGATTTCTGTACTAGTTTTTAAAATTATCTTTAAACTAGTTTTTATTCTTCAATTGGTAGAGTTTTCAACTTATGTTAAAATTATTTTCAAAATATATTTTAAAAACTTCTACTCTTAAAGGACGGTTGGTTGGGCGACCATACCTTGTGTACCTTATTGTAACATCTTTTTTATATGTGCATGATAAGGGTGGATGATATGAGTAATAAACATGATTATCACGAAAAGTGATTTTTATATACTCATACTTATTTTCTATATATGTATGCATTATAATTCAATTGATATTTAAATTAATCATACATACATATATATGTTTTGTGTGCTAAGATTTAAAATGTTCATACATATTCTTTATAACACAAATTGGTTTTATACTAAACTTGATTTAGTTTTTAATGATAATTGGTATCTTTTACAAGGTTATGCATTAGTTTTATTGGTATTTCATATTGGGGAGAAAAATTCTTGATTTATCTTTCAATTGTACTTATTTTCAATTAGTATCTTACTCTCACTCTTTATGAAAAAAATATTTTATTTTGAAAAAGGCTAACATTTTCAATATTACTATCAATAATTTTCTATTGATATTATTCTCAAATTGGTTGTATATTTTAAATTGGCATCATTTTTCTATTGGTGTCAATTGGTAAAAGGATTGTTTCTCTTTCAATTGATTTCTTTCAATTGATATAAAAATATGTTTTTATTCGTATTATTTTTTTCTTCACCCCTTTATTGATGAGTGACAAAAAAAGGGAGAAGGATTTGGGTTTCTTAATTTTTTATACATATATACATGTGTTTTTGTTTATAAGCTTTATTGAATATCTTTGGTATTTGGACTTACATTGCATATCTATATGTTTTATTGCTATGCAGGAGTTAAGGAGGAGCTTCTGTGAAGCTTAACTTTAATCCATTCATATATAACATCATAAGTTTTGTCATCATCAAAACTGGGGAGATTGTTAGCCCAAAGGCAATTCACCTTAGTTTTGATGATGACTAATTTATGAAGTTACTAATGATCTTTTATTTATATAATTTCAGATATTAATCAATATCTTAGTAGGTGTTTAGGTTCAACAAAAGATTCAAAGTCTAGTTATGGAGCTAACACGTGTTGATTTAAAGGCTCGCACTTCAAGATCACATCTAGTACTCGAGATGAAGTAAAGCTCATGGATCGTGCCTGGATCAAATTGACTTGGAGAAGAAGACTTCGATTTAGATTTGTTTATTTATTGTTTAGATCTTGTGTAAGGATAGCTTAGTTTTGATATGCTCAAGTATATATACACACACAAGTTCAAAAGTTTTGGTTTTCGGTTTTATCGTTTTAGATTTTCAAGTGTACATCTTTATGTTTTCATGACAAGATAGAATAAAAATAAGTTTACATGATTTGAATGTATATTGGATTTCATCCATATACATTATTGTTTCAAATTGTCTAAAAACTTATTTTGATGATTCTAGTGCATGGTTTGAAGTTTTGTTAAGATCAAAACTTATTTTGGTATTTAATGTCAAAAACATAGAATTTCATTTACCATGTGTATTGGATTCTATCCATACACATCATACTTCAAATTTATTTTAATATCTTATTTTTGTATCTATACAAGTTTTGAAGAAAACGAATTTCCATTTCAAAATCTAAGTTTTGTAAAATACGGTTTTGATTTAAGACTTAATTTCTATGCCTCGAAAATGGTTCAAATTGTTTGTAATATGTGTTGGATTTTGATCACACATATTTGTACTTCAAATATTTACATGAACTTATTTTTTGGGTTTTATGAGATTTTATGAGAATTTATAGATATTTTCAAGACCATATTTTCTATCATATTTATCCTGTTCTTAGCCTACTGGTGGTTGACCTTCGACCATATCAGAGCTCAGTTGACCGGTCGGTCAACCGATGTGCACAAATGTGCACATAGACCTTGCCTATATGGCAGTCGACTGCACTATCGACCGATTGCAAGAGACTTATTCTCTGTTTGACGTGGGTGGACGACCGACTTGGCATTTTACCTTGGGGCGGTCGACCAGGCAGTCGACCGATAGGCTCAAACGGTTATATTTTTGACGTTGGCCGGTCGACCGGGGGTCAACTAACAACCCATTCTGGGCAGTTTTTGACCCAACGGCCATATTTTTCTAGGCCCTATAAATATTAGTTTTGGGGGCTGTTTTCCATAAAATCTTTCATACCAGTTTTCAAGTGCCTTCTTGCTCATATTTTAAAGAATTTTAAAACAAGTTTTTGAGCTTCAAATCTATATCTTTAGTTTTGTTTTCGAAGTTTTGAAAAATCAAAAGAA
Source organism: Agave tequilana (assembly GCA_038442645.1). NCBI lineage: Eukaryota > Viridiplantae > Streptophyta > Magnoliopsida > Asparagales > Asparagaceae > Agave > Agave tequilana. The sequence goes on along the minus strand of JAVJIF010003937.1, from coordinate 207,088 downwards.
AACAAGTTTTTGGGAATCTACTTTGTTCTTCATTTTCTTTTTCTATCAAGAAGTTTTTTTCCAAATGTTTTCTTTGTGGTTCCTTTTCCAAACACTTTGATTTCTCACATACTTGAGCCACTTAATTTAAAATCTATTTTTAGGATCTTTATTTTGTGAGAAAATTGTTTGTGATATTTTGAGATCACCAAGACTATTTGTGGCCATAGGATCACTAAGTTGTATTTCTTTTCTTTGCTTTGTGCTAGGTGATTTGTCACATTTGTTGCATATATTTGTCACCTTACCATGCTTTTTAGCTAATAAATCATATTAATAAGCTTTCTTTTTCTTTGCTAAATGTAGGCCCAAGTGCTTAAAGAAAGAAAAGAGAAACAAGCCCAAAAGCCCACCAAATTTTTAATTAATTCAGAATAAATTCGAAATGAAGAAATCTGGGCTAAATCTTGGCAAATCAAGAGGTTGAGAAGAATCCTCCCTGAATCCAGGGATTGAAGCCACAAAATCAAAGGCTATTTCGTCAACGGTTGGAGCAGAAACAAGAAAACCAGCAGGAGATACGGACCAAACACCAAACCAGTGATCTCCCCCTTTTGGTGTGGCCACCTGGCCACACCAGGGCCGCGAAAACGCGGCCCAAGCCGCGATTTCGCGGCCAAACTACTTTTGTTGGGGGAGCGTTTGCTCCCCAATCTTCCCGGAATCCTATCCTTTAGATTTTTGCCTATAAAAACTGGTTTCAGCAGGGAAAAATGCAGCGAAGACTAGGATTAAGTTTTACATTTATTTTCTTAGGATTTAGGTTCTTTTTAAGCTAGAACAAGAGTTGTAATCTTACTTTTTAATTTGTAGTCCAGTTTCAAAACTTGTGAGAGAGAGGACTGAGAGCTTATGCTTGAAGATTGAAATGACAGCAATACAAAAGTCAAGCCAATTTCTCTTCCACTTGCAGTACGGTATGGTTTGCATTATGACTTTGTTTTCTTCTTCCTTCTCCATGGATAACTAAACGTTTTTCTGGGCTTGCTATCGAACTCTCTCTTGCTTTTCTTCTCTCTTGTTTTTAAAAGAAAAAGACCCGATGACTCATATGAATGCCTTACTTAAGAGCTTTTCTTTTTGAAATTGTTCTTGAAGGCACATGAGGATGGGTATGGATAGTTGAATTCACAATTCTTTCATGAACATCTCTGGAATTATTTTTAATTCATTCTTGCTTCTTCGCGATTGATGTTTTAATATTCGATTCTACGATTTCTTAAAGAAAAAAAACTCAACTCTTCTCACATCTTATGTGTTTTACTTAAAGCTTCCTAAAAGTTAACTCTAAATTTTGCAAATGATCATTTGAGGGACTTCACATTTTAAGAGAAGAATGAACAATTGAGTAGTGAGATAGTGAGCCTAGACTTTCTTTATTATTACAAATAACAAAACAATTTTCAAATTTTCTAAATCACCTTCTCCAAAACCTTTTCTAAAAGTTGCAATTTTTCTTTCATTTATCTCTTTCTTTCCATTCTCTTTTTCCTAAAAACGAACACAATTTCTTGTTTTAAAATGATTCACCGAAAAGCTTCCATCGCATCCCTCCTTGTGGACACGATCCATTAGCCACGAGCTACACGGTAAATTCTTAAATTCATTGATTGTTTCTTTTATTTTAGCAATCAATTTTTTTTTGGCGCCGTTGCCGGGGAGGGAACGGTGTAGTTGTTTTAACAAGTTTTGTGTGTTTGTTTCAGGGGCTTGAAGAACAAGATCTAGCATTCAAGCTTTGCCAAGAAGACTTGCAAATTCTGTGCCCCTACTCTCGATAGTAGGAAACAGAATTTCAAGAAATTGCTTTGCAAAATCTGAAAAAATTCATTGGACTACTAAAAACTTTGTTTTGCAGGACATATTGCTCGCAAAAATTTCAGTTTTTATATGTCATATTTGTGCTATTTTTGCTATCCAACATCCCTGTTTTAAATCAACAGTAAAACACTTGTTGCAAAGTTAAAAATTGATTAAACATTTGCATTCTAGGCACGAGTCTTTTCAATTCATTTACTTTACTGTTGAAGAGTGCTGGAGCAAGGTACGTACGCATTGCATTCAGAATAGGACTCAATTCTTGGTTGATTTATATCGCTTTGAGTGAATCTTATTTTGTACACTTCACAAATTGATTTTAAGGGCAACACCCAACAACAAGATAAGGTAGGGATTTAATCACCCTTCCTTGGCCTAAAAATCAGACTCCAAGCACTCACAAACCTAAACCTAAGTAAAATCTGATAGACGTTGGCCTTAGGGACATCTCGAACTCACTAGGAGATTATCCTAAAGAGGGAAGGTGTTGGAAATTGACTCCTGCCAAATCAGTGTCTAGGAAGGAGATTGAGGGCCGAAAGCCCGAAGATTGGTGGTTATTTAATTAAGGAACGTCTTTGACGGAAAACCTCCCACCAATCTTGCCCTGACCTGGCTGATTAGCTTGTGGTCAAAGTCTACATTCAACCTCTTGTGGACAATCAACCAGTTAGGAGTTGTCTAGGTCCAGGTTACCTTAGACTAGGCTTAGTTGATTTCTATTGTTGACTGTTGTTTGAACTTGTTGTGATTGTGATTGTGTTTGTGTATGCAAGTGTGGTCGAGAGACCCTAATTCATCTAGGTTGACTAGAAACACATCACCACCCAAGTTTGAACCAAGACCAGATCCAGTAATGGCTCAATCAACATCACTGCAGGATAGGTTCTACCCCATTAGGACCTCACTTCCATCTTGCATTTCACTTCCATCGGTTGGTGAATACAATTTCGAGCTCAAGCCTCAATTCATCAACACACTCCCCAAGTTTCATGGTCTAGAGTCCGAAGATGCCTACTTTTTCATAAGAGAATTTGAGGAAGTATGTCTAATGATGAAAATCTCACACTTTGTAGACGACGCTATTAGGTTGAGATTTATCCCATTCGCACTTAAGGACCTAGCAAAGAAGTGGCTCTACAGCTTAGCAGCCGGTTCCATCACGTCTTGGGATGGTTTCATCAAGATTTTCTTGAAGAAATTCTATCCTATCCATAAAACCGCTCTCATTAGGAAGACGATCATGCAATTCAAGTAAGAACCCAGTGAACCATTCTGGAGGTACTTTGAACGCTTTAAGGACCTCCTTGTCCAATGTCCACACCATGGAATAGAGAAATGGCGACAATGCCAAATTCTCTATGACGGTTTAGACTATTCCACCAAAACCCTCTTAGAAAGTATGTGCCAAGGGGGTTTCTTGCAGAAAGATGAAGATGAAGGATGGGATTTGTATGAAAATTTGGCTGAGAAGACCATCCAATGGGAATCTTCTAGTGAGACCTCTAGGAATCCTAACTCCATCTCTTCAAAAGGAGGTCTCCAATCCATCGAATCCTCTATCGCTAATGAGGCTAAGTTAGCTAATTTGGTTAGAAGACTGGAAGCTCTAGAAACGAAAGAACCAAGTCCAGTCAATCAAGTCAGCCCGAACCAATTTTCACCCCCGGGCTGCACTTACTGTCAAGCCATAAATCATGTGTTCAAGGAGTGCCCAGTGTTTCAGGCTCAGCAATCCTACCATGAACCGATGAATGCGGCCTTTTCAAGGCCGAACAATAATCTTTACGCACCAACGTACAATCCCGGCTGGAGAAATCACCCTAATTTCTCATAGAGCCAAAACAACAATGACCATTCACGATCCAATCATGCTAGCCACTTCCATCATGGTAATAATTCTTCCAATCATCAACCCAACTTCTCCAATTTCCATAATAATTCTCCCAATCATCCACCCAACTTTCCGAATTATCAACAATACTTTTCAAACCAAGCTCCACAATCCTCCTTCCAGAATCCTCAATTAGAAAGGAGAATAACTGACTTTGAAAGAAACATGGAGAGATATATGAAAAACCAAGACTCTCTCATACAGACCATTCAGAGGTTAGATGTTCAAATGAGTCAACTAGCCAACCCACAGAATGAGAGACAAAAGGGTACCCTGCCTAGTCAGCCAGTCACCAATCCGAGGAATTCCCAACAAGCTCATTTGGCTGAGGATCCTTCATTCAATCAATGTCATGCTATCCATACATTGAGGTCAGGAAAGAGAGTTGATAACCAAGTGTCAACACCACCCAATCCCATTCAGCACAACCACAATCAAGCCTCCACCTCATCTAATCCAATTTCTTCCAATTCTGATGAGTCTGAAAAAGACAAGTCAGCCAGCCAGGTGCACCAGCCTATAGTACCATTTCCTAATAGGTTGAAAAATAACAACCAAAATCCGCACATGGACAAGATAATCGAGATGTTTAACCAAGTGAAGATAAATGTGCCACTTCTTAATGCCATCTAACAAGTTCCTTCCTATGCTAAGTTTTTAAGGACATGTGCACCAAGAAGAGAAAGACTAATGTACCTAAGAAGGTCTTCTTAGCCACTAATATTAGTGAGCTATTATCAGGTCCTATCCCTGTCAAGTACAAAGATCTAGGTAGTCCCACCATTGCCTGCACAATAGGACAAGCCGAGATTAGTCGTGCACTTCTTGACTTGGGGGCAAGTATCAACTTGCTTCCATTCTCTGTTTATCAACAACTCGGGTTGGGTGACCTTAGTCCAACTCGAGTCACCATCCAACTGGCTGACCGTTCTTTTAAAGTTCCAAAAGGGGAAATTAATGATGTCCTGATCCGGGTAGGAGAGTTCATATACCCTATCGATTTCATAGTTCTGGAGACACAACCTGTGTCCAACTCCAATCGTAGGGCTCAAACTCCTGTCATCCTAGGTCGACCATTCCTTACTACTGCTAATGCCATCATCAATTGTAGGAATGGGTCTATGAGGTTAACTTTTGGAGACATGACTAGAGAAGTCAATGTCTTCAATCTAGGAAAACAACCCCGCGATATCGAGGACCAAACATTTGAAGTCAACCTAATTGAGAACTTGACAAGTGAACACGGGGAAGAATTGGAATCAGAAGTGGAGATTGACTTCGAGTTAGAGTCAGACAACTTTAATCTTGATCATGTTGTAGATTCTGCTGTGAATTGGGCCTCAAACCCTATTTCACCAACAATGGAGCCAACAAATTTGACTAGTCCCTCTAGTGAGCCTTCCTCTTCCTTAGAATTGAAAGCCCTACCTGCGCATCTCAAGTACGCTTATCTAGGCGAACAAGAGACCTTTCCCGTCATCATTGCCTCCCATTTAAATGACCGGGAAGAAAAAGATTTGAAAGCAATTCTAAGAAAACATAAGGAAGCCATCGGGTGGACTATGACTGATATCAAGGGTTAAGTCCAACCATCGTTCAACACCGCATCCATCTCAATGAAGACGCCACACCCAAGAGAGACCCGCAGCGTAGGTTAAACCCTATAATGCAAGAGGCTGTTCATGCTGAAATCATAAAACTCTTAGACAATGGGATAATTTATCCCATTTCTGATAGCCAATGGGTCAGTCCTGTCCACGCGGTCCCAAAGAAATCTGGTTTCACCGTAGTGGAAAACGAGAACAAAGAGTTGGTTCAAACTCGACTTCCCACGAAGATTCGAGTCTGCATTGACTATAGGAAACTGAATGCTGCAACTCGTAAGGACCATTTTCCACTTCCCTTCATTGATCAAATGCTTGAACGTTTGGCGGGTCACGAGTATTACTATTTCTTGGACGGTTACTCGGGTTATAACCAGATCCCTATCGCTCCTGAGGACTAAGAAAAGACTACGTTCACATGTCCATTTGGGACATTTGCTTATCGTCGAATGCCCTTTGGCTTATGCAATGTCCCAGCAACATTTCAACGTTGCATGTTGAGTCTTTTCTCAGCTATGGTAGAACGCTTCTTAGAAATCTTCATGGATGATTTCTCCATCTACGGAGATTCATTCACTCAATGTCTCCACCATCTTGAACTCGTCCTCCAACGTTGTGCTGAGAAGAATTTGACACTGAACTGGGAGAAATGCCACATCATGGTAAAACATGGAATTATCTTGGGTCATGAAATCTCCAAGAAAGGAATTGACGTGGATAGAGCCAAAATCGAGGTTATTGCTAAGCTTCCTATGCCCAAATGGGTTAAGGACATTAGATCCTTCTTAGGACACGCTGGTTTTTACCGACGATTTATCAAGGATTTTAGCAAAATTGCTAGGCCCTTGACTAATCTGTTAGCTAAGGATGTGTCCTTCACTTTCGATACTGAATGCATAAATTCTTGGGAGAAGCTTAAGAGAGAGCTTATTTCTGTACCAATCATATCTGCACCGGATTGGTCTAAGCCGTTTGAGATCATGTGCGATGCTTCTGATTTTGCCATAGGCGCTGTCCTAGGACAACGCATTGATAACAAACAGCATGTGATCTACTACTCTAGTAGGACTCTAAACGATGCTCAAATGAACTACACTACGACCGAGAAGGAATTCTTGGCAGTAGTGTTTGCCTTAAAGAAGTTTTGTCCCTACCTACTAGGGTCCAAAACCACCGTTTTCACCGATCATTCTGCGCTTAGGTACCTCATGATGAAGAAGGATGCCAAGGCCCGACTCATTCGTTGGATCCTCCTTCTTCAAGAATTCGATCTTGAGATTCGAGACATGAAAGGCGTAGAAAATGTCGTTGCTGACCACCTCTCACGGATCCCTAATTCTACATGCAACGAATTACCCATCAATGAGGATTTTCCTGATGAACATCTCTTAGCTATCTCTAGGGAACCTTGGTTTGCTGATATAGTGAATTACTTAGTCACAAACCAAACTCCATCTCATTGGTCCAAAAACGATGTGCACCGGTTCTTGTCCCAAGTCCGGTATTTCTTTTGGGAGGAACCGTATCTTTTCAAGTACTGTTCTGACCAAATTATTAGGAGATGCATTCCCGATGAGGAGGTTAAGAGTGTTTTATCCTTCTGTCACGAACTTGCATGCGGTGGACACTTTGGTCCCCACAAGACTGCTGAAGAGGTGCTACAAAGTGAGTTTTATTCGCCCACTCTGTTCAAGGATGCTTATGAATTCTGCAAGACGTGCCCTAGATGCCAAATGGTAGGAAGGATCTCACACCGAAATATGATGCCCCTCAACCCAATTCTAGAAATAGAACTTTTTGATGTTTGGGGCATCGACTTTATGGGTCCATTTCCTAATTCATTTGGGAACCAATACATATTGGTTGCTGTGGATTACGAATCCAAATGGGTAGAAGCCATTCCTTGTAGAACTAATGATAACAAAGTTGTCATAAAGTTTTTGAAAGAGAACATTTTTTCCCGCTTCGGAACCCCTCGTACTATCATCAGTGATAATGGCACTCACTTTTGCAATAGATCTTTGAAGCCCTTATGCTAAAGTATGCCATAACTCACAAGTTGTTCACACCATATCATCCTCAAACCAGTGGGCAAGTTGAGGTTTCAAATAGACAAGTCAAGCTTATATTGGAGAAAACTGTGAACTAAAACCGGAAAGATTGGTCCTTCAAACTTGTAGATGCTCTATGGGCCTACAGGACCGCTTTCAAGACGATTTTAGGAATGTCTCCCTATAGGTTAGTCTATGGCAAACCTTGTCACTTGCCCGTTGAGTTAGAGCACCGAGCCTTATGGGCAATCAAGCAGTTGAATTTCGACTTGACTAAGGCCGGTGACCTTCAGAAATTACAAATTTCCGAATTAGAGGAATTGAGAAATGAGGCCTATAAAAATGCTAGGATCACTAAAGATAGAGTCAAGATTTTCCATGACAAGCACATTATCAGAAAGACCTTTGTCCCTGGACAAAAAGTCTTACTCTATAATTCTAGGCTTCATCTTTTTCTAGGAAAATTGAAATCGAGATGGACTAGGCCATTCGTTGTAAAAATCGTGTTTCCACACGGTGCAGTTGAGATCAGTGACCCTAAGAATGGAAATGACTTTAAGGTAAATGGTCAACGCCTTAAACCTTTCTTGGAATCGGTGCCGGTAAATGAAACGGCAATGGGTCTTTTTGACCCAGTGTATCGGTAACTTTCATCCTTTCCATTTTATTTCATGCACTTATACATTACTTTCATACATTGAGGACAATGCATGAGATAAGTGTGGGGGAGGGCTCTAACATGACCAAAAAAAAAATTTTTTGAAAGGGTAGACAATATTTTGATATATTTTTTGTAAGCATTTAAGTCAATTTTAAGGAATAGGAGAATCATAATTAGGATTCTTACACTTGGTCAAAATAAGATAACTTGTTTGATTTTTAGGGTCAGGAAGAAAAATTGGGAAAGTAATTTAGTCTTGATATTTACCTTGATGACATATGCACATAAAATACACTTACACACTTAGGGTTTAAAAACAGAGACTCTTATGCCTTATAAAAAATATAAAAAAAAGCCTAATTATTGATTAGCTAGGTGCTTTGGCCTAAGCAAGCCTTAGTATTTATGCAAAAGATAATTAGATAAGTTTGAAAAAAATGTGTATCCTCTGATTAAGCTGGGTATTTATGCCTCATGAAGCATAAGTATTCATGCCTAAAAGGAGTACATCGTATAAATAAAAACCTTGGTTTCGTGGCCTTATCTGCTCGAGTGTTTAAGTCCTTAGGGGTGTTTTCTCACCTGATGCCCTAAAACTGTCCGGTTTGGGTGTCACCGACTGAATGCTCGTTACATGGGCAGATTAGAAAGCCTAATGAAATTGAGGAATAAATTTCACCAAAAATAAATAAATATAAGGCATAGGAGTTAATGTTGAAGAACCCTTAGTAAACTTCACAGTCACGATGGTGCATACGACTCAGGGTAAATTAATAAACTAGATGAGAAGTACAATTTGACTCCTTACTTTAATTGATGACATGTTTTTGAATAGAGACTAAGTTTAGGAATGAAAGATTTGATATTCCTATAACTTACAGATTACTTAAAATCTCACAAATATACTTCAAATATTTTCTCCTTAAAAAAAAAAAATTGCTTTTCGAAAATACTAACTTTTTTCTCTTTCTTTTTGGATTTTGTGGGTGTAATCCGCTGAAAACCCTCACGAGACAAAACTCGTCCTCTAGGGGTAACCTAGAGGTTTAACGGCTTATTGCACATGCTCAGTGCAATCGAGTAACCTGCGAAAGTGGTCTAATAATTGATTAGAATTAGTTTGATGTTTTGCTCGAGGGCGAGCAAAAGATAAGTGTGGGGGTGTGATTTGTCACATATGTTGCATATATTTTGTCACCTTACCATGCTTTTTAGCTAATAAATCATATTAATAAGCTTTCTTTTTCTTTGCTAAATGTAGGCCCAAGTGCTTAAAGAAAGAAAAGAGAAACAAGCCCAAAAGCCCACCAAATTCTGAATTAATTCAGAATAAATTCGAAATGAAGAAATCTGGGCTAAATCTTGGCAAATCAAGAGGTTGAGAAGAATCCTCCCTGAATCGAGCGATTGAAGCCACAAAATCAAAGGCTGTTTCGTCAACGGTTGGAGCAGAAAAAGAAAACCAGCAGGAGATATGGACCAAACACCAAGCCAGTGATCTCCCCCCTTTTGGTGTGGCCACCTGGCCACACCAGGGCCGCGGAAACGCGGCCTAAGCCATTTTTCCGCAGCCAAACAACTTTTTTTGGGGGAGCGTTTGCTCCCCCAATCTTCCCGGGATCCTATCCTTTAGGTTTTTGCCTATAAAAACTGGTTTCAGCAGGGAAAAATGCAGCGAAGACTAGGATTAAGTTTTACATTTATTTTCTTAGGATTTAGGTTCTTTGTTATCTAGAACAAGAGTTGTAATCTTGCTTTTTAATTTGTAGTCCAGTTTCAAAACTTGTGAGAGAGAGGACTGAGAGCTTGTACTTGAAGATTGAAGTGACAACAATACAAAAGTTGAGCCAATTTCTCTTCCACTTGCAGTACGGTATGGTTTGCATTATGACTTTGTTTTCTTCTTCCTTCTCCATGGATAACTAAACGTTTTTCTAGGCTTGCTATCGAACTCTCTCTTGCTTTTCTTCTCTCTTGTTTTTAAAAGAAAAAGACCCGATGACTCATATGAATGCCTTACTTAAAAGCTTTTCTTTTTGAAAGTGTTCTTGAAGGCACATGAGGATGGGTATGGATAGTTGAATTCACAACTCTTTTATGAACTTCTCTGGAATTATTTTTAATTCATTCTTGCTTCTTCGCGCTTGATGTTTTAATATTCGATTCTACGATTTCTTAAAGAAAAAAACTCAACTCTTCTCACATCTTATGTGCTTTACTTAAAACTTTCTAAAAGTTAACTCTAAGTTTTGCAAATGATCATTTGAGGAACTTCACATTTTAAGAGAAGAATGAACAATTGAGTAGTGAGATAGTGAGCCTAGACTTTCTTTATTATTACAAACAACAAAACAATTTCCAAATTTTCTAAATCACCTTCTCCAAAACCTTTTCTAAAAGTTGCAATTTTTCATTCATTCATCTCTTTCTTTCCATTCTCTTTTTCCTAAAAAACGAACACAATTTCTTGTTTTAAAACGATTCTCCGAAAAGCTTCCATCGCATCTCTCCTTATGGACACGATCCGTTAGCCACGAGCTACACGGTAAATTCTTAAACTCATTGATTGTTTCTTTTATTTTAGCAATCACTAGGCTTTGTGCCAGGCTTTGTGGCTTCCTCTTGTGTAGAGGAGAGAGAGTTGGAGTTGAGTACTCCTGGTGTTGAGTTGTAATTCCTCAGTGGACGTCTTTGTGGAAGATTCAAAAGTGGATAGTTGAAATTCTTCTGTGTAAAGGTGGGACGTAGAGCAGTAGCTTGAACCTCGAAACATATCCCGGTGTTTGCATTTGATCTACTATCTCTGAACTCTCATCTCTCTTTTGTATCTTACATTATTGTTATTATTCCTCATTTATTTACATGCTTGATATAGTTTGTGTGCTCACACTTATATTGAGCCAATAGAGCTATTAAAGCACCTCAACTCATAATTCATAGAAATCGTGAGGAGTAGTTCCAGAGCCTTTTACGGGGAATTCAGACTCACTCTTGGTTATACATAGTGTGTGTTTAGCACTTAATTTTTAATTCCGCATTATATCTCTTAGATTAGCACTACACCTATCACCCCCCTCAAGGAGTGCTTTCATAAGAACTGCAAAAAGTTAGCCTAAAGTGTGGATGTTACCTAGTAACAGATTGAACGCTTCTACTCCAAGTTAGGGCCCCAAATAAATTAGAATGACAATCTAGTACCTCCGAGTGGGAGTAAGCCCAGCAGTGGAGTTGACCTCCGTGTGGTAGAAATTCCATAACGGAGCTATCTCTCGCATGGAGATAATTCCATCATTAGAATATGGATGACAGCTCCCGAGCAGGGTGGTATCCGCCGTATCGAAATATAGATTGAAGGACCCTAACAGAGGAAAACTATCAAGGGATTATCTGGCCATAGGTTTAGATAAGGGGAACCTGTAGGCTAGTGCTTGTGCTCCGAGTAGGGGAAATCCAATCAACAAAACATTAAGCAGGAGCTCTAAGAGCGGGAAATCCCTGCAATAGAGTGGCGGACTCCGAGTGAGGAATCCCACAACATGGGGTTTTGACTCCCATAGGTAGTCGAGAAAGAGCCCATGGGCACGTCTGTGTTGTCATCTTTGAGTGGGAAAAATCCCATCTGCGGAACTTACAGGCACAGTCTTCCGAGTAAGAAAAATCCCAGTAGCGAAGGACTAGGTCCGAGAGGGGAAATCCCTTCAGCGGAGTCTCGTGGCCCCCTCCGAGTGAGGGAAATCCCATCAGCGAGTTGTGTGAATGGATGACATTGGATGGACATACTGTACTGGATGGACATGTTGCATTGGATGAATGTGTTGCATTGAATGGATGCAGTGAATAATAAAATTTTATTCAAAATGAAATATATGGAACTAAGATTGGATGGGAGTATGCCCTGTATAGCTGGAACGTAAATAGTTAGTCAATTAGCTGATCAAGTGTTATTCATGGGAGGATTGAGAATTTGGTTATCCTAAGTCTGCTTCGGGTGTGAGGACATACTCTTTGAGGAAGCCCTGTTAGACAAGCTCCTTTAGGTATCTCTGGAGGAACCAACAATGGATGGCTTGGTGCCCTTTTCCCTCATGAAAGGAGCAATATTCCTCTGACTCCAGCAGCGTGAGATTGTGATGGAGTGGCCTTGGACGTATTATCCAAGGCTGGTCTTTGATGGTGTTGAAGATCTCATTGATTGAGAGCTTCGGCAAAGTGAAGTGTTCCATTGATCTATAGTCTCAGAGAGGATTTGGTAAGAGAATCAGGAGTACTTGATTCTTAAAAATAGGCTACCCCAGGTATCGATCTTGATCATGGTCGAGAGCTTCGTGTGAAGACTTTGACTTCCCTCCACCCTCGCCTGGTTTTGCGGAGTGGTTGGAGGGAGCCTTCATCATCTCCTCCAGTTGGATGTAAGGTTGAGCTCAGGAGAGTACCTCGTTCATTTTGACGATGTTGTGCTTCAGGAGGTACTTGTATGGGGGTGAATGACATGTAGCCTACTGATGAATGCGAGCATAAAGACCTCTTCATCGCAATCAGAGACTTTAGCAAGTTGGCTCAGGAAGAAGTTGATGTACGACTTAAGACTATCTCCTTGCCTCATCTTTACAGAGAGGAGATGATGGCTATTTCTCTTGGCTTTTTGATGATAAACATACTGGGCGAAGGATGCCTCAGTCATATTCTCAAAATTGGGGAGAGAGCAAGAAAGTAAGAAATAGAACTGGTTCAAGGCTGCACCTCTCAGGCTGGAGAGAAAATTGAGACATCTGATTGGATCTTATGGGAGTAGATCACCAACTTATCCTGAAAGTGTCAGATGTATTGAATTGGATCACTCATTTCAGAGTAATAGTCAAAAGTGGCAGTCAAGAATTTTCTCAGGAACTCGCACTTTTGGATCTCTTCAGAGAGAGGAGGATCGTGGATTTTTCCCATCGAAAGTGGGTGGTGTTGCAACTTGGCCTCCATGATTTGTAGTTGTAGAAATGTGAGAGAATTATCGTGTAGATTGGAGCTAACGGGTTGTGTGTACGAGGAGGAATGCGATGAAAGCATTTTGATGTATTATTTCAAAAGCAAAGGTTAGTGTTGGTGGTTTTTTTAGTTGAAAAGTGAATGGAGAGTAAAGAGTGGATTAAAAGAAAACATGAAACTTGGTAAAAGTTTTAGAAAAAAATGATTTTAAAAGGCTTGAAGAGTGATTGATTTTTTGTTTTAATATATGAAAAAAGATCCAGGCTGACTGTCTTACTACTCAACGATATAATTTTCTCTTGAAAATCTCAGCGCCTCAACTTGATCATAGGCAAAAACTTAAGCTTGAATTTCGAAAGACTGCAAATAAGATTGTTTGGAAAAGTTAACTCTTTTTTTTTTAGAATTCATCTTGAACTGAATGTTAAATCATCAAGTTATCTTCCAAATATGAAATAAAAACAAATTCAAATGATGTTTAAAAATGAAAATTTTAGAAATTCAAACCCATCCTCATGTGCCTTCAAGAACACTTTCAAAGAAGCAAGGCTTAGTTAAGGCATTCATATGATTCCATTGGCTTTTTTTTTTTTGCAGAAAAATCATTCAAAACAAGAGGGATCGAAGAGAGATGATAGGGAGCCTAGAAAAATAAATTTGCTACTTATAATTGATGTCAAACAAGACATGGAAATGAAATGAAATATACCCATGAATTGGAGGAGAAGAAGAGAAGCCTTGATTCTTTACTGATGTCACTTCAACTTCAGATTACAATCACTCTTTTCCTCTATCTCACTTGTTTCTAAACTAAAATACAAATTAAAAACTAAGATACAACTTCTCATTAACTATCTAACAAAGATCTTAAACATTAAAAATAAAGATAAAAACTTAACCTAGTCTTCAGTCCTTTCTTTACAGAACATGATAATATTTATAGGGAAAAACCTCAAGGGGAAAGAGCCTGGGCAGATTGGGGGAGCAAATGCTCCCCTATCTCCTTAACCAAGCCCCGAATCAGCAGCTTTAGCCGCAGATCTGTGACTATGATGTGGCCATCTGGCCACATCAAGGGTTAGGATATGCGGGTTTACTTTTATTTCCATTTATTCCAATAGATTTGCCATTTGACCTCCTGCTTTTGATGATTCTTTGTTGATCTTCGGTTAACAAATTGAATTTTATATTTAATCTAAATTTAACTGATTTTTAACCGATTTTATCTTCCTTGATTTGTCCCAATTTTTGATTTGAATTAATTCTAAATTAAATCAGAATTTTATATGGGATTTGGGCTTTTCTGCTTCTCCTTTTCCTTGGTAAAGTTGTGCATATTTATTGCAAAAAAGATAATAAAAAATTTATATGATGTAGATATGAGAAATATAACTATAATTATGCAATATCAGTGACCGATCACACCTCATACCTATCTTGTGCTCGTCCTCGAGCAAAATAAAAACAAACTATCCATTTTTGTAGGAAACACGATTACACTTAGCATGTGCAATAAGCCGTTAAGCCTTTAGGTTACCCCCTAGAGGACGAGTTTTGTCTCGTGAAGATTTTCAGTGGATTACACCTACAAAAATCATAAAGAAAAAGAAAGAAAGAGTTAGTATTTTCGAAAGCATTTTGAAAGAGAGAAAATATTTGAAGTATTATTGTAAGAGTTCAAGTAATCTATAAGTTATAGGCAAACCGAAATTTTCATTCCTAAACATAATCTCAATTTAAAAACTTGTTATCAATCAAAGTAAGAGTCAATTAGTATTTCTCATCTAATCATTACTTTACCCTACAAGTAATATGCATCTTCGTGATCGTGAAATTTTGACTAAGGGTTCTTTAGCTCTTACTCTTATGCCTTATTTATTTTTTTTATTTTAGTGGTATTATCCTTAATTCTATTAGGCTTTCTAATCTTCCCATATTACGAGCCTTTAGTCAGTGATACCCAAACCGGATGGTCTTAGGGCACCGCGTGAGAAGACACCCCAAGGAATTAAGGACTCGAGTAAATAAGGCTACAAAACTAAGGATTTTATTTATAAGATGTACCACTTTTAGGCGTGAATACTTATGCTTTATAAGGCACAAATACTCAGCTTAATTGGAGGATTTTTTTTAATATATATATTTCAAACTTATCTAATCATCTTTTGCATAAATATCAAGGCTTGCTTAGGCCAAAGCACTTAGCTATTCAATAATTAGATTTATTTATTTTTCATATATATATTATTTTTATAAGGCATAAAAATCTTTGTTTTTGAAACCTACGTGTGTAAGTGTATAAAGTGTGCATATTTCATCAAAGTAAAGATCATGACTAAATTATTTTTTCAAATTTTCTTCCTAACCTTAGAAATCAAACAAATAATCTTATTTTGATCAAGTAAAAAAATTCTAATTATGATTCTCTTATTCCTTAAAATTAACTTAATTTCTTACAAAAAAATAAGTCAAAATATTGTTCTTTTTTCAAAAAGTTTTTTCTTTTCTTTTTTCTTTTTTATTTAGTTATATTAGTCATGTTAGAGCCCTCCCCCACACTTATCTCATGCATTGTCCTCAATGTATGGCTGTAATGCATGATGCATGAAATTAAGTTAAGAAGAGGTGCATAATAAAGAAATATAATATACAAAAATATGTACAACATCATGCTTCTCCCACATCTAGTTCTTTTTAGGTCTCATCCTTTTAGCTCGCTTTTCATCATTCCAATGGGTTTTCTTTATAGAGCGGCACAGTGGGAGGCCAATCTTTTTGTCATCTTAACTCTCTTCCTCCTTAGTCTCACCTTCCTTAAGCTTTTCTTCCTCATATATCAACATTCATTATTCAAAAATTGATCACCATCACACCTCTCAGCTGAAACTTCCTCATAATAAATGCCTAGAAATTCTAACTCAGTTTCAACATCTCCTCAAAACTTAGATCAATACTTTCCCTGGAGGTGTGTAATTAATAAAAATATCACTAATCAGTTCATCCAAACACATAAGTTCTTTTTCAAAGAGGTTTCACAAGTTAGGTCAATCAGAGGTTCTTGAATTATATTCTCATGTGATATATCATTGATTGGCTCATTGAAAGTGGAGACACTCAAATCAAATTTTCCTTTTATAAAGGGGACTCTAAAATTAGGATCTCCAACATGTATCTTCTCATTAATATAATCGCACTCATCCTTAAATAATTAATCAAGAAATAGAGACTCATTTTCTATACTTTCTCTTTCTTCTTCACAATTATTCTCAATGAAGTTTACCTAAAACGTTTAGTCTCTTATCTTATGAAGTTGTTTTTCTAGGTTAAAGATATTAACCTCTTTAGTCATGTCTCCAAAGGCCAATCTCATGGATTCGTTCCTACAGTTGATGATTGCATTTGCAATTGCAATGAATGGACGTGCTAAGATAATGGGAGTTTGAGACCAAAGATTAAATACAGGTTATGTCTAAAGAACTATGAAATCAACGGGATAGATAAACTCCCCGACCCTAATAAGAACATAATTAATTCCTCTTTTGGAACTTTCATTGACCGGTCAGCCAGTTGGATGGTGACTCGGGTTGGACTAAACTCACCCAGCCCGAGTTGTTGATAAACTGAGAAGGGGAGCAAGTTGATACTTGCTCCCAAGTCAAGTAGTGCAAGACTAATTTCAGCTTGTCCTATTGTGCAAGCAATGGTAGGATAACCGAATTCTTTAGTTGATAGAGATCAGACCTGACAGTAGCTCACTCATTTTAGTGGCTAAGAAGACCATTTTGGTTACATTAATTTTTCTCTTCTTGGTACACATGTCCTTAAGAAATTTGGCATATGATGGGACTTGTTGAATTGCATAAAGAAGAGGTACGTTTATCTTAACTTGATAGAAAATCTCAATTATCTTATCCATGTGTGTATTTTGCTTATTATTCATCAAACTATTGGGAAATGGTATTATAGGCTTATGCACCTGACTGGTTGACTTATCTTTTTCAGATTCATTAGATTTGGAAGAATTCGGACTAGATAAGGTAGATACTTGTGTGTGGTTGTGCTGAGTGGGATTGGTTGGCGTTGACACTTGATTATCAACTTTTTTTCCCAACCTCATTGTATGAACTACATTACATTGATCTAACGGTTGATCCTCAACAAAATAGGCTTGGTGGGAATTCTTAGGATTCGTTACTGGCTAACTGAGTAAGATACCCTTTAGCCTCTTGTTCTGTGAGTTGGCTAATTAGGTCATTTGAACCTCTAACTTCGTTATCGCTTATGTATGGTTGTTCTGTAATGTTTGAATGAGAGACTCTTGGTTCTTCATGTACCTTTCCATATTCTTCTCAAAATCAGTCATCCTCTTTTCAAATGGAGGATTTTGGAAGGAAGATTATGTAGCTTAGTTGGAAAAGTTTTATTGATAATTGGGAAAATTAGGTTAATGGTTGAAAGAATTGTGATGGTAATTTGGAAAGTTGGGTTGATAATTGGAAGAATTATGATTATAATTGGAATATTGTAAGTGGTTTGAATGGTTTGATCATGAGTGGTCATTGTTGTTTTGGCTCCATGAGAGATTCGAGTGATTTCTCTAGTCAAGATTGTACATCGGTGTATAAGAATTATTATTGGGTCTTGAACAGACCGCATTCATCAGCTCAAAAAATTATTGCTGAGCTTGAAACACTGGAGAATACTCAAATACATGATTTGATGGCTTGACAGTAAGTACAACCCGGAGATGGAAATTGGTTTGAGCTGACTTAGTTGACTGAACTTGGTTCCTTAGTTTCTAAAGCTTTTAGTCTTCTTGGTAGGTTTGCTATTCTAACCTCGGCAGCTATAAATAATTCAATTGAATAGAGACCTCCTTTTGAAGAGATAAAGTTTGAATTCCTAGGGTTTTCATTAGTTGGTTCTCATTGAATGGTCTTTTCAGCTAGATTCTCATATAAATTTCATCCTTCATTTTCATCCTTTTGCAAGAATTCTCCTTGGCACACATTTTTAAGAGGGTCTTGGTTGAGTAGTCTAAACCATCATAGAGATTTTGGCATGGTCATTATTTCTCTATTCCACGATGAGGACTTTGGACAATATCTTTGAAGCGTTCAAAGTACCTCCAAAACGGTTCACTAGGTTCTTACTTGAACTGCATGATGTTCTTCCTAATGAGAGCAGTCTTATGGATTGGATAGAATTTCTTTAAGAAGACCTTGATGAAACTATCCTACGATGTGATAGAGCTGACCGCTAAGCTGTAAAGCCATTTCTTTGCTAAGTCTTTAAGAACAAATAGAACTACAAGGTGTGAGATTTTCATCATTAAGCATACTTTCTTAAATTCTCTTATGAAGAAATACGCATCTTTCGACACCATGAAACTTAGGGAGTGTGTTGATGAATTGAGGCTTGAGCTCAAAGTTATGTTCAATAACCGATGGAAGTTGGATGCAAGATCGAAGTGAGGTTCTCATGGGGTAGAACCTATCCTGCAAAAATGTTGGTTGAGCCATAACTGGATTTGGTTTTGGTTCAAACCTAGGTGGTGATGTGTTACTAGTTAACCTAGATGAATTTGGGTCTCTCGATCACACTTGCATACACAAACACTATCACAAACAAATTTACCAATAGTCAAAGAGAAAAAGCAACCAAGCCTAGTCGAAGGTAAAAACTTAAACCTAGACAACTCCTAACTAGTTGTTTGTCCATAGGAGGTATAATGCAGATTTTGACCATAAGCTAATTAGCCAGGTCAAGGTAAGATTGGTGGGAGGTATCAACGCAAAAGCGACGGGCCTAATTAAGCCAAACCACCAGCCTTTGGGATTTCGCCCCTCAATCCATGTCTTTTGACACCGATTTGGCAGGAGTCAAATTCTAACACTTTCCCCCTTAGGATAATCTCCTAATGAGTTTGAGATGTCCCTAATGACAATGTCTATTAGATTTTAAGTTAGGCTTAGATTGTGCGTGCTTGGAGATGATTTGTGAGTTAAGGAAGGGTAATGACTCCCCCACTTATCTTGTGTTGGTTATTGCCCTTAAGATTGATTGTGCAAAGTGTGCAAGTATAAAGCAATTAACAATCAAAAAGCAAATAAATCACCCAAGAATGTTTCTATACTAGATGCTATGCAAAACGTACCTTGTCTCTAGCTTTCTTCAACAGCAATTGAAA
The DNA here is from genome assembly GCA_038442645.1 of Agave tequilana. Classification (NCBI taxonomy): domain Eukaryota; kingdom Viridiplantae; phylum Streptophyta; class Magnoliopsida; order Asparagales; family Asparagaceae; genus Agave; species Agave tequilana. The sequence goes on along the minus strand of JAVJIF010003937.1, from coordinate 187,854 downwards.
AAGAAACGTAATTAGACAAATGCCTAGAATGCAAGTCTAAATGTTTTTTAAGTAATGGTAATCAATCAGATTATTGTTAGATTAAAAATAGGGCTACGCAAATATCAGAAATAGCAGAAATAATATTTGCAAAAAATGCATTTTTGCAAAGCAATATGTCCTACAAAAAAAAGTTTTTAGCAGTCCAAAAAGAAAGCTTTTGCACGAAAATCTCTTGGAATTATGTTTCCTACTTTCTAGAGTAGAGGTATAGAATAACAAGTCTTCTTCTGCAATGCTTGAAAACTAAATCTAATTTCTTTCAACCAAAAACAAAACACCAAAATTGTTAAAAAAAACAATTAAACCGTTCCCTCCCCAGCAATGGTGCCAAAAATTGATTGTAGAAAATGTGAGAGAATTACCGTGCAGCCTTGGGCTAAAGGATCGTGTCCACAAGGAGTAATGCGATGAAAGCATTTCGATGTATTGTTTCGAAGGCAAAGGTTGGTGTTAGTTTTTTTTAGTTAAAAAGAGAATAGAGAGTAAAGAGATGATTAAAAGAAAACTTAAAACTTGGAAAAGGTTTTGGAAAAAAATGATCTTTAAATGGCTTGAAGAGTGATTGGTTGTTTGTTTTAATATATGCAAAAAGATCCGGACTCACTATCTTACTACTCAACGATATATTCTTCTCTTGAAAATCTCAGTGCCTCAACTTGATCATAGGTAAAAACTTAAGCTTGAAGTTCGAAAGTCTTAAGTAATGTAAATAAGATTGTTTGGAAAAGTTAACTCCTTTTTTTTAAGAATTCATCTTGAACTGAATATTAAATCATCAAGTTGTGTTCCAAATATGAAATAAAAATAACTTCAAGTGATGTTTTAAAAATGAAAGTTTTAGAAATTCAAACTCATCCTCATGTGCCTTCAAGAACACTTTCAAAGAAGCAAGGCTTAGTTTAAGGCATTCATATGATTCTGTTGGGTTCTTTTGCACAAAAATCATTCAAAACAAGAGGGATCGAAGAGAGATGATAGTGAGCTTAGAAAAACAAATTTAGCTACTCATAATTGATGAAAACAAGATATGTAAATGAAATGAAACATACCCGTGAATTGGAGAAGAAGAGAAGCCTTGATCTTTCAAATGAAGAACACAATCACTCTTTCCTCTCTCTCACCTATTTCTGAACTGAACTATAAATAAAAACTAAGATACAACTTCTTATTAACTATCTAATAATGATTCTAAACCATAAAAATAAAAAGAAAAACTAAACTAGTCGTCGATTTTTCTTTACAGAACTTGGCAGTACTTATAGGGGAAAACCCGAGGGGAAAGAGCGTGGGCAGATAGGGGGAGCAAACGCTCCCCCTATCTCTTTAACCAAGCCACAGATTCGCAGCTTTGGATGCGGATCCGCGGCCATGATGTGGCCAACTGGCCACATCAAGGGTCAGGATATGCGGGTTTTGCTTTTATTTCCATTTATCCCAAAAGATTTGCTATTTGACCTCCTGATTTCGACGATTCTTCATTGATCTTCTGTTAACAAACTAAATTTTATGAAAATTTGAATTTAACTGATTTTCAACCGATTTTATCTTCCTTGATTTGCCCTGATTTGCCTTGGGTTTTATTTGAATTAATTCTAAATTAAATTAGAATTTTATATGGGCTTTGGGCTTCGTTGCTCCTCCTTTTCCCTTGATAAAGGGCTGCACATTTATTACAAAAAAGATAATACAATATCAAGTTTATTATAACATACATATGAAAATATGACTATAATTATGCAATATCAGTGACCGATCAATTTGCTTCTGAATGAGCTCATCGAGAGCAAGGAGATTAGGAGATTTGTTGTTCTCGAGCTCACCCCCAGTTTGTACTGGATTATTCTGGAAGGCTGTGACTTGGGTTGGAGCATTTGGTTGAGCAATTTAGACTTCTCTTACTCTCGGAGGATATTTTCGTGATCATCTGCTCCTGCTCGCGATCAAATTGCGCCCATTAATCCTTCATTTACGCTCTTAGCTTATAGAGCGTCTTGAAGGAGTTGGTCTCCACATTGCCATGAGGGTTGGATGCTAGCAAATGGCTCTTGTTACGATGAGAAGACAGTATCCTCAGTGACATATGGTCGATCATCAAAAGGTCAAGGAATCATTCCCCCAGCAGTGCTGGCGGCTCTGCTTCTGGTCGTAGCGGTATTGTGAATGACCGTCTGCTTCTTTGAGACTATCTTTTTTTGGGAGAGGCTTTTTGAAAAGGTTCCAGGTTGTTAGGGGAGGAGAGATCTTGAGTTTAAGTTTCAGTTGTTAATGAAAGCACCAATTTGTGGTGGAAGATCTTGAGTCTAATACAATTGATTGTGCGGTTAATCTCGTACCAAGGGGTTAAGGGAAGCAGGATTATCGAAAACTAATAAAGATTTCAACACAGAAAGCGATCAAAGATAAGAGTTTTTTATGTTAAAACCCAAGTTGAAAAAACCATGGGGAGGAGAAAGAACAAACTATTGTCAAGAGTTACAATGAATTTACAGAGCTCTGCTATGGTTACAATCTTCTAGATCCCATCTCCCACCTGATAGGAGATTTTTATGTGAAAAGCCAAGTTGCAAAAACCATAAGGAGTAGAGAAAACTCACTATTGTCAAGAAGTTACAATGAATTTTATAGAGCTCTACTGTGATTACAATCTCCTAGATCCTATCCCCCTGCTAATTCGAGGAGAAGGTCTATTTGTACTAAAGGTGAATGGAAAAGTGGCGAGATTGACATAGCTGTCATGATTTTCACGGGCGAAATATAACTATGGCATTTGTGGGCATCTGATTGTTAGGATCGCCTATGGAAAGTCCTCCCATTTCATAACTGCGCAGGATGTTTGATCATTGGGAAAGTTAGGCTGCGTAAATGAATGGGAGAGTTAAGGAGGGTTCTATAGCTATTTGTAGGCGGAGATTAAAGAGGGTGATTCCGATAGCTATATTTCTTGGAGCAAAAGTCTCTGGAAAGGAGTAGACCTCGGATGACTGGGAGCATGGGAGTTCTCGGGGCAGAGATGTCTACAGAAGGAGCGGTCTCGAGAACAACCGAGCGTCCTCAGAAGGAGGAGCAATCTTGGGAATAATTAATTGTCCCAGAAGGAGGAGCTGTTTAGAGAATAGCTGAGTGTCCTCAGAGGGAGGAGCGGCCTCAGGAACAGCTGAGTGTCCTCAGAGGGAGAAGCGATCTTGAGAAGGTGCTTAACCTTTCTTGGCTTCAAAAAGATTCTCGAACATTCTTTTTGGGCCTGCAATAAGCCTACCGGTACGTCAAGTTTGTTGCTTGTTCCAGATGCTCCTGACGAGGTGAAGCACGTGTCGCGATCCTGATAAAGATCAAAATCTGACCACTACAATAATATTTGTATACATGTTTAAACTTGACTTTTCAATACAAAAAAACAAAAACTATAATCTGGAACATGAAATTCATTTAGAAAATTTTGTGTGTGTGTTCTCGTGAGTATCAATTCTCTACACTAAATTTTAACAAAACTAAACATCTTACATAACATCCAAGAGTAGACACAATATATAAGATCTTCCAGTGGGCTTCTCCAGAATTTATCTTCTTGAACTAAAGTCCAGTTCTTGAATCGATGTTGAATACTTTAAAGACTTCTTTTGAAGCTAAACATCTTACTCTTGAAAATTTGTGTACTAAAGAAAACTTAAACTTTATTAGTACCACTAAATTACATGAGTTTTAGAATCATCAACTAAAGAGTGATTGAGCCTTTGGGCCAAAAAATCTCCCTGTTTTTATGATGACAAACTCATGAGTTATAGGGAATGGTTTGTAAGAAAGCTTCCCTTGAGATTATGCATGAATCAAATATATACAATTATAAGCATAATAAAAAAGATCATATCCAAGATATATTGCAATTGATAAACAGATGCTTGCCCAATATAAAACAATCTCAACAAATCACAGACAATGTATTAAGTATCGGGTTAAAAGAAATTATGAAACACTTTAGATTTTTACTCATGTTTTTGCGGCTATAAATCACAGGCCATCCATTTTGCGCCTACTTGATGGATGGACAAAAAGTATTCAAAGTACATGCTTTTCGGTCTTTAGTTAATTGAAATGATGTAGATCAGCCTCAATAAAGTGGATCTTATGTTCGTGTGTCATAGGGTTGTATTCAAATGGGGAGGATTCTATAGAATTCTTTCGGAATGGCACAAGTCTATCTCTCTCTCTCTCTCTCTTATATATATATATATATATATATATATATAGAGAGAGAGAGAGAGAGAGAGAGATAGACTTGTGTCATTCTAGAAGGAATCGAGGCCGAATCCTTCCCACTCAAATACAACCCTTTGACATCCGACTGTAAGATCCACTCTATTGTAGTTGATTTACATTATTTCAAGTAAATAAAAACCAAAAATCATGTATTTTGAATACTTTTTGCCCATCCATCAAGCAGGCACAAAATGGACGACCGGAACAGTGAGTTGGTTAGTTTAACGGTGTAGAATATTTGAAATCTAAGAAAATTTGTGTATGAGAGTGATTGGTCGCTAATGTTGCATGTTTAATATCATATTTTCATACTTATTCTGGAATAAAACTTTGCATTGTCTTAATTAATTGCTTAATTTATTTTCAGGCCCATTCTTTAAGGAGATGAAGAGAAATGAGCCCAAAGCCCACAAAAATTCTGAATTAAATCAGAGTTAATTCGCACTCAGTAAATTAGGACAAAATCAAGAGGTTGAAAACCGGTTGAGAAGAATCCTCTCAGAATCGATCGGTTAAAGCCAAGAATCTAAGGCCATTTCGTCAGAATCCGGGACTCAAACTGAAAAACCAACTCCAGATAAAGTCAGAGGGCGAAACCAGGGCAACCCACCAACAGGGTGTGGCCACCTGGCCACACCCTGGCCGCGGAAACGCGGTCCAAGCCGCGTTTCCGCGGCAAAGTTGGGGAGTTAGGGGGAGCTTTTGCTCCCCCGATCTCCCGGGATCCTGATGGTTAGGGTTTTGCCTATAAAAGGCCATTCTTTGTGCTGAAAATGGACGACCATGCAGAGATAGAATTTAGCCAAGTTTTCATTTCTTAGTTTAGGTGTTTCTTTTCTTTTTATGTAACTTGTATGTAAGTTTAGGTTAGATGATGATTCATGTAAGTAAGAGAGAGAGAGGCATATGTTGAGAGTGACACCGATGTACCCTCCTCCTTTCTTCCATTGTTTCAAGCAATAAAGGTAAACATTTGTTTATGTTCGTATCTTTACTTTCATTTTCTTTGTTTTCGTCTTCCTCTTCTACTTTACCTCGTTTGTTTTGTTGAGTTTACAAGTGAATTCCAAAGCACAAGTATAACGATGTATGTGAGTGCCAACGATAGTTCATGAAGACGTTCTCCTCCTCAAGACGTATCACTTCATGCTTGTGTGAGACTTGATAATATAATGTGAACAGGGACTGAGCTCGGGCTTATGATCTATGCGTTGAACGCCTCCTAAACAAAGGTAGAACATGCAAAGGTTTTCAGGTAAGTCATCAAGCAATCTAGGTAAGTATTTCTTCCTTTTCTTTCTTTTCTTTCATTTCTGTACATTAAATCACCAACACCACTCCTTTTCACTTCCTTGTAAATAATCATTTGTACATAGTCGCTTTCGCCGTTTTCTGATTTTTTTCCACCTTCTTCATCTCTCATTTTCTTCTAACTTTAACATAATTCTTTTCCATTTTTTTTAACTTAAAATCAGAGAAGAACTCTCGTTTGGTTTTCATAAAGATTTCAATACAAAAAACATAAACGCTTCTATCGCAAAACCCTCCTTGTGGATCACGACCCGCATAGCCACTTGCTATAGCGGTAAGAATTGAGCACTTGTACATCTTCATTCTAAATCTGAAATTCTTTATTTTTATGTGCCGGTTGTGCCTCAATCAGAGAGTTATTAAGTGTTTAAATCATGATGAAATGGTTAGATCATGAATTTGTATGTCTAAATATGTAAATCTAAGCAATATTCCATTTTTGGCCGTTTTGACCGTCCATTTTGTGCCTACTTGGTGGATGGGCAAAAAGTTTTCAAAATACATGATTTTTTATTTTCAGTTTTTGGAAATAATTTAGATCAACTTCAATGTAGTGGATCTTCAACTCAGATGTCGTAGGGTTGTATTTGAGTGGGAAGAATTCAGCCTCAAATTTTAACCTATCGCCAACACACTTACTCCTATATATATATATATATATATATATATATATATATATATATATATATATATATATATATATATATGAATTAAGAATTATTAATTAATCGCTCCAAAATCCATGCTAAATTTTAGTTACGTGATTAACCATATTAATGATATTATCAAGTACGAAAATCAGGAATTAGAGCTAAATTTATGATAAAAAATAACCAAAGCATTACAGCTCTACCCCCTGTAAGACAGTTTCATCCCCAAAGGTTAGCGTACCTTAGAACAGATGTGGACAAGATCTTCGCGTCTGCTCTTCTGCTTCCCAAGTGGCTCCTCACTTTGTGACTTTCCATAATACCTATACTAAGGTATGGATCTATTTCTTAACTGTTTCACTTACGTGTAGCTGCAATAGAAATGAATGCATGCGTAGCGCAAAGTCAAATAGTGTTCGAGTAGAATGCTCTCCTAAAGTGATTGTACCTTCCCCAAATGTATTTGATGTGCGTGCCTCTTATTGAGTTACAACATACGCCTTGCCTTGAGTTCGAGGTTGTTGCATCGACACTTGAGTCATTGCTGGTCCTGGTACATTAGAGGATCTCCTGAAGTTGTTTGGTGGTCCTATGGATGAAGCCACCCGACAGTTGGTCTTCCAATTCCTTTTATTCATTCTCATATTCTCTTGCAAATTTGGATAGGGCCTTTTCATGGGACCATCAACTGAAACATTGTTTGCCTGATGAGAATCCCCCTATCCTGGGTCCAATGTCTTTACTCATGTTAATATTCCTTAAGGCTGACGCTATGGCGAATCCCGGACTTCCACCGGTCTTAAAATTTGATGCTCCAAACTTTTAGGTCTCCATAAGTCGAGGATGCTTGGGCAAGAGTACTGCAAGTCGCTTTTCTTGGTTGTCCTGGATATCTATTTGTATCTCCAAAGTCTTATTTGGATTCTCTAACATATCTTTTTTATTTCTAAAGCTTTTTTCCCTACCTGCATATATACTCATAACTGGAGGGGAATTTACTTGCTTCGTATTTCAGTTCTTAAACCTTTCACAAATTTTTTGGTCTTGTATATCTCATCTCTTACCAATCTTTCAGCATATCGAGACAATTGGGTGAACTTGGTGTCATATTGAGTTACCGTCATCTGTCCCTACTTTAATTTATGGAATTTAGAGATCAGTCTTTCTCTGGCAGATTTTGAAATATATTTTTCATTGAACTTTTGGCTAAATAATCCAAGGTGATCCTTTCCCTTAAAGTTCTAACACCATTCTTTACCATTCTCCATTAATGTCCAGCTTCCCCTTGCAACTCCATTAATGTCCAGCTTCCCCTTGCAACATAAAGGTAGCAAAGGACACCCTTGATCCTTGGGGCAACTCATCACATTCAAGATCTTCTCCATTTGTAATAGCCACTTCTCAGCTTGTAGAGAATGATCAACTTCTCCTTCAAATGTAGGAGGGTTTAACTTCTAGAATTATTCCAGAGCTCTATATGAATTATTGCCTTTAATTATCAACTGGACTAGCCAACCTGGTATCGCATCGGCAGTCCCTTGGTTACCTGCATGCTCTCCGATAATGTTCTCCTGATTGTTATATGGATGAACACTCTTATCCGTACTGTGAGGTAGGATGACACCTTCAAGATTATCATCTGGCGGGGTTTGGTTCAGATCCATCTACCCATATGTATAAAAATATATGGTTTCTTTACTAACATCATGAATAATAAGAGAGGTGTCTGTGTGTGCGCGCGCGTAAATGATAAGAACCAAGTTTTGAGATAAGACAAAATATTTCTTTCATTCATAACACAAAATCAGTTACAAGGATTTGTCAAGATATACATTTTGTCAACCTAGTCCTTTACATACACATGCAAAACATTCAAAAGTTACGCCTACTAAAAAAGTTTCTACAAAAATCCAAAATATGCCCACAAAATACTACATTATATCTCCTCTATCTTAAGGGGTAGTGCTACCCACACTGGATCCTCTACCCCGTATCCTCCTCATGGTTAGTACTCTTCCTTGCTGGGTCATTATCAAAGTCCCAATCATTGAGATCGTCATACAAATCTCAATTCTTCAGCCCAACTCGAGTTCCACATGATGCCTCCAATGAATATCCTTTCTTAAGGTTCTGCACCTTGGTTAGTTATGTCTCCTATAATTCAGGCGTCAATGAATTTCTTATGGCACTTTCTGCATCATCACTAAACATGGATCCTCTTCAAATTCCTGCAAATCCATTTCTTCTTCACTATCCTCAGGTCCTGCAAAGATCAACATGGGTTAGTGTAACACATGCATTACCCCGATTTAATACCTTAATTTTGGATTTGAGGAATTAAACAAAATAATTAGAGATGATGATTTGATTAATTAGTGTGAAGTATATTCCGAAAATTATAGGAAATTTTGAAGTTGGATAAATTGGATATTTAAATGTACATATATATGTCATAAATGTATGTAAATTGTACGAATATAATCATTCTTGTATGAATATATGTATATATAATTTCACACAAATTTTCCGTCTAAATATATGAATTAAATTGGTGGACTATATTGTGTAAGTATAAGAAAATAAAATCAAATACAGTTAAAATACCATAATAGTATATTCTTGAGGACTTAGTGGAAGGAGGTAGGTGTGCATGTGGATAGGTGATGTAGGGCTAGGATTTTATTTAAAATTGTGTGATTTCAGTGGCATGTTTGAGGTAGGAAAGAATTATTAAATAAAATCATTATTTATATAGTATTATATGGATGTGAGGAGAAAAAGATCTACTCTCTCATCTTCATTTTTCCTTCCCAACTCTCTCAGGTCTGAGATAATGAAAGCCAAAATCCCCAAAATTTGAAACTAAATTCTCCACAAAAATCTCCTCCTTCCTTAAGTCCTCTCTCACACACTCTCTCTCCCCCTCCCTCTCTTTGCCTTCCCACCCTCTCACTGTCCCTCTCTTGTTAATGGGTGGCGGGGCGAGAGAGGTTGTTCAAAGTTCGAAAGTCATAAAGAATTTCATTGTTGTTTGAACTACATAGAAGTTATAGAAAAATCTAATCTTATTAGAATCTTTTAGAAGAATCACATAGTGGTAAGAAGAGAATCGAATCCATATAGACTTTTTAAAAACATGATTTTTAAAAACTAGAATCTAACTTTAATCTAGTTGGGAATTGGTGAATGAATGATTTAGTTTATGAATTTTAATTCAAAGATGTGAGAAAGATTTAAAATAAAGAATACTAGTTTATAGAATGCATCATATGGGGAATTAAGAATGAGAGGTTAGAAGAAGAACATGTAAAGATGAATTAAAGAAATGAAATGAAATAGAAATAATACTTACTAATATTTGGGATGCATTAATTAGAATCAAGAGTGAAGGGAAAGAAAGAAGGAAATTTGGATCCCGGATTGGTGCACCGCCTTAAGTTTCGTCAAGATGATTGTGATGAGACCAGCCGCGAAAGCCTTCTTCCCTGCATTAAGAAGTGATAGACGAAAGGAAAAGAACAGAATGAAAGTGAGAATACAACACAGTTCAAACAATAAGAAGAGTATAAAAAAAGAAACTACTCTACTCATTAAACTTTCAACTTGGAGTTACGACAGACTCCATTACAAAGGCATTCATCATTACAATTCTCTCAGATCTCTCCAACTCACAATAAAACACCTACAGCTCTCTTCTTATAGCCTTTACAACCCTCTGATGTACATTCTAAATCTGAAATGCCAGTATTTATAGCCAAAAAGGTAAAGGGGAGAGCGTACTAAGATAGGGAGAGCTGACGTTTCCCCAGATCTTCTAAGATTGCCACAGATCCGCAAGAATTGTCACAGATCTGTGGCATTAATCTGGCAATCTAGCCAGATCTTAGGGGAGTTGAGTTGTGGATCCTCGATTCTCTTTTATATTGGTTTTTCGGTTGGATCTCTGATTTTGACGTTATCTTTGTTGATTCTCCAGCCAACCACTTGATATTAAAAAATCTGATTTAACTGATTCTGATCTGGGGTTATCCTTCTGATATGTTCTGATCTTCAGTTGTAATTTAAATCCCCACAGAATCTGTTTAGCTAATCTAAATTTGTGATTTATCTCTCCTATCATATCCTGCACAAATTAGGTATTAAGACAGAATAATTGCAGGATTTATTACAGAATGGATGTAGGAATGTAATAACAAATATGCAATATATGGGTCAAAACACACCTCGACACTTATCTTTTGCTCATCCTCGAGTAAAACAATAAAACAGAACTAATCTAACTCACTTTTGTAGTAATCATGGTTGCACATAGCACGTGCAACAAGTCATTAAACCTCTAGGTTACCCCTAGAGGACTAGTTTTGTCATTTAAGGATTTTCAGTAGATTACACCCACAAAATCTATAAAGAAAGAAAATAAAGTGTAATTATTTTCGAAAACACATTTTGAAAAGAAGAGAAAATATTTGAAGGGTTTTTGCAAGAATTAAGTAATCTATACTTTATAGGAACACCAAACTATTTATCCATAGACTTAATCTCTATTCAAAAAGTTGCTTATCAATCAAGGTTAGGAGTCAAATTGTAATTCTCATCTAGCCTATTAATTTTTTCTAAGTCATATGTATCTTCATGACTATGAATATTTAACTAAGGATTCTTCAACTTTAACTCTTATGCCTTATTTTTATATATTTTTAGGGTAGTATCCCTTAGTTCTATTAGGCTTTCTAATTCGCCCATATAACAAGTTTTTAGTCAATGATCCCTTAGTTCTATTAGGCTTTCTAATTTGCCTATGTAACAAGTTTTTAGTTGGTGACTCTCAAACTGGACGGTTTTAGGGCATCGGGTGAGAAAACACCCCAAGGACTTAAATACTCGAACAAACAAGATCTCAAAACTTAGAGTTTTTATTTATTATATGGACCACTTTTATGCGTGAATATTTATGCTTTATGAGGCACAAATATCCAGCTCAATCAGAAGATTTTCAATCTATATATTTTCTTTTTTTTAATAAGGCATAAGAATTTTTGTCTTTAAACCCTAAGTGTGTAAGTGTATAAAGTATGCTTAATTCATCAAGGTAAAATCAAGGCTAAATTATTTTTTCAATTTTTCTTTCTAGCCCTAGAAATCAAACAAATCATTTTATTTTGACCAAGTATAAGAAATCCAAATTATAATTCTCCTATTCCCGAAAATTAATTGATTCCTTACAAACAAGTCAAATATAGTTTCTCTTTCAGAAGGCTTTTTTTTTAATAAAATAAAGAAGAAAACCTATGTTAAGAAAACCTTTATTAGAACCCACCCCCACACCTATCTCATGCATTGTCCCCGATGTTTGAATGAATGCATAGCATGATATAAACTTAAGAATGTGAAGGGTAGATACTACCTGCTGAGAAATAGTGGATATAATCTGTTATTGCCTAGTTGAAAAAAGAAAAAAAAGAGAAAACACAAAAACTATAATACAACAATGCATCGCTAGCATGTAAATAGATCAATCCTGTAAATAGGATTTTCCAGAAGGATTTTCTCCATTTCTGAGCTCAGATAACTCAGGTATGATTTTAAATGATAGCCATGTACTTGAAAAGTGATACCATCGGTGGCTTTGTGGACCTCTACTGCACCATGTGGATGCACCTTATGAACAATATAAGGATCAGTCCAACATGACTTAAATTTTTTCTAAAAGAGATGTAATCTTGAATTGTAAAGTAGGACTTTCTGTCCGGGTTGAAAATCCTTTCGAGTTATGACATTATCATTTATTTTCATATGGTCCCTTGTACCGTTTTGAGCAGTCATATGCATCATATCTTATCTCTTCATGCTCATTAAGTTGAATTTTTTTAGACTCTCCTGCCTTATTAAAATCAAAATTTAGGCTCTTGATCGCTGATTGTCGAGAAAACAGAGATAAAGTTAAGAGTTAAAAGGATTTTATCTGGATGAAGGCATATCTCTGTATTTCGTAATATATCCGCGGTGACAAGGGCTATGCAGGTTGAACCTCAGGGAGAGATGCGATAAAAGCATTTCAGTATTGTTGCTTTCGTTGATTTCTTCTCTATTTAAGAACTTAAAAAATAAAGAAATAGAAGGAAATGATTGTGTTTGGATATAGAGAGCTGTTCTAATCTAAAATAAAAGTTCGTTGCTTACTAATAATCAACCACCATAATATGCTAATATTTAATAAATAAAATCTTCACTTTAAATCTAACATGATAAGCTATCACAAACATCAAGTAAGATACATAAGATAGAAATAAGATTATGACTGAAATAATATTAACCAAGATTTAACATTAAAATATCAAGATTGCTCATCAAGCATAAGAAAAGAAAAATCATTAGAATGTACTAGCAAATCTTAACCCTATTTGAAATAATACTAATTACAGTTTAACATTAAAATATCAAGATGATCATCTAGCATAGATTAAGAAAAACAATTTATGAAGTGTTAACAAATTATTGACCTAATTCCCATCCTTATAAGCCTACAAGATTATTCTAGGGTTTAAGCACGCATATGATTCAATCGGGTTTAATAACTAAACTTAAATGTGATGGTGGTGATATATTAGCAGGCAAGAGGAAAAAAATCTTGCTACTCATTATCTAAACTAAACTAAGAAAGCATGCAAAAGAAAATATATAAAGAAAGCAATTAAATATCAATGAAAAAAAAAAGAAGAATAAAAGAATCTTTATTGAATCTGTCACTATCAATTACAAGAGTTCCCTTCTTCTTTACAAATCTTTCTCTCCAACTAAAACTAGATATTACAATGGAGAAGAAATTAAAGAAAAATCCTAAGTTAGATCCTAAGATTAGATCTGAGATGCCCTCCTCTGCTACCTCTGGGGTGCTATTTATAGGGAAAAAATATGAAGTAGAATCCTAGTCGAACTCTCACACCAAACCGCCAAACCAACCGCCAAAAGAAAGCTGTGAAAACGTGGCTTTTGCCGCATTTCCATGGCAAAACAGGGAAGATAGGGCCTGCATTTTGGTGCGTGGCTTCATCTCGTCCATCCACGTGTGTTGGCCCAATGGCCTTCCACTCTAGTTTTGATGATGATCAACTCATGTAGTTATGTTTACTAATATTCTTGTGTTTCTAAGTTTCAGATCATTAACAGGATATTAGTTGGTGATTAGCTTCAACAAGGAGTTTAGAAGCTTTCCATGTTGATTCCGGTGCCAAAGCTTAAAGATCATACCTTTGCACTTGGAGGATCACGCGTTTGGGATCGAGTCTACTTGAAGATGGAAGATCGACAAGAAGACTTAGGTATCCTAGTTTAGATAGAGTTTTAGATCCATTTGTAAAGCTTAGTATAGTTGATATGCTCAAGTGCACAAAACACACACATGTTTGGATATTGGTTTTTCGGTTTTTAGTTTAACCGATATGAGTTTTCATGAATAGTTTGATCAAAATAAGTTTACATGTTTTATATGTATATTAGATGTGCTCTATATACATACATGCTTATATGACTTATACAAACTTAGTTTGACATACCTATTCATGTAGTTTTATATTTTGGTATAAAACATATTTTTGTAATTAAAGACAAAAACTATGATATATTTGTTGAATGTGTATTAGACCTATGTCCATATGCATCATGCTTAATAATGTTCAAATATCATATTTTTGTATTTCTATAAGTTTTTAGGAAAATCAGATTTCCTATTGAAAAATCAAGTTTGACAAAATACAAGTTTTGTTTTTGATAAAATTGGCAAGACACAAAAATGAATTGATATGTTGATATATTGTCTTGAAATTTTTATCACATGTTTATGTTTTAATATAAAATAATAAAACAAGTTTTATGGAATTTTCAGAAGAGATAAAAGATTTTTATAAAATATTTTCTAAATTTTCTGACCTTGTTTTTGTGCTGACAGGCTGGTCGGTCGACCCTGACGGTCGACCGCACCAAGGGCCGGTCGACCGTTCGGGTCGACCGACGTGCACAGACGTGCAAGTCTGTTAGGCACAGACACGGTCGACCGGGACGGTCGACCGAGTTGAGAGCTCTGCTCTCGGGTTTTCTGGGTCGACCGGGCCGGTCGACCGCAGTTGCCCAACGGTCATAATTCTGACCGTTGGCGGTCGACCGGACCGGTCGACCGGTGGCCTGTCAGGCTGCCACATCAGCCTAACGGCTAGTTTTGTATAGGGGCTATATAAACCCCATCTCTTTGGGGATTTTTGCCAAGTTTTCTAAGAGAAAAATTTTCAGTTTTCTGAAGTGTTTAAAAGAGTTTTAAAAAGAGTTTTGGGCTTTAAAAACTTCTCATCTTTATTTGTTTTAGGTTTTTAGAAAATCAAAGAAAACTAGGTTTTGAGATTTTGATTTGGTATTTCATTTTCTATCATATAAAGAGATTTCCCAAGTAGTTTTTCTTTGTTACTTGTTTTCAAAAACACTTTGATTCCACACTTGAGCTATATCTTCTATCCTAAACTATTAGGATCTTTGTTTTGTGGAAAAAGAAAGAAAGAGAGAGTTTTGAGGTTGTTGTTTGTAACCTCTAAGTTGTACACCCTTATTCTTGTTGTATCCCTCTTAGGTAGAGGTGATCGGGTGATTGGTTTGTATCCCTCAAGTGTGAGGTGATTGAGATTGGTTGTGAGCCTCTTCGGTAGAGGTGTTGTTGTTGGTTGTTGGGCCTCGGTGGAGGTTGTTGTTTGAGAGAGGAGTTCGGTACTCCTAAAGTTGTAAGAAATCCTCTTTGGTAGAGGTTCCCTCGGTGGGAGTTGAGATAGTGGAAATCCTACACGGTGGTGTAGGCGGGGATGTAGAGCAAGGTGCTCGAACCTCGAAACAAATCTCGGTATTTGCGATTGCTCCCATTGTCTCTCTAACTCTCTCTCATTTACTTTGTGCAAAGCATCATACTTCATATCATATCATATTTGCTTGTGTTGAGCATATTTCATATTGCCTTGCATTAATTCATATTGCTATATCCTTGATTGCTTGGCTTGATTGTGTGTGCACATTGCTTGAATTGCTTGTGTGTTTGTGCATCACCTATACTCATCCAACAAGAGCTTCACATAGCGCCTCAACCCATATCTAGGGGAATCAAGAGGAGTTAGTCCAGAGCCTCGCAAGGGGAATTCGGCTATACTTGTTGGATTGTATTAAGAGTGTTGCAAGATTTGCATTAGCTTCCGCATTTAGCGCACTTAGTTTGCATTTAGTTTCTTAGATTAGCACTTACACCTATTCACCCCCCCTCTAGGTGTTTTACAATTGGTATCAGAGCTAGTGCTCCTGATACTTAGGCTTAACATCCTAGGAGTGAGATCCATTTGCTTGCTAATCTACATTTGCATTTGATTGTTTGCACATATTTAGTTTATACCATGGACTTCATGACCCCACCTAGTTTTGACCCTTCCAACATTGATGTTTGGAAGTATAGGATGTCCATGTACCTAAAGACCCTAGGTTTGCATGTTTTCCTTGCGGCCACCAAGAGATGCTATCTTGGTGATTGCAATCATATAGGGGCCAATGCACAAGCCCTAGAGGCTATTAGAAGCACATTACCTAAAGATTATCTTATGTGTGTTTCTAATCTTGATTCCGCTTTTGCAGTGTGGAACAAGTTGACAACAACCACCACCTCCAAGCTTCAATTGCCAATCCAAGAAGAGGAATCTAGCGGAGAATCCGAGCCACAACAATGCTATATGGTCCAAGGGAATGACTCCCTTGAGGTACACTCGGAAACTCCATTAGATAGTGATGATGATGCTAGTTCTTCAAATGATCATATTGATGCCCATGCTTTGAATGAAGAACTTTCAATTGTTTGTGAAAAATTAATTGAAAAATATAATTTGTTGAAAAAGAAGAGTGTAGAAATTGAACAAGAAAATAAGAGTTTGCATGCTAAACTTAACAATGTTTTGCAAGAGAAGGTTGAGGTCTATAATGAAAGGGATTCATTGAGATCTCAATTAGAACTTGCACTTAAAGAAAATGAGTTTTTAAAATCTAAAAATGATTGCCATGATATTTTGAAGAAAAATGAAAATTTGTCTTCAAAAATTGATTTTGCTTTAAAAGAGAATGTTGCTTTGAAAAATAAAATTATTTTTATCTCAAATGATTTAGATGTATGTTTAAAGAAAAATATTATTTTATAAAATAAGATTGATTCTCATGTTTGCCATGCTAGGGTAGTTTCACTTAAATCACCCATTGCATGTTCCACTTCTTCTATGCTTGAAAATGATATAAATTTGTTAAAGAAGAAAATGGATTGTTTGGGCTCCACTATGAGCCAATGTGCCATGAACCACACACGCTTGGAATCCTTGGTTCGAAAGAAACAAGTTCCATCTTTTCATGCACACCCTACACGGCATACACATGCTCCTCACGGACACACTCCTCACATGTATGCTCATGTGTACACTTGTACACATTGTGGTCGAAAAGGCCACTTTGCTAAATTTTGTTATGATAGATTACATACTCCTAATTTAGCAAAGAATTTTGTTTGGGTTAGAGAAGGTACTAACCCCCATGGACCCAAAAGAGTATGGGTACCAAAGACCACCACCCCTAAAGTTTTTGATGTAGGTGTGGGCTCTCACATGACGTGAGAGTGTTAGCACCTTGGAGTGGATGCGTTCCATACTAAAAGGAAATCATATGGATGCATCACTTTCAAGGGAAGAGATGGTGGAGAGGACCACCAAGTTTTGGAGACAAGGAGAGTTGCCTTGAGGTTTTGGTAACGATTCCTAAACTCCCATGCTTTCATATTCATTTGTTTATGGCATGTTTTTGATGTCTATGGATTAGTATGTTCATTCCATGTTTATTAGATCCTTGACATACATGTATAGTATTTGAGACACACATGCTTATTTGAATCATACTTAGTGTTCTCATTTTTGTTTAAGCTATAATGTACATCATGAATCTAATACATGTGAATTCACATAATAATCATGTATTTGTTTTATCATGATGATTTTTATATTGTGTTTTAATGCTTCATGTCTTGAATATTTGTTTAAGTGTTAGTTTTCATTAAGACTAGGTATATACTTGTACATATAGTGGGCCACAAATAAATCTATATATGTTGAGCTTGATTGCATATTTGAACCCATTAGATGTGCTAGTATAGTCTAGTTTTGATGATTCATACATTTCAAACTTGTATTCCATTTTTGAATTTGTTTTATGAGTTTTCACTTCATGTATATGTTTGTATTGCCAAACTTTAAGATATACATGTATACCCCTTGAGTCATTTGCCTTTCATGCAAATATATATATATGGACTCAATTGTGTTTAGGGATATGTATGTATACTATAGTTTGTATTAGACATACATAAGCCTTGAAGATTAGATAGTTTTGATGATTTCGTGTTTTTAAGGAATAATTGAGCTTAATTGAACATGTTTTCATGATTATGATCTTCATATTGTATTTGTACACTCATATTTATAATTTGCTCATGTTTTGTTTTCATGAGTCTTATTTATGCCTAATTGAACTTGAGTGTTTGATATGATGTGGATTCCATGTTTATGAAAAACAATTTTGTTTTATTCCTTGCTTGAAGGATTTCGTACTAGTTATCAAATTTTTCCATTTAACTAGTTGCGATATTCTTCATATGGTAGAGATTTTCAAACAAAACTAAATTTTCAAATCTATTTTTGAAAACCCCTACCTTCTAAGGGAGGTTGGATGGGAGATCATGTTCATGTATGCCTTATATTGAAAATCATTTAAAACTTGAACCATGATTGGGTGGTAGATGATATGAGATATACACATGCTTTTGATTCAATTGGTATCATTGAACTCTTTCAATTGGTATCATCTTTGATCCTCTTGTATACTCATATTTGTTTTGTATGTATGTATGATTTCAATTTCAATGGTATCAATTTCTATTGGTATCTATTTTCCATACATATATACGTTTGTGTTTATGCTAGTGCTTGAGTTTCACTTTTGTTTCAATTGATTACTTTTAAATTGGTATCAAGACTATGCATATTTTAGTTTGTATTTCATAAAGGGGGAGAAAATTTGATTTTGTATTTCAATTGGTATTTGTACTCCCACACTTTATGATTAAAAGTTGTTATTTTAAACATATGATATCAACATCAAATTTGTTTATATGTTTTAAAATGAACAATTCTTACAATTGGTATCAATGTTTCTATGTAAAATCTTTTCAATTGGTAAAATATTTACAATTGGTATCATATTTAAGAAATTCAAAATTTGTTTTGGTTTCAAGATTCATGTTTAAGAATTCAAGACTTATGTTTAATTACAATTGGTATTTCAAAATTTTGTTTAAAGAAAATATTCAAAGTTTTGATTTGTATTGACTATATGCATATAGATTCATGATGAGTGTATCTTGTATTGAAGAGCTTAACATCTCTTCGTTATGTGGTACACGTGTGTAGGGGGAGCTTCACATCTCCTCTTATTCATTACATAATGTGTGTTATGTGAATTAGGGCTTAACTTCCCTCCTTCATGTAATGCATATGTGTAGGGAAGCTAACTTAGCGTCTTCCTCTTCATGAATGTATATAGCATATAACACTTATTATCCTTGTTTATTTTCTTTTGGTATCAAGATGCTTCATTGACATATTTTCAATTGATATCATGTTTTTAAAGTCACCCCTTATTGACTTTGTTTTTGTTTTAGACAAAAAGGGGGAGAACATTGTCTTTTATTGTTTTGTTTGACATAAAGGGGAAGAAAGATTTTTACCCCTCGTTTTATTTATGGTTTTGATTACCCCTTTGTTGATGATTGACAAAAAGGGGGAGAAAGATTTATGAAGTTTTATATGCATGCTTATGTTTATGCATATATTATGTTTTAATCTCAAGAATCTCAAGAATACTAAGTTTAATTGATTTATAGAGTTTGCTTTGTAATTGGTATCTAGAGCTTATTTTGTTTTGAATATTCTATTTAATATCTAGAACCATTTATTGTTTATGCATATGCATGTTTCATGTTTAATATTCATTGCATATATTTATTGTTTATCCCTATGCATGAGTTAAGGGGGAGCTTCCTTGAAGCTTATCTTAAATCCATGCATATATAACTCCATGAGTTTTGTCATCATCAAAAAGGGGGAGATTGTTGGCCCAATGGCCTTCCACTCTAGTTTTGATGATGATCAACTCATGTAGTTATGTTTACTAATATTCTTGTGTTTCTAAGTTTCAGATCATTAACAGGATATTAGTTGGTGATTAGCTTCAACAAGGAGTTTAGAAGCTTTCCATGTTTATTCCGGTGCCAAAGCTTAAAGATCATACCTTTGCACTTGGAGGATCACGCGTTTGGGATCGAGTCTACTTGAAGATGGAAGATCGACAAGAAGACTTAGGTATCCTAGTTTAGATAGAGTTTTAGATCCATTTATAAAGCTTAGTATAGTTGATATGCTCAAGTGCACAAAACACACACATGTTTGGATATTGGTTTTTCGGTTTTTAGTTTAACCGATATGAGTTTTCATGAATAGTTTGATCAAAACAAGTTTACATGTTTTATATGTATATTAGATGTGCTCTATATACATACATGCTTATATGACTTATACAAACTTAGTTTGACATACCTATTCATGTAGTTTTATGTTTTGGTATAAAACATATTTTTGTAATTAAAGACAAAAACTATGATATATTTGTTGAATATGTATTAGACCTATGTCCATATGCATCATGCTTAATAATGTTCAAATATCATGTTTTTGTATTTCTATAAGTTTTTAGGAAAATCAGATTTCCTATTGAAAAATCAAGTTTGACAAAATACAAGTTTTGTTTTTGATAAAATTGGCAAGACACAAAAATGAATTGATATGTTGATATATTGTCTTGAAATTTTATCACATGTTTATGTTTTAATATAAAATAATAAAACAAGTTTTATGGAATTTTCAGAAGAGATAAAAGATTTTTATAAAATATTTTTCCAAAATTTCTGACCTTGTTTTTGTGCTGACAGGCTGGTCGGTCGACCCTGACGGTCGACCGCACCAAGGGCCGGTCGACCGTTCGGGTCGACCGACGTGCACAGACGTGCACGTCTGTTAGGCACAGACACGGTCGACCGAGACGGTCGACCGAGTTGAGAGCTCTGCTCTCGGGTTTTATGGGTCGACCGGGCCGGTCGACCGCAGTTGCCCAACGGTCATAATTCTGACCGTTGGCGGTCGACCGGACCGGTCGACCGGTGGCCTGTCAGGCTGCCACATCAGCCTAACGGCTAGTTTTGTATAGGGGCTATATAAACCCCATCTCTTTGGGGATTTTTGCCAAGTTTTCTAAGAGAAAAATTTCCAGTTTTCTGAAGTGTTTAAAAGAGTTTTAAAAGAGTTTTTGGGCTTTAAAAACTTCTCATCTTTATTTGTTTTTGGTTTTTGGAAAATCAAAGAAAACTAGATTTTGGGATTTTGATTTGGTATTTCATTTTCTATCATATACAAGAGATTTCCCAAGTAGTTTTTCTTTATTGCTTGTTTCCAAAAACACTTTGATTCCACACTTGAGCTATATCTTCTATCCTAAACTATTAGGATCTTTGTTTTGTGGAAAAAGAAAGAAAGAGAGAGTTTTGAGGTTGTTGTTTGTAACCTCTAAGTTGTACACCCTTATTCTTGTTGTATCCCTCTTAGGTAGAGGTGATCGGGTGATTGGTTTGTATCCCTCAAGTGTGAGGTGATTGAGATTGGTTGTGAGCCTCTTCGGTAGAGGTGTTGTTGTTGGTTGTTGGGCCTCGGTGGAGGTTGTTGTTTGAGAGAGGAGTTCGGTACTCCTAGAGTTGTAAGAAATCCTCTTTGGTAGAGGTTCCCTCGGTGGGAGTTGAGATAGTGGAAATCCTACACGGTGGTGTAGGCGGGGATGTAGAGCAAGGTGCTCGAACCTCGAAACAAATCTCGGTGTTTGCGATTGCTCCCATTGTCTCTTTAACTCTCTCTCATTTACTTTGTGCAAAGCATCATACTTCATATCATATCATATTTGCTTGTGTTGAGCATATTTCATATTGCCTTGCATTAATTCATATTGCTATATCCTTGATTGCTTGGCTTGATTGTGTGTGCACATTGCTTGAATTGCTTGTGTGTTTGTGCATCACCTATACTCATCCAACAAGAGCTTCATATAGCGCCTCAACCCATATCTAGGGGAATAAAGAGGAGTTAGTCCAGAGCCTCGCAAGGGGAATTCGGCTACACTTGTTGGATTGTATTAAGAGTGTTGCAAGATTTGCATTAGCTTCCGCATTTAGCGCACTTAGTTTGCATTTAGTTTCTTAGATTAGCACTTACACCTATTCACCCCCCTCTAGGTGTTTTACAACGTGGAGATCTATCCTCTGAATCCTCATTTAAACTCTGAATTTTAAATTAAATATCATTCTTTCCTAGATAACTTAAGAATCAAGTTATCTCTTAATCTGAGTTTAAATTTGAATTTTCTCCTTTTATCTTTAACTTGGAGCTCAAGCAACCTAATTTGAATTGGTCCTCTCGTTTATATCTAAATTAGAATAGGGATTATCTCTTCTATCCTTCTCTTCCTCTTTATTTCAAATTGATTTAATTTGAAATCCAAATTTAGTTAGGATAATTGGATAGATTAGAAGCTTCTTTTGTCTTTTATCTTCCCATTTAAATAACTGCACACCATAAACAAAAAAAGAGTTAAATAGTAAAAGTTAAATAAAGGATAATCAAAGATAAATGTGTAAATGTGATGATAATAATGCAAAATTGAGATGCAATCACACCCCACACCTATCTTTTGATCGTCCTCGAGTAAAACTAAAAAGAGAAAAACTAATCTAACCTAACTCACTTTCGTAGAAATCATGATTGTACTTAGCATGTGCAACAAGCTGTTAAACCTCTAGGTTACCCCTAAAGAACGAGTTTTATCTCATAAGGGTTTTCAGTAAGTTACACCCACAAAGTTCATAAAAGAAAGAAAAATAAAGTATCAGTATTTCTGAAAACACATTTTTAAAATTGAGAAAATATTTAAAATATTTTTGTAAAAATCAAGTAATCTATATGTCTTAAGATCACCAAATTATTCATTCCAATACTTAGTCTCTATTTGAATATTTGTAATTAATCTAGGAAAGAATTCAAACTGAATTTCTTACTTAGTCTATTATTTTTCCTAAGTCATATGCAGCTTAGTGATCATGAACTTTTGACTCGGGATTCTTCAACTCCAACTCTTATGCCTTATATTAATATATTTTTTTCAAAGAAGAGTCGAAGTATTATCACTTCGTTGCCCTTTAAGCACATTCTTTTTTTTAATATGTATAGCTCATCTAATTTCCTTTTATATAAGTATCAAGGCTTCTTGAGGCCCTAATACCTAACTAATTGATTATTAGATGTGCTAATACATATATTATATTGATATATAAATTTTTTTCAAACTTACCTAATTTTTTTCACATAAATACCAAGCCTTTCTTAGGCCAAAGCTCCTAACTAATAAATAATTAGATTGGTTTATTTTTCATATATTTTTTCTAAGCCACAAGAGTCTTTATTTTGAATCCTAAGTGTGTAAGTGTATGAAGTATGCATACTTCATTAAGGAAAAAAATCGATACTAAATTACTTTTCTAATTTTTTCTCCTAATCCTAAAAATCAAACAAATAATCTTATTTTGATTAAGTATTAAGAAATCCTAATTATGATTCTACTATTCTTTAAAATTAACTTAATTACTTACAAAAATAAATGAAAATATTATTTTCTTTTTCATAAAGTGTTTTAAAAGAATTTTTTTAGTAAAAACCTATGTTAGTATGTCAGTAAACCCTCCCATAACTATCTCATGTATTATCCTCAATGCATGAATGAATGCATGTATGCATGAAATAAAGAAGAAAGGGAAGGCAAAATGTTACCTCAAGTGGTCATCAAAGTGGGCTAAGTGTTGCTGCACAATCTAAAGAATGTGGAGTCCCACCTTTGATGACCTCTTTCTTTTTTCAGTTTTATTATCACCATTATGACTAGGAACATGAAAAATCCTAACATGAAAATCATCTTCATTATTTTACCAATCATGTAATATCATCTTGGAATCATAATTTTCTACACCTAAATCCAACAATGGAATGTGATTTGAAGGAATGGTTGATTGGGCTCAAGAGTTATTGGTATGGGAACCAATACTGACTCGGGGAAATTAAGTTTAGGTTCAAGAGTCAGATTCAGTTCAAGAGTTTGGTCCAAATCAAAGAATTGATATTCATATTCATTTCCCAATAATAGAATGTGACTATCCAAAATAAGTGGTTCATGTTCAAAATATATAGGGACAGGAATCAGTGTTTGCTTGGGAATTGGATCTAAATCGGGTGAAGATGCCAGGGTCAACATAGATTCAAAAAGTGGAACTGAATCACAACTTTGAGAATCGGTATCATATTAATCTTCAAGTTCAATTTTATTTAAATGAAAACTTGTCAATTTATCAATGAGTTGGTATTGATCAAGTTTAATGTTTAGTGGTGAAATTGAATCTTGGTCAAAACCTTCAAGATACCATGATTCTTGGTTTTCATTAATATGGCTAGAAGTGTTAGGAATAGTCAAAGATTGGATAGGGAGAGTTTTCTCATTCCTACGCATATTTTCCAATGACTAAGTCTTGCTCCTATCATATCGAATGGATCACTTTGGAGTTGAATTATGGACTCTGTACTCTTTTTCTAAATCTGTATGTTCTTCTTGTTATTGCAGAGCTTGAAAACTAGAGTAAGGATCTTGAGTTTGCTATGTTCTTCTTACTCGTGCATTTTCTAGCTTTCTAACTCGTCCCTTGAACTCTTCTAAAATTTGTTCTTCTGTTCGTTCGTGAAAATGGGTATATAGAGATGATTGTTAGAAAGGTGGTTCATAATTTGGCTCGGGAGCGTTGTATCCCCATCGACTCAGTGAAGAGTAGAGATTATTTAAATTTTATCCATATACTTGAGATTGGGGCATATATTGATTCGGATAAGACCAACCCAACATACTTGTTGGTTAAAATATTGTTGGTTAAAGTTATGCTATGCTAGGTTGGTGCAATCTGGGTTGAAAGTGGTCGAAGCAAAATATGAATAATTATTAAAGTTAGATAACTTGTGGTTATAATCCATATTACTCAAGAAATGTTAAAACAAATAAATAAACAAACAAAATGAAAGAAAAGAAAAAAATCTAGCTTAAGTTAGGGTGGACCTTGGACCTAGATGACTCCTAACTGATTAGACTGTCCATAGGAGGTATATTGTAAAATCTAACTACAAGTTAATCGGCCAGGCAGGTGGTAAGATTGGTGGGAGGTATCTGCACGAAAGCTACATGCCTAATTAAGCCAAACCACCAATCTTCGAGGTTTCGCCTCTCAATCCTCTACCTTAGTTACCGATTTGGCTAGAGTTAAATTCTAATAACTTCTTTCTTAGGTCAATCTCCTATTGAGTCCGAGGTATCCCTAGGGTCAGCGTCTACTTAGATTTTAATTAGGATTGATTAGTCAATTAGAAGATGATTTGTGGGCCAAGAGAGGGTCATGACTTCCCAACCTTATCTTTTTTATGAGATTTACCCTTAATTCATTTTCTTACAAGTGTACAAGGATATAGACAAGTTACACTTAAAGCAATAATAAATCTCCCAAGAGTGTTTCCTATTCTAGATGCAATGCAGACGTACCTAATATCTAGCACTCTTTAATAGTAATTTAAAATAAACAGAATTAAACAAATGCTCTAGGATGAAATGTCTAATCGTGTTTTAAACAATTACAAGTACTGATTACTGTTAGATTAGAATTAGTATGTACAACAGGCTAACAAGAAAAAAAAATAACTGCAGAAACTATAAAATTGCAATTCAATCACCCTGCTAAGAAGCAAGGTGACCAACTTCTCTACTTTGCCACGAAAATGCAGCTTTTGTCACTTTTGCGTGGTTTTGTGGTGGAGTTAGGTGCTCTGCCTTCTAGGGCAGAGTCATCCAACATCTGTTGATGTACTGTAATATTCAATTTCCTGTGATTTGCTCTTGTACACAAAAACAGAGAAAAAGTTAACCAATTAGTAAATAAATGAAATACCATTCCCTCCCCGGCAGCAGGCGCCAAATTTGATTGCCGAGAAAGCAGAGATAAAGTTAAGAGTTAGAAGAATGTTATCTGGATGAATGTGTGTCTCTATCTTTTGTAATATATCCGCGGTAATAAGGGCTATGCGGGTCGAGCCTCAGGAAGAGATGCGATAAAAATGTTTCGGTATTATTTTTTCGTCGATTTCTTCTCTGTTTATGAACTTAGATAAGAAGAAAATAGAAAGAAAAAATTGTGTTTAGATATAGAGTATTGTTCTAATCTAAAAGAAAAATTCACTATTTACTAATAATCAACCACCATAACATGCCAATATTTAACAAATAAAATCTTCACTTTAAATCTAACATGATAAGTTACTACAAACATCAAGTAAGATATATAAGATAGAAACAAGGTTATGATTAAAATAATATTAAGCAAGATTTAATATTAAAATATCAAGATTATTCATCAAGCATAAGATAAGAAAAATCATTAGAAAGTACTAGCAAATCTTAACCCTATTTGAAACAACACTAATTAAAGTTTAACATTAAAATATAAAGATGATCATCAAGCATAGATTAAGAAAAATAATTTAAGAAGTGCTAACAAATAATTGACCTAGTTTTCATCCTTATGTGCGTTCAAGATTATTTTAGGGTTTAAGCATGCATATGATTCAATCGGGTTTAATTACTAAACTTAGAGGTGATAGTGGTGATATATTAGCAAGCAATGAGAAAAAAGATCTAGCTACTCATGATCTAAATTAAACTCAGAAAGCATGTAAAAGAAAGCATATAAAGGATGTAATTAAATATCAATGAAAAAAATTGAAAAGAAAAACAAAAGAACCTTTATTGAAGCTGTAACTCAATTACAAGAGCTCCCTCCATCTTTATAAATCTTTCTCTCGAACTAAAACTAGAAATTACAATGGAGAAGAAACTAAAAAAAAAAATCCTAAGTTAGATCCCAAAATTAGATCTAAGATGCCCTCCTCTGCTACCTCTAGGTGCTATTTATAGGGAAAATAGGAAGTAGAATCCCAGTCAAATTCTCACACCAAGCCGCCAAGCCAATAGCTAGAAGAAAGCCACGAAAACGCGACTTTTGCCGCATTTCCATGGCAAAACTAGGGAGTTTGGCTTGCGTTTTGGTGTGGCTTCATCTCGTCCATCCATGTGGAGATCTATCCTCTGAATCCTCATTTAAACTCTAGATTTTAAAATATCATCCTTTCCTTGATAACTTAGGAATCAAGTTATTTATTAATTTAAGTTTAAATTTGAATTTTCTCTCTTTATCTTTGACTTGGAGCTCGAGCAACTTGATTTGAATTGATATTCTCCTTTATCTTTGAATTATAATAGGGATTATCTCTTCTATTCTTCTCTTTCTCTTTATTTCAAATTGTTTTAATCTGAAATCCAAATTTAGATAGGATAATTGGATAGATTAGAAGCTTCTTTTATCTTTTAACTTCCCATTTAAGTAACTACACGCCATAAAAAAAAGATGGTTAAATAGAAAAATAAAATAAAAGATAATTAAGGATAAATTTGCAAATAAGATGATAACAATGCAAAATTGAGATGCAATTACAATGTGAAGGATAGATGGTACTTGATGAGGATGAGCGGATATCATCCATTATTGCTTAGTTGAAAAAAGTAAAACAAGAGACAACATAAAACTATAGTACAATAATGGATCCCTAGCATATATAGAGATCAATCCTGATAAACACGATCTTTCAGAAGGATTTTCTCCACTTCTGGGCTCAGATACTCTAGTATGGTTTTAAATGATGGTCATTTACTTGAAAAGTGGTACCATCTGTGGTATTGTGGACCTCTACTGCACAATGTGGGCGCACTTTATGAACAATGTAAGGAGCGGTCTAACGGGATTTTAATATTCTCGAAAAGAGAAATGATCGTGAATTGTAACTCAAGACTTTCTGTCTAGGCAGAAAATCTTTTCAAGTTATGACCTTATCAATTTTCATGCAGTTCTTGTAACGTTTTGAGCAGTCATATGTATCGTTCCTTATATCTTCAAGCTTATCAAATTGAAGTTTCCTAAACTCTCCTGCCTTATCAAAATCAAAATTTAGGCACTTATCATCTAGTAAGCTTTGTGTTCTAACTCAACAGGTGGATGGTATGTTTTGCCAAAGGCTAACCTATAGGGAGACATTCCAATAGGAGTCTTGAATGCAGTTCTGTATGCCTACAAGGCATCGGTCAATAGAAGGGACCAATTTTTCCTAGTGGTGTTCACAGTTTTCTCTAAAATGATCTTGATTGCACAGTTAGAAACTTCTACTTGTTGCTAGTCTGTGGGTGGTGAGGGGTGGCTACCCTATGATTGATGCAATATTTTTTCATTAAGACTTCAAATGTAGGATTGCAGAAATGGTTTCCACCATCGCTATGATTGCACGAGAAAAGCCAAAATGAGAAAATACATTTTCTTTCAAGAAATTTACCACAACTTTGTAGTCATTGAATTTACATGCTACAAGCGAAAACAACTGCCAAAAACTCTTTTTTCAGTGGTGGAGTAGTTCAGTTATGCGTCGTTAAGAGTCTTGTTGGTGTAGTAATGACATGAGAAAGTTTGCCTACTCGCTGGCCCAGAATAACCCCTATTGCATAGTCAGAAGGATCACACATCACCTCAAATGGAAGATTCTAGACAGGTGGTCGAATGATGGATGCCGAAATTAACTCAATTTCGAGCCTTTCAAAGGCTACTAAACAAGAAAGGGTGAACTCAAAGAGAACATCCTTTGCTAGAAGATCACACAGAGGTTTGAAAATTTTAGAAAAGTTCTTGATAAAGTGGCTTAGAACCCAGCATGGACTAAAAAGGATCACACCTCTCGATCAGTTTCAGAGGTGGCAATTTCGAGATTAAATCTATCTTAGCTTTCTTTATACCTTTTTCAGAAACAATGTGTCCTAAGACAATCCCAAATTTCATTATGAAATTGTATTTCTCCCAATTAAAAACTGGGCTCTTCACTTTGCATCTTATCAACACCAGTGATAGATGATACAGACTCTCATCAAAATCTGACCTAAAGACAGAGAAATCATCCATGAATACCTCTAAAAATCACTTGACTATGTCTGAAAAGATGCTCAACATATACCGCTGAAACATAGCAGGTGCATTGCATAGCCCAAAGGGCATACGACGGTAGGTAAATGTACCAAACGAACAGGTGAGTATCATTTTTTCTTGGTTTTCACGAGCAATAGGGATTTGGTTATACACAGAATAACCACCGATAAAGGAATAGTAAATGTGACCGACAAGACATTCTAACATTTGGTCGATAAATGGCAGAGAAAATTAATCTTTCCTAGTCATAGAGTTGAGTTTCCTATAGTCTATGTATGCTCGCCAACCAATTTGAATACGAGTTGAAACCAACTCATTATTCTCATTAGCAACAATTGTGACTCCAGACTTTTTTGGCATAACTTACGCTGGACAGACTGTATGATCGGTCACATATATTGTATATTTAGTGTCACATTATCATGTTTATTATCTAATAAATTCTATTAATAAAGTCTTATTTTTCTTTATTACGTGCAGGCCCATAACTTAAGGAAAGGGAAGCAAAACAAGCCCAAAAGCCTATCAAATTCTGATTCAATTCAGAATTAATTCAAAATCAGAAGATCAGGGCAGATTATGGCAGATCAGGGAGGTTGAAAACTAATTAATTTAGTATTATAAGAATTCAAATCGGTTAGCTTGAGAATCACCGAAGATCAAATTAGAATTAGAGCCAAACAGTAAATCCAGCCAGACAAAAGGGAGCCAAAACCTACGCCAGCCAGAACTCCACCCGGATGTGGCCATTTGGGCGACTTATTGATGGAGATAAGGGGAGCCTTTGCTCCCCTTATCTCCTCACTCCTTTCCCTCTGTGTTTTTGCCTTAAAAAGGAAGCGTTCTGTACTGAAAAGGGAGCGAAAACTAGGATTAGAATTCTCTTTATTTTTAAGGTTTAGGCTCTTTGTTAGATAGTATAGAAGTTGTATCTCTGTTTTATAATTTGTAGTTCAGTTCATATACCAGTGAGAGAGAGGAATAGTGTGATTGTAATCTGAAGATTGAAGTGACATCAATAAAAGGATCAAGCTTTCTCTTCTTCCACTCCAATTCACGGGTATGTCTTGCTTTATTTACATGTATTGTTTTTCATCTTCCATGGTAGCTAAATTTATTTTCTGGGCTCACTATTATTCCTTTATTCGATGCCTCTTCTTTTTGAATGATTTTTATGTAAAGACCCAATGGAATCATATGCAAGCCTAAACTAAGCCTTTCTTCGTTGAAAGTGTTCTTGAAGGCACATGAGGATGGGTTTGAATTGCTAAACTTCTACTTCTTTTAAAACATCTCTTAAACTTATTTTTATTTCATGCTTGAAATACTTGATGATTTAATATTCAATCAAAATGGTTTCATAAAGAAAAGAGTTAACTTTTTCAAACAATCTTATTTGCTTTACTTAAAACTTTCTAAACTCAAGCTTAAGTTTTGTCTATGATCAAGTTGAGGCATTAAGAATTTCAAGAGAAGAACACATCGTTGAGTAGAGAGATAGTGAGCCCAGATCTTCTTCTTATATTAAAAACAACAAATCACTCTTCAAGCTTTTAAAAAATGACCTTTTCCAAAGCCTTCTCTAAGTTTGCAAGTTTTCTTTTAATCATTTCCCTTCTCTCCATTCTCTTTTTCAATTTATAAAATAAAAAAAAAGAAAGACACCAACTCCATTCTTTGTTACTAAATAAAAACACCGAAAAGCTTCTATCGCATTTCTCCTCGTGGACATGACCGTTAGCCCAAAGCTATACGGTAATTCTTATTACTTTTATTTCACGATCAATTTTGGCGCCGTTGCCGGGGAGGGAATGGTGTAATTATTTTCTAATAAGTTTAGTGTCTTGTTTTAGAGAAGTCAAGATTCAGATTTAGCATTCAAGCTTTACAGGAGAAGACTTGCTATTCTGTGCCCCTACTCTCGAAAGTAGAAAACAGAATTTCAAGAAATTGCAGTACATAACTTGAAATTTTTATTGGACTACTAAAAACTCTTTTTTGCAGGACATATTGCTTGCAAAAATAAAGTTTTCGTGTGTTATTATTCTTGCTATATTTGATATTC
The DNA here is from genome assembly GCA_038442645.1 of Agave tequilana. Lineage (NCBI taxonomy): Eukaryota > Viridiplantae > Streptophyta > Magnoliopsida > Asparagales > Asparagaceae > Agave > Agave tequilana. The sequence continues at coordinate 157,175 of JAVJIF010003937.1, read as the reverse complement.
ACACTCCCTATTTTTAATCCAACAGTAATTTGTGTGATTGTTAATTGCTTAAAAAAATGTTTAGACTTGCATTCTAGGCATTTATTTAATTACGTTTATTTTACAATTACTGTTGAAGATAGCTGGAGATAAGGTACGTATGCATAGCATAAAGTTTAGGAAACATTCTTGGGTGATATTTGCTTTTGAATGTTACTTTTCTATATCTTGTACACTCTGCACAATCAATTCTAAGGGCAAAACCCAAATCAAGATAAAGTGAGAAAGTCATTACCCTTTCTTAGCCCACAAACCATCTCCAAGTACGCACAACCTAAGCCTAAGTAAAATCTGATAGACGTTGACCTTAGGGACATCTCAAACTCACTAGAAGATTATCCTAAGGGGGAAGGTGTTAGAATTTGACTCCTGCCAAATCAATGTCTAGGAAAGGGATTGAGAGGCGAAACTCCGAAGGCTGGTGGATTGGCTTAATTAGGCCCGTCGCTTTTGCGCGGATACCTCCCACCAATCTTGCCCTGACCTGGCTGATTAGCTTGTGGTCAAACTCTGCATTATACCTCCTGTGGACAATCAACTAGTTAGGAGTTGTCTAAGTTAAGGTTACCTTAGACTAGGCGTGGTTGCTTTCTCTTGTTGACTATTGGTGAACTTGTTTGTAATTGTGTTTGTGTATGCAAGTTTGGTCAAGAGACCCTAATTCATCTAGGTTGACTAGAAACACATCATCACCCAAGTTTAAACCAAGGCCAGATCTGGTTATGGCTCAACTGATATCTTTGCAGGATAGGTTCTATCCCACTAGAACCTCACTTCCATCTTGCATCCAACTTTCATCGGTTGGTGAATATAATTTTGTGCTCAAGCCTCAGTTCATCAACACACTCCCTAAGTTTCATGGCTTAGAGTCCGAAGATGCTTATTTCTTCATAAGAGAATTTGAGGAAGTATGTCTAATGATGAAAATCCCACTCCTTGTAGATGATGCTATTAGGTTGAGATTTGTTCCTATCGCTCTTAAGGACTTAGCCAAGAAATGGCTTTACAGCTTAGCGGCCGGCTCTATCACATCTTAGGATGGTTTCATCAAGGTCTTCTTGAAGAAATTCTATTCAATTCATAAGACCTCTCTCATTAGGAATAAAATCATGCAATTCAAGTAAGAACCTAGTGACCAATTTGGAGGTACTTTTAACGTTTTAAAGACCTTCTTGTCCAATGTCCTCATTATGGAATAGAGAAATAGCAAATGCCAAATTCTTTATGACGGTTTAGACTACTCTACCTAGACCCTCTTAGAAAGCATGTGCCAAGGGGGATTCTTGCAGAAGGATGAGAATGAAGGATGGGATTTATATGCTGAAAAGACCATCCAATGGGAACCTACTAGTGAAACCTCGAGGAACTCAAACTCCATCTCTTCAAAAGGAGGTCTCCATTCTATTGAATCATTCATAGCTAACGAGGCTAAGTTAGCTAACCTAGCGAGAAGACTGGAAGCTTTAGAAACTAAGGAACCAAGTTCAGTAAATCAAGTCAGCCCAAACAAATTTTTAACTCCGAGCTGTACTTACTGTCAATCCATGAATCATGTGTTTGAGGAGTTTCCTGTGTTTCAAGCTCAACAACATTTTCAGAATCGACAAATGTGGCCTTTTCAAGGCCGACCAATAATCTTTATGCACCAACGTATAATCCTGGCTGGAGAAATCATCCGAATTTCTCATGGAGCCAAAATAACAATGACCGCTCACAGTCAAATCATGCAAGCCACTTCCATCAAGCCAATAATTCTTCCAATCATCAACCCAACTTTTCAAATTTCCATCATAATTCTCCCAACCATCCACCTAACTTTTCAAATTATCAGCAAAACTTTCCCAACCAAGCTCTACAATTTTCCTTCCAGAATCCTCAACTAGAAAGGAGAATGACTGACTTTGAGAGAAACATGGAAAGATACATGAAGAACCAAGATTCTCTCATGTAAACTATACAGAGGCTAGAAGTTCAAATGAGCCAATTGGCCATTCCACAGAATGTGAGACAAAAGGGTACCTTGCCTAGTCAGCCAATAATGAATCCTAGGAACTCTCAACAAGCTCATTTGGCTGAGGATCAATCATTGAATCAATGTAATGTTGTTCATACATTGAGGTCAGGAAAGAAAGTTGATAATCAAGTGTTAACACCATCTAATCTCATTCAGCATAACCACAATCAAGCATCCACCTCATCTAATTCCAATCCTTCCAATCTGATGAATCTGAAACAGTTAAGTCAACCAGTCAGGTGTACCAGCCTATAGTACCATTTCCTAATAGGCTGAAAATCAACGAGCAAAATCCACACATGGATAAGATAATTGAGATCTTCAATCAAGTGAAGATAAATGTACCACTTCTTGATGCCATCCAACAAGTCCCATCCTATGCTAAGTTTCTTAAGGACATGTGCACCAAGAAGAGAAAGACTAATGTACCCAAAAAGGTCTTTTTAGCCACTAACATTAATGAGCTACTGTCGGGTCTGATCCCTGTTAAGTACAAGGATCCAGCTTGTCCCACCATTGCCTGCCCCATAGGACAAGCCGAAATTAGTCATACACTTCTTGACTTGGCGGCTATCAACTTTCTCCCATTCTTAGTTTATCAACAACTTGGGTTGGGCGATCTTAGTCTAACTCGAATCAATATCCAACTGGCTGACGTTCAGTGAAAGTTCCAAAGGGGAAATTTAATGATGTCCTTATCCGGGTCGGGGAGTTTATTTACCCCATTGATTTTATAGTTCTAGAGACACAACCTGTGTCCAATCTTAGGGCTCAAACTCTTGTTATCCTAGGGAGACCATTCCTTGCTATTGCTAATGCCATTATCAATTGTAGGAATGGGTCCATGAGGTTAACCTTTGGGGACATGACTAGAGAAGTCAATGTCTTCAACTTAGAAAAACAGCCCCGTGATATTGAGGACCTAACATTTGAAGTCAACCTCATTGAGAACTTAACAAGTGAACACCAGGAAGAATTGGAACTAGAAACTGAGTGTGACTTCGGGTTAGAGTCTGACGACTTTAATCTTGCAGAGGTTGTTGAGTTTGCTGTGAACTGGGCCTCGAACCCTATTTTACCAATTATGGAGCCAACAAATTTGACTCATCCTTCCAGTGAGCCTTCCTCTTCTTTAGAATTGAAAGCCTTACCTGCGCATCTCAAGTCCGTCTATTTAGGCGAATAAGAGACCTTTCCTGTCATCATTGCCTCCTATTTAAACGACGGACAAGAAGAAGATCTTAAAGCAATTCTAAGAAAACATAGGAAGCCATTGGTTGGACTATGACCCATATAAAGGGATTGAGTCCAACCATAGTTCAACATCGCATTCATATCAATGAAGATGTCACACCTAAAAGAGACCCGCAGCGTAGGTTAAACCCTATAATGTAAGAGGTTGTTCATGTTGAAATTGCGAAACTCTTAGACAATGAGATAATATATCCCATTTCTGATAGCCAATAGGTCAGTCTTCTCCACGCGGTTCCAAAGAAATCTAGTTTCACCGTAGTGAAAAATGAGAACAAAGAGTTGGTCCAAACTTGACTTCCCACGAAGATCCGAGTTTGCATTGACTATAGGAAGCTTAATGCTGCAACTCGTAAGGACCATTTTCCACTCCCCTTCATTGATTAAATGCTTGAACGTTTGGCGGGCTACGAGTATTACTATTTCTTGGATTGTTACTGGGGGTATAATCAGATTCCTATTGCTCCTGAGGACCAAGAAAAGACTACGTTCACATGTCCATTTGGGACATTTGCTTATAGTCGAAGGCCTTTCGGCTTATACAATGCCCCAGCAACATTTCAACGTTGCATGTTGAGTCTTTTTTCTGATATGGTAGAACAATTCTTAGAAATCTTCATGGATGACTTCTCCATCTATGGAGATTCATTCACTCAATGTCTCTACCATTTAGAACTTGTCCTCCAGTGTTGTGCTGAGAAAAATCTAACACTGAACTGGGAGAAATGCCACTTCATGGTAAAACATGAAATTATCTTGGGTCATGAAATCTTCAAGAAGGCAATTGAAGTTGATAGAGCCAAGATTGAGGTTATTACTAAGCTTCCCATGCCCAAATGCGTGAAGGATATTCGATCCTTCTTAGGACACGCCAGTTTTTACCGAAGATTTATCAACGATTTTAGCAAGATTGCTAGACCCTTGACTAATCTGTTAGCTAAGGACGTGTTCTTCACTTTCGATGCTAAATATATGAATTCTTGGGAGAAGCTTAAGAGAGAGCTTATTTCTGCACCAATCATATCTGCACCGGATTGGTCTAAGCCGTTTGAAATCATATGTGACGCTCCTAATTTTGTCATAGGCGCTGTCTAAGGACAACACATTGATAACAAGCAGCACGTGATTTACTATTCTAGTAGGACTCTCAACGATGCTCAATTGAACTACACTACTACTGAGAAGAATTCATGGCAGTAGTGTTTGCCTTAGAGAAATTTCGTCCCTACCTACTAGGGTCCAAAACCACCATTTTCACCAATCATTTTGCGCTTAGATACCTCAGATGAAGAAGGAAGCCAAGGCCCGACTCATTCGTTGGATCCTCCTTTAAGAATTCAATCTCGAGATTCGAGACAAGAAAGGTATAGAAAATGTCGTTGCTGACCATCTCTTGTTGGCCCAAAGGCCCTTCACCCTAGTTTTGATGATGATCAACTCATGTAGTTATAGTTACTAATGATCTTGTGTTTAATTAGTGACAGATTCATGATCAAGATCTTAGTAGGTGCATAGCTCAACAAAGGATAAAAGAACAAGATTTGGAGCTTGCATGTGGTGATCCAAGGAGTTTTTGGATCAAGCTTGGACCAAGTCAAGAAGATGAGAAGCCTTCAAGGGAAGACTTCAAGAAGTTGAAGACTTGGGTCTAGGTATAGAATTTGTATTTTTGTTTAGTAAAAATGTAAAGGATAGATAGTTGGTGGATTGCTCAAGTTATATCACACACACACACTCTTGATAGAACTCTTGATTTAATTGATTTCATAAAAGATTTCTTTTTAGAAAAGAATTTTATTTAGTAAAAGATTTTCTTTGAGACAAAATATAAAAACTTTGGTTTTGGTATTTCTATCATATATATATCTTTTCAAACCATAACCAAGTTTAGAGCTTTATGATCAAAACATAGATATTTTATTATGATTGTGTAGTGGATCATATCCATACACACTATGCTTTATAAGTTCAAAATATCTTGTTTTTGTATTTGATAAAGATTTAGAAAAACAAGTTTTGGAAAAACATGTTTTGGAAAATACATTTTGGTTATTGAGCTAATATTTCCAAGTTACAAAAATAGACCAAAACATCTATAACATGTCTTGATTTTGTGCAAGCATGTTTGTTCTTTCAAGTATATTGGTAAAACTATTTTTGTAGAATTTCTATGTATTTTTAGGATTTTATAAAAGATTTTAAATCCTGTTTTCTGACCTGGAGACTGGCTGACAGGCTAAGTCGGTCGACCGGACCGGTCGACCGATGTGCACAGCCCTGTGCACATTGTCAGCGCAGTGGCCGGTCGACCGGGTCGGTCGACCGACCAAGAGAGCTTTGCTCTCTGGAAATATCAGTCGACCGAACCGGTCGACCGATAGAGAGAATGCTCTCTGCTCCAGTGGTCCGGTCGACTGGCAGTCGACCGCTCCAGAGAAATCTGCTCTCTGGAAATGATCGGTCGACCGAGCCGGTCGACCGGTGGCTTCAACGGTCAGAAATATGACCGTTGGCCGGTCGACCGGCGGTCGACCGACAGCACTGACAGAACCCCAACGGCTCTATTTCTGGCAGCCTATAAAAGGGGGTCTTGTCAACTGTTTTGAGGTTAAGATTTTTGAGACTTCTTGAGCAGTTTTTCCCACTCATTTCAGAAGTTTTCTCTACAAATTTGAGAGCAAATATTTCCAATCAAAAGGGATTTTATCAAGAGAGTGTAAAAGTGATTTCTTGTGTTTTTCACCATAGCTTTCTTTCCTTGATTTCTCACACTTCACTTGAGCATCCATAGACGTATCTATCCTATAGGAAAGTGTTGTAGTGAGCTTTTGTAATTGGTGATCAATTGTTAGATCACCAAAGAGATTTCCATTGTATTTTGAGGAGACGGGCAAGTGTGCTCGTGTGTTAGAGTTCTTGTGTGAACTCGGTGGTTTGAGGTGCGCCCTCATTGAGCCGGTGGGCTTGTGGTGTACGGACAAGGGAGTCCGAGAGCTTGTAGGTGTTGCGGCACAAGGAGAGATCCGTTGGGGATCTTGCATAGTGGAAATCCTTCGTGTGTCGAAGGCGGGGATGTAGAGCAAGTGTGCTCGAACCTCGAAACATACCCTTGTGTTTGCGATTGCTATCTCTTGCTCTCTTTCTCTTTTGTCTCTATTTTATATCTTGCATTCAATTATTGTGTTCATCTTATATATGCATGATATATTCCCTTGTGCTCATAATTGATATACATACTTGCTTGGGATTGCTTGTTAACACTAGTATTCAACCAAGAGAGCCAACGCGGCACCTCAACCCATTCAAGGGGAATCTAGAGGAGCTTGTCCAGAGCCTCGCAAGGGGAATTCGGCAACACTCTTGTGTTATACATAAGGTTTAATTAAAAGAAGTTTAATTTGGTCAACTTAGTTTTAATTCCGCATTATTTGTTCACAAGTGACCATTAGATTAGCCATCACCTATTCACCCCCCCTCTAGGTGATCTTACAATTGGTATCAGAGCCAAGTGCTCTTGATATTGGGTCTAACAACCTAAGAGTTAAAGATCCTCCTTTAGGCTAATCACAATATTTTTGTACACAAACACCTCACCATGGACTTCATGTCACCACCCACCTTTGACATCCTTAACATCCAAATTTGGAAGGTTAAGATGTCTTTGTTCCTCAAAGGACTTGGCCTTAGTGTATATCTTGCCTCTAATAAAGAATATTGCTTAAATGGTAAGAACATTGAGGCTAATACAAAAGCCCTACATGCTTTAAGATCTACCCTAAATGATGTTTATTTATCTAGGGTTGCTAATCTTGATTTGGCTTTTGTAGTTTGGAATACCTTGATCTCCCTTGGCGAAAATGAACAATACTATGCGGGGAGCGATTCGGACGTTGGAAGCGACATCTCCAACGTGTGCTATATGGTCCAAGGGATAACCCCCTTGAGGTAACTTCCGAATCCGAGGAAGATGATATTATGTCATATGATAAGCTCAATTCATTTTGCCAATTATTGCTTGAGAAATATGACATGAAAAAGAAGAAATTAAAAATTTGAAAAAGGACATTGCTTGCATGCATGAAGAACATGACTCATTTAGAGATAACATCGCATGCTTAGAAAAAGATAACAAAAGTTTGAAAAAGAAATTTGATTGCATGCATGTAGAAAATGTTTCTTTTAGAAATAAACTTGCATGTTTAGAAAAAGAAAAGGAAGATTTGAAAAATGAGAATGTTTCCTTATTTTCTAAATTGAGTATTTTGTGTGAAGGAAACAATACTTTGAAAGAAAAGACTGACTTGGTGGAAAAACAAAAAGAAGATATTTTGCAAGAAAATATTACTTTGAAAAGAAAATTTGTTGAAAAAGAAAAAGATTTTGTTGCTAAGAAGAAAAGAAAAATGATTCTTCATCTCATCATGCTTTCATGCTACCACTAATGAGATTAAGAACTTGAAAAATAAAATGAATAATTTGAGTTCAACTTTGAACTCTTGTGCATTTAATCATTCTAAGTTGGAATCTTTGTTTCAAAAGAAACAAGTTCCCCATGCTCATGCACATACTCATCATGCTCATGCTTATGGTGCACATCACGATCACAATCACACTCATAAGCATCATGCTAAGGTGTACATTTGTACACATTGTGGCCGCAAAGGCCATCTAGCAAAATATTATTTTGATAAGAAACCATACTTATATTTTGCTAAGTATAATAGATTTTGGGTTCCTTACAACAATGCTAACCCAAAGGACCCAAGAAAACATGGGTACCAAAACCCCCACCTTTTGATTTTGATGTAGGTGAGGGCTCTCACAAAACGTGAGAGGATTGGTGCCTTGGTAGCCGATGCAATGGACATGATGGACAAACATTTGGATGTATTGCTATCAAGGAATCTTGGTGGGAAAGACCACCACACTGGAGCTTTGGAGTTGGTAACAACCTCTAAACTCCTACTTTTATGTTCATGCTATTTACTTATGTCATATTCATAGCATGTTCATGATTTTGTTTTAAGATTTTTCATGTGCTTCATGTGGTATTTACATGCTTAGATGTAGAATATTTCAAAACTTGTATTCATACATAGATGTATAGTGAAATACAATTGACTCATATATATGATTGAACTTCATGCTCATTTATATCCACTTTATGCATATGTATAAGACTAGTTTTGATGATTCTCTTTTATACATGTTTTACCTATTTAGTGATTTACTTCATGTATATGGGTGTTTAATTCAAATCTAATAAATATACATGTATACCCGTGAGTCTCTTGCCTTCATGCAAACATTTAATAGACTCTTTTAATATTTGGGATATGTATGCATATTGCTAGATTTGTATAATTCATACATATACCATGTATATTATTTTTAAGATGATTTGTTTTGATAACAATGATTTTTATGTGTTGGTTGATAAAAATTTTGATTAGTCATATTTGATTTGAGCTTCAATAACTAATTTCATGTAGATACTACTTACATAACCTTTGAACACTCGATCTTCAAGAAAAGATATAATTTGGAGCTTTATGGAATATGAGTGCTTGAACTTTTATGTATTTAGTATTATTCATGAAATACATATGATTTGATGTATTTGAAGGATCTTTAACTAGTTTTTCAAAAACAATTTATACTAGTTAGTTATTCTTCAAATAGCCTTTGAGATTTACACATGATCCTATTTTTGATTTTATGGATAAATTCTTTTATGTTCTCAAGATTTGAACGCTTCATGTATTGAATATTAGTTTAAATGTTAATTTCTATCAACACTAGGATTTATACTTGAACATATTATGGCCACAAATAAATCTATATATGATTGGGTTGAATGCTTATTTGTGCCTATTAGATGTACTAGTATAGCCTTATGTTGATGATCATTACATTCTTAAACTTGTATTCCCATTTGGATTTATGTTATGATCATGTGATTTCATTTCATGTATATGGTTATTTTGCCAAAACATTAAGATATACATGGATACCTCTTGAGTCATTTGCCTTTCATGCAAATCTATATATATGGACTCAATTGTGTTAGAGATATGTATGTATGCTTCTTGTATTGACAAAACATACATATATTATGAAACATTTTTTTTTAAAAATTTTTTTTGATGATTTTCAAGGTTTTAAAAGTTATGATAATTCAAAATTTAAAGGAATATTGAGTTTTATTGTAATTTTCATGATGCCATGCTTCACATAACATTAGTACACTCACATCTCTTGAAAACATTAAATGGACTTTATGGATTAGAGTGTTTTAGTGCCTTGTGTTTCATTGATATTTCATGAAAAACCTTTGATTTATTCCTTGATTGAAGGATTCCGTACTAGTTGTTAAACACCTTCATTTAACTAGTTCGAATTCTTCATGTGTTAGATTATATGACATATACACCTAAGCCTATTTCTCTATTGGTATCATTGGTTATTTGCAATTGGTATCAATATGAACCTTTTTGGTATATACTCATATTTTGCTTTCTTTATATGTATGTATCCATCTCTATTGATATAATCTCTTCATACATATATATGATAGTTGTGTGCTTGTTTTACAATTGGTATCTTTTAAAGCACATAGATTGTTAATGCTAAGCTTAATTAGACTTCAAATTGGTATTTCATAATAAGCTTGTGCATTGTATTTTTTTTTGAAATTGGTATCAAAAATTCAAAATTTGATTATTTTACAATTGGAACCATGCAAAATTGTGTTATTTGATATCTTATAATATGATCTCTTTCTAAGATATCTCAAAATTTGTTGTTATTAAGAAAAATTCAAAATTTATTTTATAAAGAAAATTCAAAATTTTTTTTGATTTGTATTTCCTATATGCAAGGAGAGCTTAACATCTCTTCTACATATAGATTCATGTTGAGTATATTATAATTTGAGGAGCTTGACAACTCTTCTTTTCATGATATACGTGTGTAGGAGGAGCTTCACATCTCCTCTTATGCATGACATATTATACGTTATGTGAATTAGGGCTTGTCATCCCTCTTTCATGTAATGTATATGTGTCGGGAAGCTAACTTAACGTCTTCCTCTTCATGAATTTATATCGCATATAAATTTTATTGATTGATTTGTATTTACCCCTCCTTGATCTCTTTGTTTTTAACAAAAAGGGGGAGAAAATTTGTTTGATGTATTTTTACTTTGAACCCTTTGTTGATGATTGACAAAAAGGGGAGAAGTATTTGAGATTGTATTGTATATGCATGTTTTCATTGCTTAAGGGGAGAAGTATTTGTCTTTCTTACTTATTATGCATATATGTTGTTGTATTTTGCAATTAGGAGAAAAAGATTTGACTTAAGATTTGATTTTTGTTATGATTGCATCTCCTTACATTGCATACATGTCATGTGCTTTTATTGCCATATCTATTATTTCTTGTCATGCATGAGTTAAGGGGGAGCTTCTTTGAAGCTTTACTTTAATCCATGCATATATAACTCCATGAGTTTTGTCATCATCAAAAAGGGGGAGATTGTTGGCCCAAAGGCCCTTCACCCTAGTTTTGATGATGATCAACTCATGTAGTTATAGTTACTAATGATCTTGTGTTTAATTAGTGACAGATTCATGATCAAGATCTTAGTAGGTGCATAGCTCAACAAAGGATAAAAGAACAAGATTTGGAGCTTGCATGTGGTGATCCAAGGAGTTTTTGGATCAAGCTTGGACCAAGTCAAGAAGATGAGAAGCCTTCAAGGGAAGACTTCAAGAAGTTGAAGACTTGGGTCTAGGTATAGAATTTGTATTTTTGTTTTAGTAAAAATGTAAAGGATAGATAGTTGGTGGATTGCTCAAGTTATATCACACACACACACTCTTGATAGAACTCTTGATTTAATTGATTTCATAAAAGATTTCTTTTTAGAAAAGAATTTTTATTTAGTAAAAGATTTTCTTTGAGATAAAATATAAAAACTTTGGGTTTTGGTATTTCTATCATATATATATCTTTTCAAACCATAACCAAGTTTAGAGCTTTATGATCAAACATAGATATTTTATTATGATTGTGTAGTGGATCATATCCATACACACTATGCTTTATAAGTTCAAAATATCTTGTTTTTTGTATTTGATAAAGATTTAGAAAAACAAGTTTTGGAAAAACATGTTTTGGAAAAATACATTTTGGTTATTGAGCTAATATTTCCAAGTTACAAAATAGACCAAAACATCTATAACATGTCTTGATTTTGTGCAAGCATGTTTGTTCTTTCAAGTATATTGGTAAAACTATTTTTGTAGAATTTCTATGTATTTTTAGGATTTTATAAAAAGATTTTAAATCCTGTTTTCTGACCTGGAGACTGGCTGACAGGCTAAGTCGGTCGACCGGACCGGTCGACCGATGTGCACAGCCCTGTGCACATTGTCAGCGCAGTGGCCGGTCGACCGGGTCGGTCGACCGACCAAGAGAGCTTTGCTCTCTGGAATATCAGTCGACCGAACCGGTCGACCGATAGAGAGAATGCTCTCTGCTCCAGTGGTCCGGTCGACTGGCAGTCGACCGCTCCAGAGAAATCTGCTCTCTTGAAATGATCGGTCGACCGAGCCGGTCGACCGGTGGCTTCAACGGTCAGAAATATGACCGTTGGCCGGTCGACCGGCGGTCGACCGACAGCACTGACAGAACCCCAACGGCTCTATTTCTGGCAGCCTATAAAAGGGGGTCTTGTCAACTGTTTTGAGGTTAAGATTTTTGAGACTTCTTGAGCAGTTTTTCCCACTCATTTCAGAAGTTTTCTCTACAAATTTGAGAGCAAATATTTCCATTCAAAAGGGATTTTATCAAGAGAGTGTAAAAGTGATTTCTTGTGTTTTTCACCATAGCTTTCTTTCCTTGATTTCTCACACTTCACTTGAGCATCCATAGACATATCTATCCTATAGGAAAGTGTTGTAGTGAGCTTTTGTAATTGGTGATCAAGTGTTAGATCACCAAAGAGATTTCCATTGTATTTTGAGGAGACGGGCAAGTGTGCTCGTGTGTTAGAGTTCTTGTGTGAACTCGGTGGTTTGAGGTGCGCCCTCATTGAGCCGGTGGGCTTGTGGTGTACGGACAAGGGAGTCCGAGAGCTTGTAGGTGTTGCGGCACCAAGGAGAGATCCGTTGGGGATCTTGCATAGTGGAAATCCTTCGTGTGTCGAAGGCGGGGATGTAGAGCAAGTGTGCTCGAACCTCGAAACATACCCTTGTGTTTGCGATTGCTATCTCTTGCTCTCTTTCTCTTTTTGTCTCTATTTTATATCTTGCATTCAATTATTGTGTTCATCTTATATATGCATGATATATTCCCTTGTGCTCATAATTGATATACATACTTGCTTGGGATTGCTTGTTAACACTAGTATTCAACCAAGAGAGCCAACGCGGCACCTCAACCCATTCAAGGGGAATCTAGAGGAGCTTGTCCAGAGCCTTGCAAGGGGAATTCGGCAACACTCTTGTGTTATACATAAGTGTTAATTAAAAGAAGTTTAATTTGGTCAACTTAGTTTTAATTCCGCATTATTTGTTCACAAGTGACCATTAGATTAGCCATCACCTATTCACCCCCCCTCTAGGTGATCTTACATCTCTCACGAATCTCAAATCCATGCAACGAATTGCCCATAAATGAGGACTTTTCTCATGAAAATCTCTTAGCTATCTTTAGGGAACCTTGGTTTGCTGATATAGTGAATTACTTAGTCATTACCAAACTCCGTCTCATTGGTCCAAAAATGATATATACCGGTTCTTATCTTAAGTCCGGTATTTCTTTTGGAAGGAACCGTATCTTTTTAAGTACTGTTCTGACCAAATTATTAGGAGATGCATTCCCGATGAAGAGGTTAAGAGTGTTTATCCTTTTGTCACGAACTTGCATGCGGTGGACACTTTGGTCCCTGCAAGACTGCTGAAAAAGTACTACAAAGTGGGTTCTATTGGCCCACTTTATTCAAAGATGCTTATGAATTTTGCAAGACGTGCCCTAGATGCCAGATGGTGGGAAGGATCTCAAAACGAGATATGATGTCCCTCAGCCCAATTCTAAAAATAGAACTCTTTGATGTTTGGGCATCGACTTTATGGGTCCATTTCCTAACTCATTTGGAAACCAATACATATTGGTTACTGTGGACTATGTGTCAAAGTGGGTAGAATCCACTCCTAGTAGAACTAATGTGATGGTTGCTAATGTTGCATATTTAATGTCACATTTCCATACTTATTTTAGAATAAAAGCCTGTATTGTCCTAATTATTTGTTTAATTTATTTGCAGGCCCAATCCTTAAGGAGATGAAGAGAAATGAGCCCAAAAGCCCACCAGAATTCTGAATTAAATCAGAGTTAATTCATACACATAAAATCAGGAAAAAATCAAGAGGTTGAACCGGTTGAGAAGAATCCTCTCAGAATCGATCGGTTAAAGCCAAGAATCCAAGGCCATTTCATCAGAATCCGGAGCTCAAACGACAAAACCAACAAAGGATAAAGCCAGAAGAAGACCCCGGAGAGACCCACCAACAGGGTGTGGCCACCTGGCCACACCCTTGCCGCGGAAACGCGGCTTGGGCCGCGTTTTTGCGGCTTTGTTAGGGAGTTAGGGGGAGCGTTTGCTCCCCGAGCTCCCCAGGATCTTGTGGTTGGGTATTTGCCTAAAAAGGCCTGTACTTACGCTGAAAATGGGACGTCAATGCATATTAGGATTTAGCTTAGTTTTCATTTCTTAGTTTAGGTTTTTAGTCTTTCTTTTTATATAGTTTGTATATGACTTAGGGTAGAAGAAGATTCATGTAAGTAAGAGAGAGGGGCTGATGTTGAGAGTGACACCGACGATGTACCCTACTCCTTTCTTTCATTATCTCAGCAAGTAATAAAGGTAAATGCTTTACTTTACATTTGTTTTTCTTTCCTCTTCCTCTTCTACTTTACCTTGGTTGTATTTGTTGAGTGTACAAGTGAATTCCAAAGCAAGTATAACCAAGCTACGTGAGAGTCAGCGATAGTTCATGAAGACGTTCTCCTCTTCCAAGATCCGCATCACTTCGTTCTTCTTATGCTTGACGATATAATGTGCACGGGGACCGAGCTCGAGTTTATGATCTATGCATTGAACGCCTCCGAAGCAAAAAGGTAGAACTTGCAAAAAGGTTTCCAAGTAAGTCATCAATCAACCTAGGTAAGTATCTCTTCACTTTTCTTTCTTTCTTTTCTTTCTTAGTTTAGATCACCAACCACTTCTTCCAATCGTTTTCATTCTTCTTTCCACTTCATTTGTACATAGTCGCTTTTCTTGTTTTCTGATTTTCCACCTTCTTCAATCTTTCACTTTCTTCTAACTTTACTTATAACTTTCTTTTTCATTTTTATAACTTTAAAACAGAGAAGAATCTTCGTTTTCCTTTTTATAACGATTTCAATAAAACTGTAAATGCTTCCATCGCAAACCCTCCTTGTGGATCACGACCCGCATAGCCACTTGCTATAGCGGAAGAATTGAGCACTTGCACATTTCTTTTCTTAAGTTCTCTAATTTCGTATTTTGTGTGCAGGTTTTCACTCAATCAAATTTTGGCGCCGTTGCCGGGGAGGGTAAAACGGTTTTTATTGAAATCTGAATTTTTTTGAAAATTTTTTAGAACTAAACAAATTTTCTTCTCTGTTGCAGGTTACAGGGCAATAAAAGCAGGAAATTAATATTGCAGTGACATACAAGTGGCCTTGGGCCTCTGCTCTAGAAAGCAGAGACCAAGGACCCTCTGAATTGCCGCGTTTCCACGGCAAAAGCCGCGGATCCGCGGCAATAAAGAGTTGACTACTAACAGATTTTTGCAGGGCTGCTAGCTTTGCAAATTCTACTTTGCTGCAATTATTTATTTCTTATATGCCATCACAAAAACCTGCTAATAATCAACAGTAAAAAGTTTGTTGCAAAAGTTAAAAATTGATTAGACGTTTGCATTTTAGGCATGCGTTTCTTTCAATTCATTTATTTTTACTGTTGAAGAGTGCTGGAGCAAGGTACGTGTGCATTGCATTTAGCATAGGACTCACTTGTTGGTTGATTTATATCGCTTTGAGTGAATCTTACATATCTTGTACACTTGCACAAATTATTTTAAGGGCACTAACCCATAACAAGATAAGGTGGGGATTTAATCACCCTTCCTTAACCCAAAAATCAGATTCCAAGCACTCACTAACCCAAGTCTAACTAAAATTGAGTAGAAGTTGGCCCTAGGGACATCTTGGACTCAATTAGGAGATTATCCTAAGGGGGAAAAATGTTAGAATCTAACTCCTGCAAAATCAGTGTCTAGGAAAGGGATTGAGGGCCGAAAGCCCGAAGGTTGGTGGTTATTTAATTAAGGAACGTCTTTGACGGAAAACCTCCCACCAACCTTGCCCCGACCTGGCTGATTAGCTTGTGGTTAAAGTCTACATTAGACCCCCCGTGGACAGTCTAACCAGTTAGGAGTCGTCTAGGTCCTAAGTCTACCCTAACTTAGGCTAGAATTTTTCTTTTTTATTTGTTTATTTGTTTGTTTTTCTTTGTTTGTATTCTATTGTGTGATATGGACTATAATAATAATTTTTTCAACTACAATAATAATCCATATTACACACCGACTTCATTTTCAGATATTACCAACCCGGCATATCATAACTTTGACCAACCTAGTGTGCCGGATTGGTCTTATCCGAATCAATATGACCCATACCCCCCATCTAATAACTATAATTTCCATAATGAATTCAACTCTTCACCGAGTCAGTGGGGATTCACCTCCCCCGAGCATAATTTCCAACCACCTTGCCCTCTTTCTCCACCCAGTCCACATTATGTTCAAGATTCATACTCAGCTCCACCCGTCCAAAATAGGAAACCATCAATTATGGAAATGAGTATGCGTGAGTCCAAACACAAATCCCAAAATCTGATGGACTCACAATTTCACTATCACTTCCAAGACAATTCTTCATCTTTTCATCAAAACAATGAACCTATCAACTATGAAAAGATGCTTGAAGCCATGACTCAGGCTCAAAACACTCATAATCGTGACATAGATATGATGGTTGAATCTCTACGTTCCCACCGTCCTGATGTCACTAACTATTCTGTTAGAGCCGAAGAGTCATGTTGTTTTGAAAATCAAGATTCCATTTCAGAACAACCATGTGAACTTACCCAAACTCCAAGTGATATTGATAGTTTGGCTAGTTTTCCTTTTCCTGAAATAGAACTTGAAAATGATTATGATCCTGAACCCCAACTTAGTGATTCAATTCTATTTCCTGATTCGATTATGACTCCGGTATCTTCACCTGACTTCAATCTTTTCCCGGAGTCAACATTGGATCCTGTACCAATTCATAAAGAAATTGAATCACCCATCTTTGAGGATCATGTTGAACTTGACCAACTTTACAATTTTGAAAATCCCATGGATAAATTGGCAAGTTCTCCATTTTTGATATTGAACTCAATGAGATATGTGACCTAGATTCTCACATATGTGATCCAGTTCAACTTTCTGAATCAATATTGACTCCTGTTTTATTACCAAACTTGAATAATATTCTAGAGTCAGTTTTGATTCCTCCACCTATCATTCCTGAACTGGAATCACCCATATTAGGTCACATTCCATTGTTGGAAAATACATGTAGACTGGAGTTTCAAATTCTTGACTTGGACCCAATTTCTGAACCTATTTCGACTCCTGAACCTTTACTTGACTTAAGTCACCTTCCTGAGTCGGTATTAGTTCCTGGCCTTCCTGAGTCCAAGTCAACTGTTCTATCATTTCATACTCCATTCTGGGACGAGGTGGTTGACAAATTTGACTCCGAAATTAGTTATGGAACATGGAAATTAGATGGGGTCAAATATTTAATAAAAATCCTTCATGGATATCTTTTTAATGGGTTTATTAAAGATAGTGCTGGTGGGTTCCTCCGAGACCCAAGAAAAGTTGATTGGGCCGCGTTTCGTGGACCAATCAGACCACCACCGGAACCACCACCTTAAGGTAACCTTTTCCTTCCCTTTCGTCTTTTTCATGCATCTATGCATTAATTCATACATTGAGGACAATGCATGAGATAGGTGTGGGGGAGGGTCTAACATAACTTTTCTTTTTCTTTAAAAAAAAATTAACACTTTTCTTTACTTTTAAAAAACTTTTTGAAAAATAGAAATAATATTTTGACTTATTTTTGTAAGAAATTAAGTTAATTTAAGGAATAGGAAAATCCAAATTAGGATTTCTTATACTTAGTCAAAATAAGATTATTTGTTTGATTTATAGAGTTAGGAAGATAATTTGTCAAAGTAATTTAGTCTTGATCTTTACCTTGATAAAATATGCACACTTCATACACTTACACACTTAGGGTTCAAAAATAAAAATTCTTATGCCTTATAAAAAAATATATATATATATATAAACAAATCTAATTATTGATTAGCTAGGTGCTTTGGCCTAAGAAAGCCTTAGTATTTATGCAAAAGATAATTAGATGAGTTTGAAAGAAAAAAAAAAAACAAGTCTAATTATTGACTAGCTAGGTGCTTTGGCCTAAGCAAGCCTTGGTATTTATGCGAAAGATGATTAGATAAGTTTGAAAAGAAAAATCCTCTGATTAAGCTGGGTATTTGTGCCTAATAAAGCATAAGTATTCACGCCTAAAAGAGGTTCATGTAATAAAATCCTTAGTTTTGTGGCCTTGTTTGCTCGAGTCCTTAAGTCCTAGGGGTGTCTTCTCACCTGGTGCCCTAAGACCGTCTGGTTTGGGAGTCATCGATTAAAGGCTCGTTACATGGGCAGATTAGAAAGCCTAATAAAACTAAGGAATAAAAAAAGAGTATATATAAAAAAATAAATAAGACATAAGAGTTAGAGTTAATGAACCCTAAGTCAAAATTTTCACAGTCACAAGGTGCATATGACTTAGGGTAAAGTAATAGACTAGATGAGAAGTACAATTTGACTCCTTACTTTGATTGATAACAAATTTTTGAATAGAGACTAAGTTTAGGAATGAAAAATTCGGCTTTCCTATAACTTATAGATTGCTTAGATCTTATAATCATATTTCAAATATTTTTCTCTTTCAAAATGCTTTTCGAAAATACTAACTCTTTATTTCCCTTTCTTTATGGATTTTGTGGGTGTAATCCGTTGAAAACCCTCACGAGACAACACTCGTCCTCTAGGGGAAACCTAGAGGTTTAACGGCTTGTTGCACATGCTCAGTGCAATCGCGTGACCTGCGAAAGTGGTCTAATAATCCTTAGTATAATTTAGTTGTTTTGCTTGAGGACGAGCAAAAGATAGGTATGGGGGTGTGATTGGTTGCTAATGTTGCATATTTAATGTCACATTTCCATACTTATTTTAGAATAAAAGCCTGCATTGTCCTAATTATTTGTTTAATTTATTTGCAGGCCCAATCCTTAAGGAGATGAAGAGAAATGAGCCCAAAAGCCCACCAGAATTCTGAATTAAATCAGAGTTAATTCGTACACATAAAATCAGGGCAAAATCAAGAGGTTAAAACCGGTTGAGAAGAATCCTCTCAGAATCGATCGGTTAAAGCCAAGAATCCAAGGCCATTTCATCAGAATCCGGAGCTCAAACGACAAAACCAATAAAGGATAAAGCCAGAAGAAGACCCCAGAGAGACCCACCAACAGGGTGTGGCCACCTGGCCACACCCTTGCCGCGGAAACGCGGCTTGGGCCGCGTTTCCGCGGCTTTGTTGGGGAGTTAGGGGGAGCGTTTGCTCCCCCGAGCTCCCCGGGATCTTGGTGGTTGGGTATTTGCCTATAAAAGGCCTGTACTTGCGCTAAAAATGGGACGTCAATGCATATTAAGATTTAGCTTAGTTTTCATTTCTTAGTTTAGGTTTTTAGTCTTTCTTTTTATATAATTTGTATGTGACTTAGGGTAGAAGAAGATTCATGTAAGTAAGAGAGAGGGGCTGATGTTGAGAGTGACACCGACAATGTACCCTACTCCTTTCTTTCATTGTCTCAGCAAGTAATAAAGGTAAATGCTTTATTTGTTTTCTATTCTGCTTTACTTTACATTTGTTTTGCTTTCCTCTTCCTCTTCTACTTTACCTTGGTTGTATTTGTAGAGTGTACAAGTGAATTCCAAAGCAAGTATAACCAAGCTACGTGAGAGCCAGCGATAGTTCATGAAGACGTTCTCCTCTTCTAAGATCTGCATCACTTCGTTCTTCTTATGCTTGACGATATAATGTGCACGGGGACCGAGCTCGAGTTTATGATCTATACGTTGAACGCCTCCGAAGCAAAAAGGTAAAACTTGCAAAAAGGTTTCCAAGTAAGTCATCAATCAACCTAGGTAAGTATCTCTTCACTTTTCTTTCTTTCTTTTCTTTCTTAGTTTAGATCACCAACCACTTCTTCCAAATCATTTTCATTCTTCTTTCCACTTCATTGTACATAGTCGCTTTTCTTGTTTTCTGATTTTCCACCTTTTTCAATCTTTCACTTTCTTCTAACTTAAACTATAACTTTCTTTTTCATTTTTATAACTTTAAAAACAGAGAAGAATCTTCGTTTTCCTTTTTATAACGATTTCAATAAAACTGTAAACGCTTCCATCTCAAACCCTCCTTGTGGATCACGACCCGCATAGCCACTTGCTATAGCGGAAGAATTGAGCACTTGCACATTTCTTTTCTTAAGTTCTCTAATTTCGTATTTTGTGTGCAGGTTTTCACTCAATCATAATGATAACAAAGTTGTCATAAATTTTTTGAAAGGGAACATTTTCTCATACTTTGGAACCCCATGTGCTATCATCAGTGATAATGGTACTCACTTTTGCAGTAGATCCTTTGAAACTCTTAAGTGAAAGTATGCCATAACTCACAAGTTGTTCACACCTTATCATCCTCAAATCAGAGGGCAGGTTGAGGTCTCCAATAGACAAATCAAGCTTATTTTGGAGAAGTCTGTGAACCAAAATCGGAAAGATTGGTCCACCTAACTTGTAGATGCCCTATGGGCCTACATGACCGCTTTCAAGATGATTCTAAGGATGTCTCCTTATAGGTTAGTCTTTGGGAAGGCTTGCCACCTACCCGTTGAATTGGAGCACCGGGCCTTATGGGCAATCAAGCAGTTGAATTTCGACTTGACTAAGGCCGGTGACCTTCGAAAATTATAAATTTCTGAATTAGAGGAGTTGAGAAATGAGGCCTATGAAAATGCTAAGATCACTAAAGATAGAGTTAAGATTTTCATAATAAACACATTGATTAGTCACATATATTGCAATTCATTGTCACCTTACCATGCTTTTTAGCTAATAAATCCTATTAATAAGTTTTTTTTTTCTTTGCTAAATGTAGGCCCAAGTGCTTAAAGAAAGAAAAGAGAAACAAGCCCAAAAGCCCACCAAATTCTGAATTAATTCAGAATAAATTCAAAATGAAGAAATCAGGGCTAAATCTTGGCATATCAAGAGGTTGAGAAGAATCCTCCCTGAATCGAGCGATTGAAGCCACACAATCAAAGGCTGTTTCGTCAACGTTTGGAGCAGAAACAAGAAAACCAGCAGAAGATACGGGCCAAACACCAAACCAGAGATCTCCCCCCTTTTGGTGTGGCCATCTGGCCACACCAGGGCCGCGGAAACGCGGCCCAAGCCACGTTTCCGTAGCTTGTTGGAGATTTTTGGGGGAGCGTTTGCTCCCCCAATCTTCCCGGGATCCTCCTCGTTTGGTTTTTGGCTATAAATATGGGTTTCAGTAAAGAAAAATAGAGCGAAGACTAGGATTTAGTTTTGTGTTTATTTTCTTAGGATTTAGGCTCTTTGTTAGCTAGCACAAAAGTTGTAATCTTGCTATTTACTTTGTAGTCCAGTATCAAAACTTGTGAGAGAGAGGAATTGAGTGCTTGTACTTGAAGATTGAAGTGACGTCAATACAAAAGTCGAGCAAAGTTTTCTTCCACTTGCAGTACGGTATGGTTTGCATTATTTCTATGCTTTCTTCTTCATTGTTTTCTATGAGTAACTAAACGGTTTTCTGGGCTAGCTATCATAACTCTCTCTTGTTCTTCTTCTCTTCTGTTTTTAAAAGAAAAAACCCAATGAATCATATGCATGCCTCACTTAAAAGCCTTTCTTTTTGAAAGTGTTCTTGAAGGCACATGAGGATGGGTTTGGATTGTTGAACTCTCACTTCTTTCATGAAAATCTTTTGAATTGTTTTTACTTCATTCTTACTTCTTCGCGTTTGATGATTTAATATTCAAATTCTAACGATTTCTCGAAGAAAAGACTACACTCTTCCAACCATCTTATGTGCTTTGCTTCAAACTTTCTAAAAATAAACTTTAAGTTTTGCAAATGATAACTTGAGGCACTTAACATTTTAAGAGAAGAATGAACAATTGAGTAGTGAGATAGTGAGCCCAGATTTGCTTTCTTATTATAAAATAACAAAACAATTCTCAAGTTTTCTAAATCACCTTCTCCAAAACCTTTTCTAAAAAGTTGCAATTTCTCTTTTAATCATCTCTTTCTTTCCATCCTCTTTTCCATTAAAAAACGAACGCAATTCCTTGTTTTTGAACGATTCACCGAAAAGCTTCCATCGCATTCCTCCTCGTGGACATGACCCGTTAGCCACAAGCTACACGGTAAATTCTTAAACTCTTTGATTGTTCCTTTTATTAGCAATCAATTTTTGGCGCCGTTGCCGGGGAGGGAACGGTGTATTTGTTTTCTAACAAGTTTTGTATGTTGTTTCAGGGACTTGAAGATCAAGATCTAGCATTCAAGCTTTGCAAGAGAAGACTTGAAAATTTTGTGCCCCTACTCTCGAAAGTACGAAACAGAATTTTAAGAAATTACGTTGCAAAATCTGAAAAAATTCATTGGACTACTAAAAACTCTTTTTTGTAGGACATATTGCTCGCAAAAATTTAAGTTTTTGTATGTCATATTTGTGCTATTTCTGCTATCCACCATCCCTGTTTTAAGCCAACAGTAAAACACTTGTTGAAAAGTTAAAAAATTGATTAGACATTTACATTTTATGCACGAGTCTTTTCAATTCATTTACTTTACTGTTGAAGAGTGCAGGAGCAAGGTACGTACGCATTGCATTCAGAATAGGACTCATTTCTTGGTTGATTTATATCGCTTTGAGTGAATCTTATTTATCTTGTACACTTGCACAAATTGATTTTAAGGGCAACACCCAATAACAAGATAAGGTGGGGATTTATTCACCCTTCCTTAGCCCAAAAATCAGATTTCAAGCACTCACAAACCTAAGCCTAAGTAAAATCTGATAGACGTTGGCCTTAGGGACATCT
Organism: Agave tequilana; assembly: GCA_038442645.1. Taxonomy (NCBI): domain Eukaryota; kingdom Viridiplantae; phylum Streptophyta; class Magnoliopsida; order Asparagales; family Asparagaceae; genus Agave; species Agave tequilana. The sequence goes on along the minus strand of JAVJIF010003937.1, from coordinate 134,449 downwards.
CGAACTCACTAGGAGATTATCCTAAAGAGGGAAGGTGTTGAAAATTGACTCCTGCCAAATTAGTGTCTAGGAAGGGGATTGAGGGCCGAAAGCCGAAGATTGGTGGTTACTTAATTAAGGAACGTCTTTGACGGATAACCTCCCACCAATCTTGCCCTGACCTGGCTGATTAGCTTGTGGTCAAAGTCTACATTATACCTCCTGTGGACAATCAACCAGTTAGGAGTTGTCTAGGTCAAGGTTACCTTAGACTAGGCTTGGTTGTTTTCTTTTCTTGACAAGAGGTGATCTTGTTTGTGATTGTGTTTGTGTATGCAAGTGTGGTCAAGAGACCCTAATTCATCTAGGTTAACTAGAAACATATCACCACCCAAGTTCGACACAAGATCAGATTTGATTATGGATCGACCGACATCGTTGCAGGATAAGTTTTATCTCATTAGAACATCACTTCCATCCTGCATCCAACTTCCATCGGTTGGTGAACACAACTTTGAGCTTAAGCCACAGTTCATCAACATGCTCCCTAAATTCCATGGCTTAGAGTCCGAAGATGCTTATTTCTTCATAAGAGAATTTGAAGAAGTATGCTTAATGATGAAAATCCCACACCTTGCAGATGATGCTATTAGGTTGAGATTTGTCCCATTCGCTCTTAAGGACCTAGCCAAGAAATGGCTCTATAACTTAGCGGCCGGCTCTATCACATCTTGGGATGGTTTCATCAAGGTCTTCCTAAAGAAATTCTATCCAATCCACAAGACCGCTCTCGTTAGGAAGAACATCATGCAGTTCAAGCAAGAACCTAGTGAACCATTTTGGAGGTATTTTGAACGCTTCAAAGACCTCCTTGTCCAATGTCCTCATCATGGAATAGAGAAATGGTAACAATGCCAAATTCTTTATGACGGTTTAGACTACTCGACCAAGACCCTCTTAGAAAGTGTTGGCCCAAGAGGTTACACTCTCAAATTGTTTTGTGTTTTGATGATGACAAACCAAATATGAGCTATTTGGTACTAACAAGTTTGTTAAGATAAGTTTCAGGTTTGTACCATATTTAGAGACCATTCGCTTAGCTATTGCAAGAACTTCTAAGTTCCACAAAGCAAGGAAGGCAAATTGCACATCAAGGAAGGATCATAGAAGAGAAGGCACTAGCAAGGCATTGGATGGCTCAAAGACTTGAAGATAGCTCAAGAAGTCTTCATGTAATTTGTTTTTCAGTTTATAGTTTGTTAAAGAATAGTGGATAGGTTTGAAGCTCTATCACACACGTTTTTGCGCACATGCTCATTCCAAAATAATTTCTTATAAATTATACAAAAATATTTTGCATACAAGATTTTGCCTACAGATATATATTTGTGTTTTATACTAATCCCTGTTCAAAAGTATTTTTGATAAAATCAAAATCCTCTTTTATTTCTTTTTAAATTTGGCTTTTTGACCTGATCCGGTCGACCGGGTCGGTCGACCGAGCCTATGTCAGTCTGGTTCGGTCGACCGGACCAGTCGACCGAAGTCCTGGCAGATGCACGTATCCGTGTGCACGTCTGTCGGTAGACCGGGGCGGTCGACCGGACTATTATTTTTGCTCACAGGTTTTATCGGTCGACTGGGTCGGTCGACCGCTCGCCTGTAACGGTCAAATTTTTATACTACCGGTCGACCGGCCCGGTCGACCGATCCGACCGTTTGAACAGTAACGGGCAGATTTTTAAGAGCTGTTTATTTTTGTCTTTTGTGTTTAAAAATTCGTTTAAGGATATATTTTGATCTAATTACCTCCTAAACATCAGTAAATATGTTTTATCCCTTAACCCTAGCCCTCTCCTATAAATAGGGGTGTTTGGGGAGAGATTGGTTACAACAACAATCTTTGCAAAAATTCAAAAGTTTAAGGCTTTCAAAGTTCTTGGTTTTTGTGCTAAATTCTCTTAATTTTCTGAAGGGTTTTCAAAAGTTTTTCTCTGATTTCAATTTCTTTTCCTTACACACAAAAGAGCTTCAATTCTACTCATTATTCTCTAAGGACCTTTGTAAGGGAAGAGATTTTTGAAAGAGAGAGTTTGTGGTCTTTTGACTACCAAGGAAATCACTTGTTCTTGAGATTGTAGGAGTTGGGTACTCCATTGTAATTGTTCTTTGTGATAGTGGAAGTAGCTAGAATCCTTCTGGGGAAGGCGGGGAGTAGAGCTGGGTGCTCGAACCTCGATAACATATCCTTGTGTTTGCGATTGGTTTACATTCTTGCAATCCTTACTCTATTTTGCTTGCACTTATTACTTGCTCATCATATTAATTGTCATACTTACTTGCTTGCATTCATCTTGTGATTGTTGTAGCTTTAAATTTTAATTTGCCCCTTGATTAGCATTGTCACCTATTCACCCCCCCTCTAGGTGACTTTTCAATTGGTATCAGAGCTTGGACTCTAGGTTTGGCTTAACATCCATAGAGAGATCATTAAAATATTGCTAATCAACATTTTCATTCATCCATTCATACACTAGTAAACATGGCCGACAACATTAAAACCCCACCTAAATTTGATGGACTCAACTTCCCTATTTGAAAGGTTAGGATGACTATCTTTTTGCAATCTCTAGGTAGTTTAGTGGCTAAGTCTTTGACCAAACCCTATGTAGCACCCAATGAAGATGAGAGCACTTGAACCGACTTCAACTTTAGAGAATATGAGGCTAACTCAAAAGCCCAAAACTCCCTTTTAACCGCCTTGAATGAGGATGACCTTACACGGGTAATTCATTGCCAATCCGCCTACGAGATTTGGCAACACTTATTGGTCACACATGAATAGACTTCACAAGTCAAGAGAGCTAAGATAGATCTCTTGAGGTCTCAATATGAATCATTCAAAATGCTTGATGAAGAATCCATTGATTGTATGATTACTCGTTTCACTAAAATTACAAATGGTCTTTCTTCATTAGGTGACGTCATCTCCAATGATCAAAAGGTGCGCAAAGTGATACGGGCTCTTCCACCATCTTGGGAGATCAAGGCCACCACCTTAAAGGAGTTGAACGACAAGGACGAGATGGACATCATTAGTCTCATTGGGAACCTAAAGACCCATGAGATGGAGAAGAAAGCAAGAGATGAGGCAACTACTTCAAAGAAGAAATCTATTGCCTTTAAGACTTCATCCACCAATGATGACGATGATGAAGACGAAGAAGAAGATGAGGAGCTAACTCTACTTGTGCGGAATGTCAAGAGGTTGTACCGAAAGAACAAGTTCAACTTCCGGAGAAAATTCGAAGGCAAAGAGGAGCGGAAGATCATATGCTACAATTGCCGCAAACCCGGACATATCATGGCGGATTGTCCGGAATTCAAGAAGAAGATGACTTCCTCCTTCAAGCCAAAGAAACCGGAGGAGAAGAAAGCCTACAAAGCAACATGGGATTCGGAAAGCGAGTCCAAAGAGGAGGTGGATCAAGCTAATATGTGTTTCATGGCAAACACGCCTAAGGTAACCCCTCAATCCCTTGATGATGAAGATGATGATTTGAGTAAGGAAGTTCTAGTTCATGCTTTTGTAGAGCTTTTCGAAACTTATGATAACAAGAAAATGGAATGCTTTAAATTACAAACAGAAGTTGCTTTTCTTAAAAATCAACTTGCTTTGGTTTCAAAAGAAAAAGATGATCTTTCTTCCAATCTTGTTTCAATTCAAAATGAATTTGACGCTTATAAGATTTCTTGTAAGGGTAAAACCCCTATTGTTGATAATAAAGAAATTTCTTCCTTAAGAACCAAAATGGTTGATTTTGAAAAGATCTTGAAAGATTGTGCTTTTAACACCAAGAAGCTTGAAGAAAAATTTTCCAAAGAGCACACTTCTCATGTTAAAAATTCTCATGCTAAAATTCCACATGCTCACACTTCAAATAATACTTCTCATGCTAAATCTTTTCATGCTCACAATGCCCATGCTCACAAATCACACACTCACTATGCTTTTAGATATGGTAGAGTGTATAGATGCACATATTGTGGCAAAAATGGACATTTAGCTAAATTTTGTTATGATAAATTGCATAGTTCAAATAATCTTGTTTGGGTTAATGGCTCTAACCCTCATGGACCCAAGAAAATGTGGGTACCAAAATCAAGTCCTAAAATGTTTGATGTAGGTACACACCAAGGCTCCAAGACGTAGGGAGCGGTGGTACCTTGATAGTGGTTGTTCGAGACACATGACGTGGGATATCAACAACTTCACAACCCTATCAAGGTACATGGAAGGTGGCTCTGTCACCTTCGGGGATGACTCCAAAGGAACTATCATCGGTATAGGTAACATTCAAATTGGTGCATCTCCTATTATTGAGAATGTTGTTTTAGTAGATGGTTTAAAACATAATTTGCTTAGCATTAGTCAACTTTGTGACCGTGGACTTAAAGTTGTTTTTGATGATTCCTCATGCAAGATTTTTGATGTTAAATCCGATATTTGTATTCTTACCGGTTTTTGTGATAATAATGTTTATATTATTGACATGCTTAATTTAGATTGTTCTACTAAATGCTTAAATGCTTTTGATGAAAATTCTTGGCTTTGGCATAGAAGATTAGGACATGCATCTTTTGACCATATCTCTAGGATTAATTCAAAGGAATTGGTGAAGGGTATACCTTGCTTGAATTTTGAGAAAGACCGCATTTGTGGTGCGTGCCAACTTGGGAAACAAACCAAGTCTTCCTTTAAACCAATCAAGGATATCATGTCAACTAGGCCTTTAGAATTAATTCATATGGATCTTTTTGGACCAACTAAAACTAAAAGTTTAAATGGAAGTAGATTTGCATTTGTTTTGGTTGATGATTTCTCCCGTTTTACTTGGGTTTTCTTTTTACAAAATAAAGATCAAACCTTTTCTCATTTTAAATTTTTCGAAAAAGAGTTAAAAAAGAAAAGGGTTTTCCGATTTTGAGAATAAGGAGTGATAGAGGTGGTGAGTTTATTAACCAACTCTTCATGACTTATTGTGATGAAAAGGGAATTAAGCATGAAACGTCTTGTCCTAGAACTCCACAACAAAATGGAGTTGTAGAAAGGAAAAATAGAACACTTCAAGAGATGGTTAGGACAATGATAAGTGAATATGACCTCCCTCAATATTTATGGGCCGAGGCCGTAAACACCGCATGCTATATATCGAATCGTATTTATTTATGCAAAAATTCTTCAAAAACATCATTTGAAATGTATCATTCTAGAAAACCAAATGTTGCATATTTTAAAGTTTTTGGATGCAAGTGTTTTGTTTGAATACTAAGGATAATTTGGGTAAATTTGATGCTAAGGCTTATGAGGCTATCTTTGTTGGATATTCCTCTACTAGCAAAGCATATAGAGTTTTCAATAGATCTACACTTACCATAGAAGAATCCATGCATGTTAAATTTGAAGAGACTAATGTGGTTGTTGAGAATGTTGTAGAGATTGAACCATTAGGTGAAGACATGGAGAGACTATCCTTGAAGGACTCACCCGCTCAAGAAGAAAAGCTAGACCCTATTGGTGAAGTTCAAGAGGATAAGGAGGAAAGCACTCAACCGCTTCCTAAAGCTTGGAGATACGCAACAAATCATCCTAAGGAGCTCATCTTGGGTGATGCATCTAAAGGAGTCACAACGCGCTCCAAACTCCATGACCTATGTGGTAACTTTGCTTTCATTTCTCATTTTGAACCCAAAGGCATTCTCGAAGCCGAGACGGACCCATATTGGTTGCTTGCCATGCAAGAGGAACTCAATCAATTTGAGCGCAACCAAGTTTGGCACCTTGTTCCTAAGCCCCACGATAGACCAATAATTGGTACTAAGTGGATCTTTAGAAACAAGATGGATGAGTCCGGAAATGTCATTAGGAATAAAGTTAGGTTAGTGGCCCAAGGTTACACTCAAGTTGAGGGAATTGACTTTGAGGAAATCTTTGCACCCGTAGCACGGCTTGAAGCCATACGGATGACACTAGCTTTTGCATGTTTTAAAAATTTAAACTTTTTCAAATGGATGTGAAAAGTGCATTTTTGAATGGTTTTATTAATGAAGAAGTTTATGTTGCTCAACCTCCCGGTTTTGTTGATCATGTTCATCCCGATTTTGTTTTTAAACTTGATAAAGCTTTGTATGGATTGAAACAAGCTCCAAGAGCTTGGTATGAAAGGCTTTCTAGTTTTCTCATTTCAAATGATTTTATTAAAGGTAAAGTAGACACAACTCTTTTTACTAAGCATGTTGATAATGATATTTTAATTGTGCAAATTTATGTTGATGATATAATTTTTGGATCTACTAATGAGCTTTTGTGCAAGGATTTTGAAAAGGTAATGCAACTAGAGTTTGAAATGTCTTCCATGGGTGAGCTTAATTTCTTCCTTGGACTCCAAATCAAGCAATTGCAAGACGGAACCTTCATTAACCAAGCCAAGTACGCAAAGGAGCTAGTAAAGAAGTTTGGGCTTGAAGGATCAAAGGCTTTCAACACTCCAATGGCAACTACAACCAAGCTTGATAAGGATGATCAAGGTAAAAATGTTGATATTAAATTATATAGAAGCATGATAGGAAGTCTTTTATATTTAACGGCAAGTAGGCCGGATATCATGTTTAGTGTGTGTCTTTGTGCTAGATTTCAATCGTGTCCTAAAGAGTCTCATCTTATTGCGGTAAAACGCATTATTCGTTATATTAAGGGCACTATTGGAATGGGTCTTTGGTATCCAAAAACTATAGATTTTTCAATGACTAGCTATTCGGATGCCGACTATGCGGGTTGTAGAGTAGATAGAAAGAGTACTAGTGGGACATGTCAATTTCTTGGTAATTGTCTTGTTTCATGGTCCTCTAGGAAATAAAATTCCGTAGCTCTCGCAACCGCCGAGGCGGAGTATGTTGCCGCGGGGGCTTGTTGTGCACAAGTCCTTTGGATGAAACATACTCTCCTTGATTTTGATTTGCACTTTGATCATATAAAAATATTTTGTGATAATACTAGTACTATACACATGACCAAAAATGCAAATCAACATAGTAAGACCAAGCACATTGAGATTAGATATCACTTTCTTAGAGATCATTTTGAGAAAGGTGATATAGATATTGATTATGTTTCCACGGATTTACAACTAGCCGATATTTTCACTAAACCTCTTGATTTTGCTAGATTTTCGTTTATTTGTGGAGAACTTAATGTTTGTATTATTGAATAGACATGTTTTTCATAACCCTTTTTGATGTATGACAAAAAGGGGGAGAATAAGTTTACATGACAAAAATAAGTTCATTTGGTCTTGGTTCCATATGAATTTATTATGCTTTAATTTTAAGATTTGTTTTATGAATTTATATGTTTGGTTTTATGAATTCTTGTGTTGGTACTTTTGATATCAAGAGCAATTTTTTTTGTGTTTTATATAATTGGTGCATCATTTCAATTATTGGTATCTAGAGCATATTTTGTGTTTTATGTATAGCATAATTTGAGGGGGAGTTTTCTCCTACCCTATATTTTTGTTAATAGCCTATTTGTTTTGTCATCATCAAAAGGGGGAGATTGTTGGCCCAAGAGGTTACACTCTCAAATTGTTTTGTGTTTTGATGATGACAAACCAAATATGAGCTATTTGGTACTAACAAGTTTGTTAAGATAAGTTTCAGGTTTGTACCATATTTAGAGACCATTCGCTTAGCTATTGCAAGAACTTCTAAGTTCCACAAAGCAAGGAAGGCAAATTGCACATCAAGGAAGGATCATAGAAGAGAAGGCACTACCAAGGCATTGGATGGCTCAAAGACTTGAAGATAGCTCAAGAAGTCTTCATGTAATTTGTTTTTCAGTTTATAGTTTGTTAAAGAATAGTGGATAGGTTTGAAGCTCTATCACACACGTTTTTGCGCACATGCTCATTCCAAAATAATTTCTTATAAATTATACAAAAATATTTTGTATACATGATTTTGCCTACAGATATATATTTGTGTTTTATACTAATCCCTGTTCAAAAGTATTTTTGATAAAATCAAAATCCTCTTTTATTTCTTTTTAAATTTGGCTTTTTGACCTGATCCGGTCGACCGGGTCGGTCGACCGAGCCTATGTCAGTCTGGTCCGGTCGACCGGACCAGTCGACCGAAGTCCTGGCAGATGCACGTATCCGTGTGCACGTCTGTCGGTCGACCGGGGCGGTCGACCGGACTATTATTTCTGCTCACAGGTTTTATCGGTCGACTGGGTCGGTCGACCGCTCGCCTGTAACGGTCAAATTTTTATACTACCGGTCGACCGGCCCGGTCGACCGATCCGACCGTTTGAACAGTAACGGGCAGATTTTTAAGAGCTGTTTATTTTTGTCTTTTGTGTTTAAAATTCGTTTAAGGATATATTTTGATCTAATTACCTCCTAAACATCAGTAAATATGTTTTATCCCTTAACCCTAGCCCTCTCCTATAAATAGGGGTGTTTGGGGAGAGATTGGTTACAACAACAATCTTTGCAAAAATTCAAAAGTTTAAGGCTTTCAAAGTTCTTGGTTTTTGTGCTAAATTCTCTCAATTTTCTGAAGGGTTTTCAAAAGTTTTTCTCTGATTTCAATTTCTTTTCCTTACACACAAAAGAGCTTCAATTCTACTCATTATTCTCTAAGGACCTTTGTAAGGGAAGAGATTTTTGAAAGAGAGAGTTTGTGGTCTTTTGACTACCAAGGAAATCACTTGTTCTTGAGATTGTAGGAGTTGGGTACTCCATTGTAATTGTTCTTTGTGATAGTGGAAGTAGCTAGAATCCTTCTGGGGAAGGCGGGGAGTAGAGCTGGGTGCTCGAACCTCGATAACATATCCTTGTGTTTGCGATTGGTTTACATTCTTGCAATCCTTACTCTATTTTGCTTGCACTTATTACTTGCTCATCATATTAATTGTCATACTTACTTGCTTGCATTCATCTTGTGATTGTTGTAGCTTTAAATTTTTAATTTGCCCCTTGATTAGCATTGTCACCTATTCACCCCCCCCTCTAGGTGACTTTTCAGAAAGCATGTGCCAAGGGGGATTCTTGCAGAAGGATAAGCATGAAGGATGGGATTTATATGAGAATCTAGCTGAAAAGACAATCCAATAGGAACATACTAGTGAAAGCTCTAGAAATCCAAACTCTATCTCTTCAAAAGGAGGTCTCCATTCTATTGAATCATCCATAGCTAACGAGGCTAAGTTAGCTAACCTAGTGAGAAGACTGGAAGCTCTAGAAACTAAGGAACCAAGTCCAGTCAATCAAGTCAGCCCAAACCAATTTCCAACTCCGGGTTGTACTTACTGTCAGGCCATGAATCATGTGTTTGAGGAGTGTCCTGTATTTCAAGCTCACCAACATTTTTCTGAACCGATGAATGCGGCCTTCTCTAGGCCAAACAATGATCCTTACGCTCCAACATACAATCCTGGCTGGAGAAATCACCCCAATTTCTCATGGAGCCATCAAAATAATGACCACCCACGGTCAAACCATGCAAGCCACTTCCATCATTCCAATAATTCTTCCAATCATCAACCCAACTTTTCCAATCACCCTCACAATTCTCCCAACACTTTTTCAAATTATCAACAAAGTTTTTCCAACCAAGCTCTACCACCTTCCTTCCAGAATCCTCAACTCGAAAGGAGAATGACTGATTTTGAGAGAAACATGGAAAGGTACATGAAGAACCAAGATTCTCTCATGCAAACAATACAGAGGCTAGAAGGTCAAATGAGTCAGTTAGCCAACCCACAACATGAGAAGCAAAAGGGTACCTTACCCAGTCAACCAATTATGAATTCTAGAAATTCACAACAAGCTCATTTTGTTGGGGGTCAATCATTGAATCAATGTAATGTTGTTCATACATTAAGGTCGGGAAAGAAAGTTGATAACCAAGTGTCAACACCACCCAATCCTAGTCAGCACAATCACACTTCAGCATCCACCTCATCTAATCTTACTCCTCCTAAATTTGATGAATTTAAAAAAGATAAGTCAACCAGTCATGTGCACCAGCCTATAGCACCATTTCCTAATAGGCTAAAAAAACAAGCAAAATTCGCACATGGATAAGATAATTGAGATCTTTAATCAAGTGAAGATAAATGTGCCACTTCTTGATGCCATCCAACAAGTCCCATCTTATGCCAAGTTTCTTAAGGACATGTGCACCAAGAAGAGAAAGACTAATGTACCAGAAAAAGGTCTTCTTAGCCACTAACAATAGTGAGCTACTATCGGGTCCGATCCCTGTCAAGTACAAGGATCCAGGTAGTCCAACCATTGCCTGCATAATAGGACAAGCCGAGATTAGTCGTGCACTTCTTGACTTGGGGGCAAGTATCAACTTGCTTCCATTCTCAGTTTATCAACAACTCGGGTTGGGCGATCTTAGTCCAACTCGAGTCACTATCCAACTGGCTGACCGTTCAGTGAAAGTTCCAAAAGGGGAGATTAATGATGTCCTTATCTGGGTAGGGGAGTTTATTTACCCTGTCGATTTCATAGTTCTAGAGACACAACCTGTGTCCACTCCAATCATAGGGCTCAAACTCCTGTTATCCTAGGGCGACCATTCCTTGCTACTGCCAATGCCATCATCAATTGTAGGAATGGGTCCATGAAGTTAACTTTTGGGGACATGACTAGAGAAGTCAATGTCTTCAACCTTGAAAAACAACCTCGTAAGATAAGGGATCAAACATTTGAGGTAAATTTTGTTGAAAATAATTGTGATGAAGAAAGTGAAGATATAGAAGATGAGTCGCTGTTTCTTAGTGAATTATTCAATTAAGGCGATTATCTTGATGAGAAGGCATATGTCGGAGATCCTAATGTTAGAGTACCCTTTAAAAAGGGGAAATTTGATTTGAATATCTTCACTTTCGATGAGCCAACCAATAATGTATCGCATGAGAATATAGTTGAAGAACCTCCGATTGACATACTCTTTGAAAACCTTTTTGAAGAAGAACTCATGTGTTTGGATGAACCAACTAGGGATCATTTGGTTAATTATACATTTCAAGGTGAAAGTGTTGATTTAAACTTTGAGGAGATCTATAGAACTGAGTTAGAATTCCTAAGCATTCATAATGAGGAAGTTCCAACTGAGAAGGGTGGTGGTGGTAAATTTTTGAATAATGATTGTGGCAATAGGAGGAAGAAACACCTAAAGAAGGTGAGACTGGGGAGGCAGGACGCTAAAATGACAAAACAATTGGCCTCCCCACTGTGCCCTGTAAAGAGGACCCATTGGAATGATGGGAAGAAAGCTAGAGGAATAAGACCGAAAAAGACCTAGGTGTAGGAGAAACTTGATGTTGTACATATTCCTGTATAATATATGCACCTCTTTTACATTTCATTTCATGCATGTATACATCTCTTTCATACATTGGGGACAATGCATGAGATAAGTGTGGGGGAGGGTTCTAACATGATGACTACTATAACTTTTAAAAAAAAAGTTTTTTTTATATATATATAACTTGAAAAAAAAAACTTTTTGAAAGATTAGAACAATATTTTTATATATTTTTTGTAAGAAATTAAGTCAATTTTAAGGAATAGGAGAATCGTAATTAGGATTTCTTACACTTGGTCAAAATAAGATAACTTGTTTGATTTTTAGGGTTAGGAAGAAAATTGGTGAAAGTAATTTAGTCTTGATATTTACCTTATGACATATGCACACTAAATACACTTACACACTTAGGGTTTAAAAATAGAGACTCTTATGCCTTATAAAAAAATATACTATGAAAAAAAAAGAAAAAAAACAAGTCTAATTATTGATTAGCTAGGTGCTTTGGCCTAAGCAAGCCTTAGTATTTATGCAAAAGATAATCAGATAAGTTTGAAAAAAAAATGTGTATATAAATCCTCTGATTAAGCTGGGTATTTATGCCTCATGAAGCATAAGTATTCACGTCTAAAAGGGGTACATCGTATAAATAAAAACCTTAGTTTCGTGGCCTTATCTGCTCAAGTGTTTAAGTCCTTAGGGGTATTTTCTCACCTGGTGCCCTAAAATTGTCCGGTTTGGGTGTCACCGACTGAATGCTCTGTTGACACTTAAAAAAGACAAGATTCTTATTGGTCCGAACAATGTCTAAAACTTGTTGACATTTACAAAAGACAAATGACAGACGAGCTGAAGACCAGTTTTCACCCATCTCTGAGGGACAAGGAAGCAGCTTGGACTCCACTGATCCAGCAAGCAGACAGTGAACCCGGATTGTTTCTAAATAGACCTCAGCAGGTCTAAGATGCTAGCACTTAGCATCACATGAGCCCAAAGAGATAGCCTCGCCTGAGAGGTTAAAATCATCCGACTTCGCCTTGAAGCCATTCAAAGCCTCGCTAAGAAGCTAACTCGCAAACTTCGCCACAGGGGACTTCCAGCTCCGCCAAAGGGTTCTTTCGGACTCCGCCAGAAGCTGTCTCTAGCTCCGCTATGAGCTCAATGCGGGCAGCTCCGCCATTGGTTTGCTATGGTCAACCTTTGACCAATCAAATCTCCGGATGAGATCGGATCCAATCAGATCAAATCCAATTAAGATCAAATCAGAGATCAAATTTGGCAGTTGATTGCCACAATCTCTTGACTCTCCTAAAAACGAGTAGGAAGATCAGGGGAAATCCTCCAACGATATGGAAAGGATTAAGAAGGTCAACCGACCTGCCAATTCTAACATCGCAGAAGCTGATCCTAGCCTCGCAGCAAGGCTACGTTCCAGATTTAAACAGATTTGATTCAATCTGTTTCTATATTTTCAAGGGACGATTATACCCTTGCTCTCCCTATAAATAGCCCGCCAGGGGTACAAGGAGGGAGGATCAATCGATCAATCGGAGAAAGAGGACTCCACAAGCAGAGGCTTCTTCATAACGCACCGTGCGTTCTCGAATTCAGAGACATTTTAGAGAATTGCTTTCTCTATCCAGGGTGTTGATACCCTAACATCGTTCTTCTTCTCAAGGAATCTCCGGAACCAGGCAAGAAGGAATTCCTAATTGAAGGCGATTTGAGAAGCAGCAAGAGGGTTCTACTAACCTTCTATTCTCTGATTCCCAGAACCAGGCGAGAAGGGAATCTCATCGCTCGCATCGTCACTGACCAGACTCCTATCGGCATACTTCTCCAGAATCTCTGAGGAGATCTACTTGTAATCTTTTTTTAAGAATACTTGTAATTTAGCTTCTCAACCCTTTTATTGTAAGTTTTTCCCCTTTGCGAACATAATGGAAAACAAGATGGCGACTCCGCTGGGGATGAAATTCTCCACTGCCGAGAATCAAGTGTCGCAATGCGACGATCAGACCTTCGGGTCTAACTCTGAATTCAGAAAAGCCGGTGCAGCCAGAGCCCCTCTGGCTAAATCTTTAAGGAAAGTCTCTGCGGAGACAGAAAAGGTTCTCTGCGAACCTACTGCGGTTATTTGGCGCAACAAGGAAGCATGTCCGCAGTCTGATCCCTTCACTTGTGAGAACTTGGTGGTTCAGTTCGATCAAGGAAGATTTGAAGAAGTCCTCTCTGGGGGTGGCCCAATGCTTCGAGCACGGAAGCATAGGAAGGTTTTCACGACCAAGGTTTCAAAGCGGAAACTGGAACCAGAATTCTGCCAACACCCCTCAGCCTTGCAAGTGGCTAATCAGGTTCCTTGCGAACCTAAGTCTCCTCTGCTAAAGCAGGTATGGAAGCCTAAACAGAAGTCTTCAACCGAAGCTTCAGGCGTAGCTACGCCTAAACCGCGCCTCTCTCGCAGGATGCCTGTCTGCTCCAATCATGAGTTAAGACGGCAATCATACCGTCGCCCAATTCAAGAGCAGCAATGCCTCGCGCCGGCCTCGTTCTCAGGAGCGAAGCTACTGTACCACAGCGTACGCGCAGGGTCCATGACCGCGAAGCTGAAGCCAAAGTACTATCTAAGGCTAATTGCCTTCGCAGCAGCATAGCGGGTAAAGCACCACAACGTGCTCCGCTTTTCAGTGCGTCAAGCACTAAGTTCACACCTGTTGGCGAAGCTAGAACCAAAGCACTATTCAGTGCTAATCCCATCTGCAAGGATAAAAGAAGCAGGACACCGTCCCATGTGCGATCCAAAAGAGCCTTTGCGCTCGATTGCAGAGACCCGACCGGGTCTGATTTGAGGAAATTGTTGACGGATAGACGAAACTCTTCCCTCTATTGTCAACAGGTGGGATGTCAGCTGGTGACACTCCACTCGGTCCATTGCCGGCTGGGACCAATCCCCGCCACGCCTCTAAGACGACGGTCAGTTTTTGATCGGTTATCGGTACAGGCCCCGAGGAAACACCGCGAAAGGAGCATCTCGCGAGATCTATCCTCGGCATCCGTCAACATGACCGGAAGAGGACGAGAGTCCCCAGATCCAAATTATAGCCCAGGCTTAGGCGAAGTCTTGGTGCATGAAGAAGGTATTTTCCGAAACACCAGATCCAGGGTGGCAATACCCTACACTTATGAGCAGCCGTCCTCTTCAATGGCAGTGGCCTCGCCGCGACCAAAGAGAGGATCAGTTCAGTGGTCTGATGAAGAAGATGAAAATAGCGGGTATGCTTCTTCGGCCACAGTCAGTTCAGTGCGAACAGACAGAGCATCAGTCAATATGGCTGATAATGCTAACGACGATCTTCGCCGACGCCTGGAAGCTCAAGAGTGAACTTCCAAAACCCAGCAAGAAGCCCTGGACAATATTCAACAGATGCTCGCTCAACTCCTCAATAACCGGAATAACAATGATGCCGGAAGCAATCACGATGAGGAGGAACACTTCAACAATGAGCAACCAAAGCCGGAGAAATCCAAGGAGGATTCTTCCTTAGACGCCGAAGTCCTTAAGGGCCTCCAAGCTCAAATCGCATCCCTAACTCAGAGGGATGAATTAAATAAAGTAGGGGCAGTCCGTCCTTACCCATTGGAGTGGGATTCGGTGCCATATCCACCGAAGTTCAAACCACCAACGCTGCATACCTATGATGGAAAGAGCTCGCCAAATCAGCACATCTACTATTTCCGGTCTCAGACTGGTAATGTTATAAGCAATGACGCCATCATGGCTAGGCTGTTCATTGGCACCCTAAAGAGGGTGGCATTTGACTGGTTCCGAAGTCTTCCCCCGGGCTCTATCAACTCTTGGATCGATCTGGAAACTCGGTTCCTCTCTCGTTTCTATGAGGACGATACCGAAGTAACCATGGACAAACTCCTCTCCACTGTGCAGAGGAAAGGCGAATCTGTCCGTGACTACATTGAACGGTTCAGAAACTTATCCTTGATGTGCCCAGCAGGGATGCCACTACCCATGCTCTTACAGACATGCAGGCACAACTTCTTAGACCAAGTGAAAGTTCGCATGGGGGCTGTCAAAGCCCACACTTGGAAGGAATTGGTCGAACAAGCAGAGATAGCCGAGAAGTCGGCTAAAAAGTTCGAACCATCTGCCCCTAGAGGCAAGTGGGGGATGAACAACAAAGGGCGTAGTGACCTACCGCAATCTTCTCAAGCTAAAGGCAAAGAGACTATGTCTGTGGAGTTATCCGGAGATGTGCAGTCAAAAGCCAAGAAGAGCGGCTTCAACAATCAGGAGCCCAAGTTCCCTCCAAAGCAGTACTCCTTCAAAGACGATCAAGTGGTCACGATATTCCATCTGCTCCACAAAGGGAACAAAATGAAACTGCCAGATGCTCGGCGTCCCAATGAGATAGGGCGCACAAACGACCCTAATTACTGCCTCTATCATAGGATGATCCACCATCCTACTGACAAATGTTATGTCCTCAAGGACAGAATACAAGCCCTGGTCGATGCCGGGGTCCTGACGTTGAAGACGGAGCAAAAGAAGGTTACTGCCAATATGGTGACTCTTGAGTTCGGCAGCACCCAAAAGGTCACAGTTCCTGACGGGACTTATTCAGCCCCTGCTCCATAGTTGGAAGTCAAGCATCCTCCAGCTACAGCTCAAGATAATAAGGGTCTTGTTCCCTTAACATTGGAGATAGGAGAAGTCATGTGGATACACCCAAACCTCGTCCAAGACGTACAGCGGGATTCGAAGAAGCCCAAGTCAAAGGGCAAGTCTTGCAATGTCATCTCCATCCTGCCAGACGATGGTAATCTTATATCAGCTTCCCTCAGTGATTCAGAAGGAGAAAAGCTGGCTTGCAGAACGCAGGCTGATGTACCTCAGCCGACGGGTACTCGATCCGGAAAATCATACTTAAGGCAGTATGACAAGTCTACTGACGAGATACAACAGCAAACGACGTCAGTACAAGTACCAGCATCCGCTCCTATCCCAGTAAAGGGAAAAGAGAGGCCTAAGGAGGTACGATTCAACCACGTGTTGAAGAAACCACCAGGCAAAGGGTCTGACACGCCCTTTCATTTTGACATATTGGACCAATTGGCTAATATCCCGGCTCGTATTACAATACACGAGCTCCTTCGTCTCTCCAAAGAGACAAGAGAAGCACTCAGGGATGCGCTTGCTAATTCAGAATCATTCCTGACATATGTGCCAGAAACCCCTAACAATGATGCTCAGTCTTCTTGCCCTGAATGCCATCATGTGCAATCAAAGGTACCTGCTATTACCTTCACAGCAGAGGATATGTTGGCAAATGTTCTTCGATGGAGCATCTCGAATAGGTCCTAAAGGCAGGACCATTGCCGGAGTGGGGGTTGTGTTTATCTCCCCACAGAATCATGTCCTTCCCAGAGCATTTTCTCTGACAGAATCATGCTCCAACAATGTAGCAGAATATAATGCCTTGCTCATTGGTCTTCAGCTCGCTCATGGAATGGGGGTACGCTACCTGGAAGCCTATGGCAATTCAAAACTGATCATCAGTCAAGTTAAAGGCGAATATGAAGTCCGCCATGAGGACTTGGTGCCTTATTACCATACAGCCATCGAATTGGCTAACCTATTTGAAGGTTTCTACATCGGGCATGTGTCTCGATCTCAGAATACCAAGGCGGACACTCTTGCTGCATTAGCAACAACACTAGCCTTGCCAACCAACACCGAGTATCACCTCACAGTCGCAACTCAACATCTTGTATGCTCCAAGCACATGCTAAGAACTCGAGAAGTCTATAATGTCTCCACGCATCTTGAGCCGAGAGATTGGCGCTTTCCTCTCATTGACTATGCTTTGCACGGTCTGCTTCCAGACGATCCTAAAGAAGCGGCGTCCGTCAGACGAAGGTCTCTCCGTTTCTACTACGATCCGACTTTGAAGACACTTTACCGTCGTTCATATGACGGTATCCTCCTCCGTTGCCTTTCCAATTCAGAGGCGCAGGAAGCGCTCCAAGAAGCGCACAACGGCATTTGCGGAGCTCATCAGCCAGGCCCAAAGCTCAAAGACAGGTTGCACAGACTTGGATATTATTGGCCAACTATGATAGCCGACGCTATCCAATATGCACGAAGGTGTAAAGCATGCCAGATCCATGCAGACTTCATACACCAGCCTTCGGAGTTGCTCCACCCAACTGTTGCTTCATGGCCATTTGAAGCATGGGGAATAGATGTCGTAGGGCCAATCAGTCCCTCTTCGACGAAAGGTCACCGGTTCATCCTTGCAATAACCGACTACTTTTCAAAGTGGGCGGAAGCTATACCACTGGTTGAAATCAAAACCTCTAACGTGGTTAATTTCATCAAGCACCATGTCATCCATTGATTTGGTGTCCCTAGGCGGATCATCCACGACAACGGTCCCCAATTTATAAGCCAAGTGTTCTATCGGTTCTGCGATAAATACCAAATTCAGAATGTGGCTTCAACTGCCTATAATCCTGCTGCTAATGGTTTGGCAGAAGCATTCAACAAAACGATCATCAAGCTACTCAAGAAGTTTGTCTCCTCGAATAAGCGAGATTGGGACGAAAAGCTCGTTGAATGTCTCTGGGCCTACCGAACCACGGTTCGGACACCGACAGGCAATACGCCTTTTTTCCTGGTATATGGGTGCGAAGCAGTCATCCCGTTGGAAATCCAGATGCCGTCATTGCGAGTCGCTCTGACCACCAAGTGCACATCAGAAGACAATGATCGATTGCGTCTTCAAGAGCTCGAAGCCTTAGATGAGAAGCGGCTACAAGCTCAGCAGCATATCGAGCTATATCAAGCTCGAATCTCAAAAGCCTTCAATAAGAAGATCAAACAGAGGGTCTTCCAGAAAGGAGACCTGGTTTTAGCCGTCAGACGACCGATGATTATAACGCACAAGACCAAAGGCAATTTTCAGCCTAAATGGGAAGGACCGTTTGTAATAGAAACAGTCTATTCAAACAGAGCATACCACCTTATGACTTCAGATGGCGACCTACTCATGATGCCGATCAATGGCAAGTTCTTAAAGAAGTATTATCCTTAATTAAGGATTCTTCTCATGATCAAGTTAACATTACACCTCTGATCAAGATCTTCGTGTCCAAAGTACACACAAAGAGAGCCTTTCTCTTCCTCCAAGCGAGATAATACAACTGTAAACCAGTAGGAATCTGGACACGTACTGGCTGTCCCGAAGGAAAATTAAGGTTATGCATGTATTAACCAGATAATCCAATATCCTTAACGATTAAGGACAGAGGAAAATGTTGGCTTTTAAGTCCAACATAAATCCTCGACAACTCATCATGCTGAGGGGAATAGCATGGCTAGCCCAACTCAAACGGTAGTTGGTAAAGGCATATCAAACCCGTTGACAGCTGGGGGTTTGCTAAAAATCCTAAGGGACCAGTTCCCATTTGATTCCCTCTCCAAAATCACTTACCAATTCTCATCCACAGAATGGTAAGACCACATATATATTTCACTGTTACGTTAACATTAAACCTATGACAGTGATTCCCTCGTTTCTCCCCGTGAGAACGAGACCTCCAAAATCACTTACCAATTCTCATCCATAGAATGGTAAGACCACATTACAACCTTTTGAGCTTGGTGGCGTCTCAAACGGTTATGTCATTGCGACCTCTGAACCAGCAGACAGCCGAGTCTCAATTTTGAGCTTGTTGACATTTACAAAAGACAAGTCTCAATCTTGAGCCCTGTTGACATTTACAAAAGACAGGTCTCGATACTTGTTGACATTTATAAAAGACAAGTATCACCACCTTGAGCTTGGTGGCGTCTCAAACGGTTATGTCATTGCGACCTCTGAACCAGCAGACAGCCGAGTCTCAATTTTGAGCTTGTTGACATTTACAAAAGACAAGTCTCAATTTTAAGCTTGTTGACATTTACAAAAGACAAGTCTCAACCTTGAGCCCTGTTGACATTTACAAAAGACAGGTCTCGATACTTGTTGACATTTACAAAAGATAAGTATCACCACCTTGAGCTTGGTGGCGTCTCAAACGGTTATGTCATTGCGACCTCTGAACCAGCAGACAGCCGAGTCTTAATTTTGAGCTTGTTGACATTTACAAAAGACAAGTCTCAACCTTGAGCCCTGTTGACATTTACAAAAGACAGGTCTCGATACTTGTTGACATTTACAAAAGACAAGTATCGCCAACCTTTTGAAGCTTGGCGGCGTCTCAATCGGTTATGTCATTGCGATCTCTAAACCAGTAGATAGCTAAGTCTCAATTCCGAGCCCTATTGACATTTACAAAAGACAGGTCTCATCTCCCGATCCGACAAGGACCAGTTTCGGGCTTGGTGGCGTCTCAACCAGTTATGTCATCGCGACCTCTGAACTGACAGATAGCCAAGTCTCATCATCCAACCCAACAAGAACCATGTTCTCAAGAAATTGCAATACAATTTGGAACCGCAATTCAGAAAGAAGAACAAGATTGGAGAGTCAACAAAAGAAGAAAAAATTTTCATTGATTCCAAAAGGAGAAAGTACATGGAGCTATAGGCGCACACTGTAAGATCGAAGCCGCTCTCCAAGGGAGTCCAGCCTCGTCCTCCTGACATCAGCAGCCTGGGCAAGCGCCTGCGGCTTCAACTAAGCCTCATCAAAATCCATTGCCTGGGCCAAACGAGCTTCAACCTCCGCCAAAGTTGCCCTCTGTGACAATCCCTGCTGCGAGAGTTCGTCACTTTGAGCCTTGAGCTGCTCAAGCCGTGCAGTTTCTTCAAGACGTACCAGTTTAGCCTTGGATAAAATAAGATTGGTTTTCCTGATCATTTCCTCGGCCTTCCCAATCTTGTCTTCAGCGTCAAGAAGAGCACTGGTGGAGGCGTCAATCGCATTTCCGACCTCTGCCTACCTTGTTTCCAAGGATTTCAAGTCAGAAGAGATAGCCTTAGCAGCCTCTTGGGCGGCAAGCCGGACCTCGCGCTTTTGAGCGACGAGACGCGCAAACCGCTCATCAACTAAAGACTCCAAGTCCGAGCTGCTGAGACGGCGCCATTCCTCTACATCCTTCTCAAATTCATCCACCAGGAGTTCCAAAGCAGTGGCCTGGTGATACCCCTCAAAATCCCGAATACTTTCGATGCCACGGGAGAGGACCACCTTTAACTTTGAGAACGGCATATTCGAGCCCTTCAAAACAAGGTCGATAGTTCGCCCTAAGCCTTTATAAAAGCTATCGACAAGGTCACCTATGTAGTCGTTCTCAACCTCAGCCACTTCTGGTAAAGAGGTAATTTCAGAGAGATCCACCGGCCTGGTCGACACTGTTATGGAAGGAGCAATGGGAACATCAACAGCAGGGCAGATTGTCAATGATCTCTCCGGAGTCTTCATGGAAATCAACGCGCTAGCCACCACTGAGGTAAGGCTGACAACCATCTCCTGAACAGCAGGCTCAACCACCAGAGTTGGGGAAGTAGGGCTTGTAATCACCCTCAGTTCCGCACTTGGTAAAATTGTCGGCGCCTCACTCGTTGATATAGTTGGGAGTGAGGATACCTCAGGAACTGCTCCCCTTTCAACCTCTGACCCTTCGGCCGACTTGGGCCGATAAGAAGGCAGGTCGTCGTATAGCGCATCCAGCACAGCAGCATCCGCCGCGGTCGAAGCACTCATGTCACCCCTTGACCCTTCAGGGGGATCTTCCGGCTCTCTTGAAGCTGATGCATCTTGGGCTGAACACCTGTAACAAGACTGCGATTAGTCGGGACACTACATGCGTAAGAAGCCAAGAGGTTAGGACAATACCGAAGGATGATGTCGCCTCGAACATCTCGTCAGCCGCATCAGTCTCCAGGGGCTCCATCGGAAAATTTTTGCCAGAATCAGCACGAACAGCCGGCTCGCTTTCGCTTGCCGAGTATCCTGTGGACCACCCAATAGAGCTCGATGCCTCAGGACTTCCTTTAGAAATCCCAGCGCCCGAAGGACCGATGTCGGCCACACACCTCCGTACTCCTCCGGACGGGCAAAAGAACCAGCCTCAGTTCTATAAGTAAATAGAGGATCATAACGTTCCCCTTGCTCTCCAGCTGCCTCAGCTCCTACAATCAAAAAGGATTGATAATAAGTCAATGGGAACACACAAAAAGGCGTATTATATGGACAGGGTTAATCTTACCCAGACCCGGAGCGAATTCACCGCTAGTCGACTCAGCAACCGACGGTTCACTGCTAATGGGACAGCAGGAGGAATCGCTGTAGAGGGATAACCCTCTACGACAATCGTAGGAGCTTGGCGGTGGAGCTTCTTCGCCAATGATTTCCTACGAGATGTACCTGCCCGCTTTCTTTTGAAGTGGACTTCGGAATCCTCTTCCTCCACTTCTTCTATACAGCGAGATGGAGCCATCCCCATCACACCAGAGCCAGTTGCAGGAGTCTCAGCCCCCGCTCCCACCTCGAGGCGAGGACTCTCGGCATCTGAAGCCTCGCTGTCTTCCACAGCAACAAACTCCTCTATACCTGGAGTGCGAACCTTTTTGCCTTCCCTTTTATCAGAAGCCTTCTGTCTCAGCCGCTGAGAAATTAACTTCACACCAGAACCGTTCACCTTGAACCCAAGAGGTGTGGAGTTGGAAGTGGCGTACCACTGGCAAAAGCACAGGGTCATTAGGAGATTGGGATTCTTTAACGGCGTACGCAGCCGCGCCCCGGTACCGCCTGCGGTGAAGAATCGCCAAGCACAGGCCCCGTCAATAAGGCTCCCCATGAAAGCCAAATTGAGATTCGGGTTGCCCACGTACAGTTGGTCATACCCAAACTGACGGGCAAACCGACTTGGAACATAGGGCTCCAGGTAGCAGGTATCCCCGCTTCTATACAACAAATGCGAAGGTCGCGTACTGACCAGCCACTCAAAGACTCCCCGGCCCAAGGACGAATGCCCCTCCTCCGCGTCCTTGAACTCTTCCCCATAGCCTGCACCCCGAATACGGGAAAAACGGCGGAAGATACTATAGACGTCATAGCGACGTATTAATTTACGGGCCTCAGCCACGTATTTCTTCTGCCATGAGCATCCTTCGAATTAGCGGAGGAGCGCCATTCGAACATCCTGCGGGGGATCCTCTCCAGCTTCAATTAAAGAAGGACAATGCAGGGCGAACCACGCCATCAAGTAAGTATACGGCAGACCTATTCTGGGGTTAGGTCCGTCGCGGGGAGAAATGGTCCCCTTTCCACGCTTCGTCGTTGGTGGCCTGCAAAAAGCCTCCGTCAATACACGAAGGCCTCTCTGGATACAGCATACCATAGCCGAAAGAAGTCCCAGAGGGCGACCATGAACCAGACGAACAGCGGGCAGCAAAACATTAGGATGAACGATGTCACCCGAAGAAGACAACACCACGCACCTCTTCAGCCAGACTGTTAAGAAACCAGCCAGAAGTGTCTTCCGGGACATCGGCCTGCGAGCCTGATGATGGAAGCTTCGAAGAATATCACCTTGCCCATAGGGACCATCGTCTTCCTTCACAACTAGATCCCCTTGGGAGTGCTTTCGCATCCGGTCAAAGATGTCTTCATCAGTAACTCCATAGTGAGCCGCTTCAGGAGTATTCTCCATATCTGGGAACAAATAGTCTCCCCAGCTTTTCAAGCTACAGGAGGTCCCCTTATTGCCCCCATGCATACTGGAGCAAATATACAAATGACACATTAGCTTCCTGTAGGTCTCGAACAAGGCAGGCTCTTGTTTTTTCAGAAGCGCCAATTCTGCCTCGCACGGGAAGTACTCTTCATAGGGAAGGGATCCAAAGGGCAGAGCAGAGACTTTCCACATCTCATGCAAGGCCATACCCAATTCGCCAACAGGGGTGAAGAAGGTCCCTGAAGCTGGGTAGTATAATTCAAAAATGACGTAAAAGCACGCCACGTTTACCTCAATACCGTAGCAGGTCGCCCTGACGGCCTCATACAGGTTCAGCTTCTCCAAATCCTCCTCGAAATGAGCAAGGATGTAGGTAGTCAAATCCGCTCACCATGCCTTCGGAGGGTGAATCCAGCCTGGAGTCCTGAAGTCAGTAGCCGGATAGTTCCCATTGACCTTGAAGAATTGGTTGCCAAAGGTCAACGCCACTGCAGGATTTTCTCCCACTGGGATGTCTCGTGACACATTCCCAGGATGCAAGCCCATTATGCAATGAGGAGGCCCTGCTCTTGCATAACCGGGAGATTGAAACATCAATTTTCCTATGTGAACAGAGTCAGTACTCCGGCTCACTTCCCACGACATCTTCCGAGCCTGCGTCACGTACTAGAAGGAAGACAAAGAAAAATGACGCTTGTTGGACGGAAGATAGAACCTCTCGCCATCCAACTGGAAAATCCACTGCCCTTCCCCTGCATGTAGTTGGTGGTCAGGATCTGGTGCAGCATCCCCGAACATGAAATCGGGCTTCCTATAAACTTGACGGTCAATGTCTTCAAGAGGAGCTGTGGTTAGGATACTCCTTGTGGTATATTGATCACCACTATGAATGAGCGTGTCTCGAACGATGGAACTCCGCTCACTGAACAGAGAAGCCTGCCCTTGAAATTACAAGCTCATATTGCCATCCGATCCCATGGTCATCCCGAACAGGTTGCTTGAAGGACCAGGAGTATAGTGCACTGCAAAAACAAAGAGAAACTGCGATTAGTTCACCAGCCAAAGCGAAAGCAAAGATATGAATACCACCAAGGTATAGCTTCGCCCAGCGAGCAAAGTAGACAAGGCAATGGCTTTAACAAAGCCTAATCTCGCAGGAAAGTCTGCGTGTCGCAGAAAGTGCCTAAGTGCTAACTTCGCCTAAACAAAAGAGGTATAGCCTTAAGAGCTGACGTCATCAAAAGGGCATTATGGTCAGGAAACCATCCTTGACGGCCACGACTGAAGGGACAGACCCTCATCCTGTTCCTCAACAGGACGAAGACAACCCAAGTAATGGCTTCGTACGGAAGCCTAAAGAAGAACTGTTCAGTTCTTTATTCCCTGTGCAAGGAAAATAGGGAAATCCATGGGAACGAGTTCCCTAATAAGAACAGATCATGTTCGATCGTTCTGATAGCCAAATATCGGCTTTAAAAGAGAGACCGCAGTCTCTGATCAGAAGGGAAAGTCCCTTACCGGCGACTGGTCGCTCGATGACCGGAGGAGGAGAAGGACCCTCCGCTACAGAAGTCGCCACTTCTTTACCCGCTCGTCTTTTGGGCGCCATTGAAGAGCTGCAAAAGCTCTCAAAATTCTCTGAACGAAGAAGGAAGAGGAAGAAGGAAAGTCAAAAATTTCTCTGAAAAAGGAGATCTTTTCCTGCTCAGTCCGATCGGGCTTTTATAGGCCAATTAGCGCCTGAAACGAGGCCTCGAAAAAGGCACAAAGCCACCGTTTCAAATTAATTTGAAACGCCGCCCGAAGCGCCTCCCCGAGAAGCGCTGCTTTAATCTCCCTAAGGGTTAACTTCGCCCTTGCTTAAAATGCGGACTTCGCGCAATCCTTCAGGGACTTCGCCTAAAGGCTTATCTTAGCCCCCTAAAAAGGCGTTGTTCGCGGACATACCAGTTTCGCGAAGTTCATTCAAAGAAGGGACTATGTCCTTAACTTTGCACAAAGTTTTAGCCCCGCTATGGCCAAATTCTCAACGAAGGCAGGCAAAAATCAGATGAGCAGAAGATAAACTTTCATTGATTTAAGAGCAAAGGTACATTGATACTACATCAAGGTTGTGTTTCATACAACAGATTCAGTTGCTCAGCAAGATCATTTGCGCGAAAGGCATACAAGCGGTTTTATCTGCTTCTAAGTCAGACCGACTTGACACGAAAGGCCTTCCTCCTGCACAAAGCCGTAACCAGTTGTGTCGCGGAAACACGGCCATAATTCTCCACAAAAATGGCAGATTTTTCCACCAGAAAGCGAGGTCATCTTTGTTGAAGCCTGGCAATAAAACTTATCGCCGCCAACATGTCAGACCACCTATAATGGGAATTGGTAGTGATGTCAGTGATCTAACAGGTGTGATGCCTGCTCTCCCGAAATGAATCGTCCCCGACAAAGGCCACCAAAGTTGAAAAGCAATGATGCCAGTGATCTCACAGGTGTGACATCCACCATCCCGAAGCGGATCATCTCCGACAAAGCGGCTACCAGCCTCACCTCAGAACGAATCATCTCGGATAAGAGGCTGCCAACAGCCTCTGGGACACACATCGGCTGCCCCAAGTTGTTCCTCCTGCTTAAAAGTAAAACTTCAACCGGGAAAGTATATAGCAACTTTTCAGTCTCTTTCATCAAGACACAAGATCGGCGAACATAGCTCACTGCAATGCAAAATTGGAGCAAATTAGCAGTTAAACACAAAAGATACTGCAAAAGCACTAAAGCCAAATTCTTTGGGGTGAAGCAATCCGATTTCGATTGGAGCAGAGGATAAACCTCGATTGCACAGTGATGATGGGCTAGCTCAGCAAACGCCAAGTCCTAGCCTCGCATATATGGCTAAGCCAGACTGATCCTATGGGACACAGTCTTAGCCTCACCTATATGACAAGACTGGCTCAACCTTGAAGATACCAGGTCCCAAGTTCTGCCTGTGCAACGGACTTAACATGCAATGATCTTTCTGTGATCAAGTCAAGATGATAGCTTCACTGGGAAGCTATGTCAAAAATCCTTCTCCGCAGATCAGTTAAATGGAGAACAAGGGAAGCTAATCCCTGAAGCAGCTGTTAAAGCTGAATTAAGGGAGATGAATTGCCTAATATCGGTGAAGTCGTTGAATGATCAAGACTTACCAGTCCTTGGCTGGATAATAACCAGAGTGGGCATTCCCACTAATTCAGAGATTGAGTATCTCTCTCAACCAAGAGAAGTGAAGAAGAGCAGATCACTTCTCTCTTCAGAGGACCTCAAGTGTCCTATTTATAGGCCCCATGGCCTGAGCGCTGCCGCCTCAAGCGTGGAAGCACGAGCGCATTTAAGGCATTTACTGCGCCTTGACAAAAGGAACGACTTCCTTTGGAACCGTGCAAAGGAAGAAACGTCTTCCTCATAAAGGCACTTATGGCGCCTTGAAGAAAGGGAATATCCTCCCTTGGAAATGCACAAGCGGAGAATATCTCCCTCGATCAGCACGAAGAAAGGAGTAATCCTCCTTGTAATCGGCCCACGGCAGTTGGCCTCGGGAAAGCGACAGATGTTCCAGAGCGAACTTATCTAGCTACAAAGCTACCCAGACGCGAGTCTACATGATTCCTCAGCGAATCTACATCCCAAAGCAGGATTCAAAGCAAAGCTGAACTCAACTATCATGGCGACGTTCATACTCCACACACCACCAATTAAAGCAGTTTAAAGTATTTCAAAGTCTGAGCCATTGCAGACTTCTGAAAACTTTGAAGGGGGTCTTGTTGACACTTAAAAAAGACAAGATTCTTATTGGTCCGAACAATGTCTAAAACTTGTTGACATTTACAAAAGACAAGTGACAGACGAGCTGAAGACCAGTTTTCACCCATCTCCGAGGGACAAGGAAGCAGCTTGGACTCCACTGATCCAACAAGCAGACAGTGAACCCGGATTGTTTCTAAACAGACCTCAGCAGGTCTAAGATACTAGCACTTAGCATCACATGAGCCCAAAGAGATAGCCTCGCCTGAGAGGTTAAAATCATCCGACTTCGCCTTGAAGCCATTCAAAGCCTCCCTAAGAAGCTAACTCGCAAACTTCGCCACAGGGGACTTCCAGCTCCGCCAAAGGGTTTCTTTCGGACTTCACCAGAAGCTGTCTCTAGCTCCGCTATGAGCTCAATGTGGGCAGCTCCGCCATTGGTCTGCTATGGTCAACCTTTGACCAATCAAATCTCGGGATGAGATCGGATCCAATCAGATCAAATCCAATTAAGATCAAATCAGAGATCAAATTTGGCAGTTGATTGCCACAATCTCTTGACTCTCCTAAAAACGAGTAGGAAGATCAGGAGAAATCCTCCAACGATATGGAAAGGATTAAGAAGGTCAACCGACCTGCCAATTGTAGCTTCGCAGAAGCTGATCCTAGCCTCGCAGCAAGGCTACTTTCCAGATTTAAACAGATTTGATTCAATCTGTTTCTATATTTTCAAGGGATGATTATACCCTTGATCTCCCTATAAATAGCCCGCCAGGGGTACAAGGAGGGAGGATCAATCGATCAATCGGAGAAAGAGGACTCCACAAGCAGAGGCTTCTTCATAACGCACCGTGCGTTCTCGAATTCAGAGACCTTTTAGAGAATTGCTTTCTCTATCCAGGGTGTTGATACCCTAACATCGTTCTTCTTCTCAAGGAATCTCCGGAACCAGGCGAGAAGGAATTCCTAATTGAAGGCGATTTTGAGAAGCAGCAAGAGGGTTCTACTAACCTTCTATTCTCTGATTCCCGGAACCAGGCGAGAAGAGAATCTCATCGCTCGCATCGTCAAAGGGATAAAGTGGTCGCGCGCTGACCAGACTCCTATCGGCACACTTCTCCAGAATCTCTGAGGAGATCTACTTGTAATCTTTTTTTAAGAATACTTGTAATTTAGCTCCTCAACCCTTTTATTGTAAGTTTTCCCCTTTGCGAACATAATGGAAAACATGCTCGTTACATGGGCAGATTAGAAAGCCTAATGAAATTGAGGAATAAATTTCACCAAAAATAAATAAATATAAGGCATAGGAGTTAATGTTAAAGAACCCTTAGTCAACTTCACAGTCACGATGGTGCATACGACTCAGGGTAAATTAATAGACTAGATGAGAAGTACAATTGACGCCTTACTTTAATTGATGACATGTTTTTGAATAGAGAATAAGTTTAGGAATGAAAATTTTGATATTCTTATAACTTATAGATTATAAGCCTTACAAATATACTTCAAATATTTTCTCTTTTCAAAATGCTTTTCAAAAATACTAACTTCTTTCTCTTTCCTTTTGGATTTTGTGGGTACAATCCACTGAAAACCCTCACGAGACAAAACTCATCCTCTAGGGGTAACCTAGAGGTTTAACGGCTTGTTGCACATGCTCAGTGCAATCGAGTGACCTGCGAAAGTGGTCTAATAATTGATTAGAGTTAGTCTGATGTTTTGCTCGAGGGCGAGCAAAAGATAAGTGTGGGGTTGTGATTAGTCACATATATTGCATTTCATTGTCACCTTACCATGCTTTATAGCTAATAAATCCTATTAATAAGTTTTCTTTTTCTTTGCTAAATGTAGACCCAAGTGCTTAAAGAAAGAAAAGAGAAACAAGCCCAAAAGCCCACCAAATTCTGAATTAATTCAGAATAAATTCAAAATGAAGAAATCAGGGCTAAATCTTGGCAAATCAAGAGGTTGAGAAGAATCCTCCCTGAATCGAGCGATTGAAGCCACACATTCAAAGGCTGTTTCGTCAACGTTTTGAGCAGAAACAAGAAAACCAGCAGAAGATACGGGCCAAACACTAAACCAGAGATCTCTCCCCTTTTGGTGTGGCCATCTGGCCACACCAGGGCGCGAAAACGCAGCCTAAGCCGCGTTTTCGCGGCTTGTTGGAGTTTATTGGGGGAGCGTTTGCTCCCCCAATCTTCCCGGGATCCTCCTCGTTTGGTTTTTGGCTATAAATATGGGTTTCAGCAAAGAAAAATAGAGCGAAGACTAGGATTTAGTTTTGTGTTTATTTTCTTAGGATTTAGGCTCTTTGTTAGCTAGCACAAAAGTTGTAATCTTGTTATTTACTTTATAGTCCAGTATCAAAACTTGTGAGAGAGAGGAATTGAGTGCTTGTACTTGAAGATTGAAGTGATGTCAATACAAAAGTCGAGCCAAGTTTTCTTCCACTTGCAGTACGGTATGGTTTGCATTATTTCTATGCTTTCTTCTTCATTGTTTTCTAAGAGTAACTAAACAGTTTTCTGGGCTAGCTACCATAACTCTCTCTTGTTCGTCTTCTCTTCTGTTTTTAAAAGAAAACGACCCAATGAATCATATGCATGCCTCACTTAAAAGCCTTTCTTTTTGAAAGTGTTCTTGAAGGCACATGAGGATGGGTTTGGATTGTTGAACTCTCACTTCTTTCATGAAAATCTTTTGAATTTTTTTTACTTCATTCTTGCTTCTTCGCGCTTGATGATTTAATATTCAAATTCTAACGATTTCTCGAAGAAAAGACTACACTCTTCCAACCATCTTATGTGCTTTGCTTCAAACTTTCTAAAAGTAAACTTTAAGTTTTGCAAATGATCACTTGAGGCACTTAACATTTTAAGAGAAGAATGAACAATTGAGTAGTGAGATAGTGAGCCCAGATTTGCTTTTTTATTATAAAATAACAAAACAATTCTCAAGTTTTCTAAATCACCTTCTCCAAAACCTTTTCTAAAAAGTTGCAATTTCTCTTTTAATCATCTCTTTCTTTCCATCCTCTTTTCCATTAAAAAACGAACGCAATTCCTTGTTTTTGAACGATTCACCGAAAAGCTTCCATCGCATTCCTCCTCGTGGACACGACCCGTTAGCCACAAGCTACACAGTAAATTCTTAAACTCTTTGATTATTCCTTTTATTAGCAATCACACATCATAAAAAAACTTTTGTCTCTGGACAAAAAGTCTTACTCTATAATTCTAGGCTTCATTTTTTCAGGAAAATTAAAATCAAAATGGACTGGGCCATTCGTTGTCAAAACCGTGTTTCCACACGGTGCTGTAGAGATCAGTGACACCAAGAATGGAAATTCCTTTAAGGTAAATGGTCAACGTCTTAAACCTTTCTTTGAATCGGTGCCGGTAAATGAAACGACTATGGGTCTTTCGGCCCAGTGTATCGGTAACTTTCCACTTTTCTATTTATTTCATGCATTTATACATTTCTTTCATACATTGGGGACAATGCATGAGATAAGTATGGAGGAGGGCTCTAATATGACTAATATAACTAAAAAAAAAGAATAAAAGAAAAAATGTATATAAATAGAATATATATATATATATATATAAAGAAAATTTTTTTTTTGAAAGGTAAGAACAAAATTTTGATATTTTTTTTGTAAGAAATTAAATCAATTTTAAGGAATAGGAAAATCATAATTAGGATTTCTTATACTTGGTCAAAATAAGATAACTTGTTTGATATTCAGGGTTAGGAAGAAAATTGATGAAAGTAATTTAGTCTTGATCTTTACCTTGAAGAAATATGCACACTTTATATACTTACACACTTAGGGTTCAAAGACAAAAATTCTTATGGCTTATAAGAAAAAAAGAAAAAAAGTATATATTCAAATCTAATTATTGATTAGCTAGGTGTTTTGGCCTAGGAAAGCCTTGGTATTTATCCAAAAGAATATTAGATAAGTTTGAAAACATATATATATATATATATATATATATATATATATATATATATATATATATATATATATATATATATATTATCCTCTGATTAAGCTGGGTATTTGTGCCTCATGAAGCATAAGTATTCACGCCTAAAAGGGGTACATTTTATATAATAAAAATTCTTGGTTTCGTGGCCTTGTCTGCTCGAGTGTTTAAGTCCTTAGGGGTGTTTTCTCACCTGGTGCCCTATGACTGTCGCCTGGGTATCACCGACAAAGGCTCGTTACATTGGCAGATTAGAAAGCCTGATGAAATTGAGGAATAAATACCACCAAAAATAAATATAAATAAGGCATAGGAGTTAATGTTAAAGAACCCTTAGTCAAACTTCACGGTCACGATGGTGCATATGTCTCAGGATAAAGTAATAGACTAAATGAGAAATACAATTTGACTCCTTACTTTGATTGATGACATGTTTTTGAATAGAGACTAAGTTTAGGAATGAAAAGTTTGATATTCTTATAACTTATAGATTACTTGAACTCTTACAAATATACTTCAAATATTTTCTTCTTTCAAAATGTTTGCCGAAAATACTAACATTTTTTCTCTTTCTTCATGGTTTTTGTGGGTGCAATCCACTAAAAACCTTACGAGACAAAACTCGTCCTCTGGGGGTAACCTAGAGGTTTAACGGCTTGTTGCACATGCTCAGTGTAATTGAGTGACCTGCGAAATTGGTCTAATAATTGATTAGGATTAGTTTTGATGTTTTGCTCGAGGCCGAGCAAAAGATAAGTGTGGGGGTGTGATCGGTCACATATATTGCATATTTAGTGTCACATCACCATGTTTATTATCTAATAATTCCTATTAATAAAGTCTTATTTTTCTTTAGTATGTGCAGGCCCATTGCTTAAGGAAAGGGAAGAAAAACAAGCCCAAAAGCCCATCAAATTCTGATTTAATTCAAAATTAATTCGAGATCAGAAGATCAAGATAGATTATGGCAGATCAGGAAGGTTGAAAATTGGTTAATTTGGTTTTATAAGAATCCAAATAGGTTAGCTTGAGAATCACCGAAGATCAGATTAGAATCAGAGCCAAACAGTGAATCCAGCAAGACAAAAGGAAGCCAAAACCCACGCCAGCCAGAACTCCACTGCGGCCACATCCTGGCTGCGGATCCGCGGCTTATTGGTGGAGATAAGGGGAGCATTTGCTCCCCTTATTTTCTCACTCTTTTCCCTCTGGGTTTTTGCCTATAAATGGCAGGATTCTGTACTGAAAAAGGGATCAAAGACTAGGATTAGAATTCTCTTTGTTTTTATGGTTTAGGCTCTTTGTTAGATAGTATAGAAGTTGTATGTCTATTTTATAATTTGTAGTTCAGTTTAAATACCAGTGAGAGAGAGGAATAGAGTGATTTTAATCTGAAGATTGAAGTGACATCAATAAAAGGATCAAGCTTTCTCTTCTTCCACTCAAATTCACGGGTATGTCTTGCTTTATTTACATGTATTGTTATTCATCTTCCATGAGTAGCTAAATTCATTTTTGGGCTTACTATTGTTCCTCTCTTTGATCCCTCTTATTTTTGAATGATTTTTATGTAAAGACCCAATGGAATCATAGGCATGCCTAAACTAAGCTTTTCTTCTTTGAAAGTGTTCTTGAAGACACATGAGGATGGATTTGGATTTCTAAACTTCTACTTCTTTTAAAACATCTCTTGAACTTGTTTTTATTTCATTCTTGAAATACTTGATGATTTAACATTTAATTTAATATGGTTTCTTAAAGAAAAGAGTTAATTTTTTCAAACTATCTTATTTGCTTTGCTTAAAACTTTCTAAACTCAAGCTTAAATTTTGCCTATGATCAAGTTGAGGCACTAAGAATTTCAAGAGAAGAACACATCGTTGAGTAGGGAAATAGTGAGCCTAGATGTTCTTCTTATATTAAAAACAACAAATCCCTCTTCAAGCTTTCAAAAAATCACCTTTTCCAAAGCCTTCTCTAAGTTTGCAAATTTTCTTTTAATCATTTCCCTTCTCTCCATTCTTTTTTTCAATTTATAAAAAAAAAGACACCAACTCCATTCTTTGTTACTAAACAAAAACATCGAAAAGCTTCTATCGCATTCATCCTCGTGGACACGTCCTGTTAGCCCAAAGTTACATGGTAATTCTTATCACTTTCATTTCACGATCACTGTAATACCCTGATTCCCGAATATGTATTCTTTTACGATTCTTGACGTTTTGGATTTATATGTATCATTTCATGTACGTATTTTCTCCATTTAACCCAAAATTTTTGTACGAGACTTTGCACTGACACTAGATTCGACCTTAGAAATTTCACAATTTTTCTTTGTAATTAATTATTTTCTCTCTCCTTCTATTTTAATTTTCTTTCTTCTTTAAACCATTTCTTTTACAAGTTTCTTCATTTAATTTTTATATTGTTTTTCCATGATACATTTACACATAACCCCCCAATAATCATATATTTGCATTTTCATTTCTTTCCCTTTTCTTTTCCTTTTTTTCTTTTCTTTTCTCCATCTTTCTATATTTTTCCATGGATTCTTCAAGAAGCCAAAACTTGGCTTCTCATGCAAGCCATCTCTCCTCTTTTTTTTCTTCTCCCACACCTAACCAGCCATGGCCGACCACCTTCCATTCTCTCTCCATCTTTCTCTCTCTAGAAAAAACCTTAAACACCTCTAAATAAATCCCTAAAAATCCTATAAATTTTCCTAACACCATGGCAACTTCTCTATCATCCTAAACTCCTTCATAGGACATACACACCTCTCTTAATTTTCTCTAATTTTTCTCTCTCAAAATTACCCAAAAACAACACTTTCTTTCTCCTCTCTCTCTAACTTCTCTCAACATTTTCTAACTCCTCTCTTACATCACCATGGCCGGCTACTATAGAGGGCTTCCTCTCCTTCTCCTCTACCTTCCATAATTTTTCCCTTATTTTTCTCTATTTAACAAACCCAAAATGCTATTTTCTCTCTCCTCCATTACTTTCTCTCTCTAGATATTTCTCTCCTCTCTCATCCTATTTTAGGCCGGCCCCATCTGCTCCTCCACCTCCTTCATCAATTCCACACCCATCCACCCTTTCTCTCTCCTCCAAAATCAAAACCATAATTTTCTCTTTAGGTTTCTCTCTTCTTAGCATTTTCTCTCTCTAAAACACTGTACCTTACCATCTCCTTCCTCCTATAGTCCTTGGATTGCCCCTTGATTGCACACGTGCACACACGTGCACCTGGTATCGGGTATTTCCCGATATAGATGAGTACCCTTTCCTTATTGTATATGTGCGCACACATACTTCTGCACATATATCTGTATACATGCATGCATATTTCATGTTCTAGGCATTTTTAGGAATTTTTTTTAATTTTTAGAATTTATCTGGTCATCTTTAGGATTTTCTGGCATTTTAGGAATTTGTTGTGTATTTTAAGGATTTTTCTATGTATTTAGGCATTTTTGTGTATTTTATGAATTTCATATATGTTCTAGAATTAATATGTATTTTATGAAATTAAAATATATTTTCTAAAATTATCTGTATTTTGGGACTAACAGTGGTACAGGTTGCAGATAAAGACCCTCGGGAAGAACTTTCCTTCTGGGGATCGTAGTCTTGGGAAACCCCTCTCGGTTATCCAAGGGCAACAGGCCAGCGCCACCGCCCACTACCATTAGTGTTTGGTGTTAGATGGATAGGGCGGTTCTATGCCTCGGATGCTCTATCCGTTCTGGAATATCATCCGAGAGACTGCTTTGCAGGCACCAATACCTTTAGGTCTCGTGGTGACAGGGGCAGAGGGTTCGTCCACTCAGCTTAGGAGTATTGTGTTGTGATTATGATTTATTATGCCTGTGTGTGGTACTAACACCTTCTGCAGGTACATATACATCCTCCGGGCTTCAACGCTATGCGGTTTATACTACGCCTCTGGGCTTAACCGTTATGCGATTTATACTAAGCCTCCGGGCTTTAACCTCTTTGAGGTTTTAAAGGCTTAGGTCCATTTTTAGCAATGCCTGGTAGGCATATTTAGTGCTCAATGCTTTATTTACTAGACTCGTTAAGGCGAAACTCTGCCGGATTTCAAACTCGTAGTCTTAGTCGAGTTCTTCCTGTAGCTCCACCTAGCGCTTTAATGATTGAACACCATTCGCTGATTGTACCTCTAGCACTGCTTTGCTCCGCTTGTATGTGCATAGCTAGTGCTGACTGGATACTGATACTGATATTACTGATACTGATATTAATATTGCTACTGATATTTGACATCGGTTACCTGACACAAGATCTGTTACTGATACTGATTATTATTACTGAAACTGACTACTGATACAGATATTACACCTGACAATGACATGACATTGACATCTCATATACTGACTACAAAACATATACTGATTATTACACGGTACCACAACTCTTGATCTATTACATTACAATGTTTCCAGATTTGGTACCGTAACTCCTGACTAGATATAATCACGATTACTGATTACCTAATACTGCTGACATGGCATGGATATATGATACTGATAATGACTCCTGACTTGACAATTATTCCTGTACATGATTATTACTTTACGGGGAATCACTACTGAATCCTGATACATAATACTCCTGTTATTGTTTTGGTGTGTGGAGCTAAGTGCCTCGTGAAATAACATGGGAGCCACCTCTAGAATCCTATACCTGATGTGTGGAACAAAGTGCCAAATGAAACAAAGTGCCACATCACATGTCCTAGTGATGGGGACCAGCTATTGAATCCTCGTGGGACACCTCTATAAACCCACATCTCCTGATTACTGTTCTCCTGATATTGTATTCCTGTTGATCCACGTAAATGGTTATCATAATGTACTGCACTGACATTGGACTGATTATAATACCTAACATTATCAGACAAACTGATATTCATGAACTTCTGAATTCTGGACAAGGGTATTTCTGTACTCCTGACTCTTGATACACCTATAATACAAAGTCCTTTGAACTTCCTGATACAATACTCCTGAATACTAAATACTGTAATACTAAATCCTTAACTTGGATATCCTGACAATACTGTTACTAATTCATGTATGTGGAGCAAAGTATCACATGGAGTGAAGTACACACCACGTGATGTGGTGGGCGTTACCTCTCGGGTCCGTGGGGGTACCTCTTGGGTCGATAAGGAGCGGTGAATGGAGCAAAGTATCACACGGAGCAAAGTACACACCACGTGATGTGGTGGGCGTTACCTCTCGGGTCCGTGGGGGTACCTCTTGGGTCCACAAGACGTATCATACCTGGTACACAAATGGTGTTTGGAGTAAAGTATCACACGGAGCGAAGTACATACTACGTGATGTGGTGGACGTTACCTCTCGGGTCCGTGGGGGCACCTCTTGGGTCCATTACATTGCGGCCATAGTTCTCATGTTGTTATGTTTCCATGTTCTCCTGATACCAGTACTGAACTAGGCCCAGTATACAATATCAACTATTTCAACAATAATAATGTCAAGAGCATATGTTATTTGGTTACTATCCTGTTCGAATGAAGGTAGACCGTATATCGGAGTTCAGATGTGTTTTACTGGAAGTACGGATTCCAGTGTGAACTGCCAGTAGTATTGTATGATCTATTAGAATAACAAATGATACTGATTATTTTTATTGCCATTACTACTATCCTACAATTATTATTCATACCTCATGACTCACCCTAATATGACAACACCTTGTCCAACATTTGAGAGGTTCATGTTT
Source organism: Agave tequilana (assembly GCA_038442645.1). Taxonomy (NCBI): domain Eukaryota; kingdom Viridiplantae; phylum Streptophyta; class Magnoliopsida; order Asparagales; family Asparagaceae; genus Agave; species Agave tequilana. The sequence continues at coordinate 97,835 of JAVJIF010003937.1, read as the reverse complement.
CCAGTTCACAATCTAATTCCTATTACTAACAAATACATATAACACCAAAACATATACTAAACTGACTACAGTACTGAACTTGGTTACACAGATATGACATGATGACAACACCATTGATATACCAATTGTCAGCAACTCTAGTTGTATATGCCATAAAGTGAGGTATATGGTATATACAAGAGGGTTTACTTATTTGGATTATCCCCTCGACTTACTAATCTCATGGATCCAGAAATTGAGTTTATACAATTGGTATTACCTATATTTACATTATACATATATAGTTAATGAATTACATATTCTTTCATTGATATGATTTCAACATGATTTCATACATACATAAGCATGTTTTCATGTAATTCCATTTATTTTTGGTACATATGTCTTTGCTTTGGTGCACGCCACTTGGCATTTGTATGTACTTGTTGGGTTGCATTCTGACAATCCTAAATCTGCATGTCAGATCCCGAAGCTTGGACCTTGGTGAAGTTTCTGTTGCTGATCAGAGTGACGCAGCATAAGCATGAAGACTAGAGAGCAGATCCTCCTGACCTATCACTTTTAACTGGCTCTTGAGTTTCCTTTTTCCTTCTCGAGAGCATCTACCACTTTTGGTTCATGTAAATCTCTTGTAAATCATATTTTGGATCCCAAGGTGATGTAATATTGGATCATATACTATAATAACAATGTACTTATACTGTAATGTTAGAATGTATGTTACCATTGTGCTTTCGTACTCTGATTTCTGACTGTATTGTTATGCTAAGAGTACGTATGTGAGGGTATTTCTGCCCTGCGTACGTTATAGTAGTATTTTCATACCCGATGGGGCGGGATGTTACAAGTTGGTATCAGAGCATCGGTTGAGCTCTTTCACCTTCAGTACAACCAGTTAGCAAATTAATGTGATATTAATTTGCAGCTAGAGTAAGAATCAGAACTATACATTCCAATTCTAAGTATAAGTTATCTATTCTTCCTGATAATCTTTCTTTGTTTTTTGAAATCTTTCCATTTTTCCACCCTCAGGTCCCACTATCCCGACTTTTTTCAATTTTAAGTCGGTAAATCTGTCTGATTATTCCTAAAAATCTTGCAACACCGGTGCCTAGTTCTGATTAACTATCATTGAATCTTGCTACAATTGTTACTTTGATCATTCCTGTGTACATCTCCTTCCTTAACAAAATTGCGAGGATGCAATTTTTGTGAAGTGGGAAGAGTGTAATACCCTGATTTCAGAATACGTATCCTTTTACTATTTTGATGTTTTGAACTTGTACGTATCATTTCATGTACGTATTTTTCTCTGTTTAACCCAAAATTTTTACATGAGACTCTGCACTGGGCAGTAGATTCTATCCTAGAAATTTCACAATTTATCTTTTTAAATAAATATTTAATTAATTATTTTCTCTCTCCTTCTATTTTTTGCTTTTCTTTCTTCTTTAAATCCATTTCTCTTCCAAGTTTCTTCATTTTAATTTTTATTATTTTTCCATGATACATTTACACATAACCCCCAAAAATCATATATTTGTATTTTCATTTCTTTCCTTTTCTTTTCCTTCTCTTTTTCTTTTCTCTTCTCCATCTTTCTAGATTTTTCTATGGCTTCTTCAAGAAGCCAACACTTGGCTTCTCATGCAACGCATCTCTCTCTTCCTTATATTCACCCACACCTAACCAGCCAAGGCCGGCCACCTCCCATTCTCTCTCCACCTTTCTCTCTTTAGGAAAAACCCAAAACACCTCTAAATAAGTCCCTAAAAGCCTATAAATATTTCCTAATACCATGGCCACTTATTTATCATCCTAAACTCCTCCATCGGCCTCTCCACACCCCTTTTAATTTTCTTTAATTTTTTCTTTCTCAAAATTACCCAAAAATAACACTTTCTCTCCCTCTCTCTAACTTCTCTCTATATTTTCTCACTCCTCCCTTACACTCACCATGACCAGCTACTATAGAGGTCTTCCTCTCCCTCTCCTCTATCTTTCATAATTTTCCCCTATTTTTCTCTATTTAGCAAACTACAAAAAGCTATTTTTTCTCTCCTTCTTTACTTTCTCTCTCTAGATATTTCTCTCCTCCCTCATCCTATTTCAGGCCGGCCTGACCTTTCCCATCTACTCCTCCACCTTCTCCATAATTCCATACCCATCCACCCTTTCTCTCTCCTCCAAAACTAAAAACCCTAATTTTCTCTTTCTAGGTTTCTCTCTCTTCTTTGCATTTTCTCCCTCTAAAACATCACCATACCCTCTTCTTCTACCTACAGTCCCTGGATAGCTCTTTGGCTGCACACGTGCACGTATGCATGTGGCATCGGGTATTTCCTGATATAGGCGAGTACCCTTTCCTTATTGCATATGTGCACATACACACTTGTACACATATATTTTTATACATGCATGCACATGTCATGTTCTGGGAATTTCTAGAAATTTCCTGTAATTTTTAGAATTTATCTGGGCATTTTTAGGATTTTTTGGCATTTTAGGAATTTTCTGTATATTTTTAGGATTTTTTTATGTATTTAGGCATTTTCTGTGTATTTATGAATTTCCTATATGTTCTAGAATTAATATGTATTTCTTGGAAAAAAATGTATTTTCTGAAATTATCTGTATTTTGGGACTAACAGTGGTACAGGTTGCAGGTAAAGACCCTCGGGACGATCTTCCCTTCTGGGGATCGTAGTCTCTGGAGACCCTTCCCGAATATCCAAGGGCAATAGGCCAGCGCGACCACCCACTGCCATTAGGGTTTTGTGGTAGCCGGATAGGGGAGTTCTGTGCCTCGGATGCTCTATCCTTCTGGATTATCATCTGAGAGACCGCTTTGCAGGTCACCTAATACCTTTGGGTTTCATGGTGACTGGCTCAGCTCAGGATTATTGTGTTGTGATTATGTCTATGATTATTTTATAATGCAAGTGTGTAGTATTAACACCTTCTATAGGAACTTATACAGCCTCCGGGTTTAATGCGGCTTATATTAAGCCTCTGGGCTTTAACCTCTTTGAGGTTTTAACAGCTTAGCTCCATTTTTAGCAACGCCTGATAGGCGTATTTAGCGCTCAACGCTTTATTTACTAAACTCGTTAAGGCGAAACTCTGCCGGATTTTAGACTTGCAGTCTAAGCCGAGTCCTTCCTGTAGCTCTGCCTAACGCATTAGTGATTAAACACTGTTCGCTAATTGTACCTCCAGCACTGCTTTGCTCCGCTTGTATGTGCATAGCTATAGTACTACTTTAATGTTGTTGACTAGATACTGATTTTGATATTGCTACTGATATTTGACATGGGTTACCTGATACAAGATTTGTTACTGATACTGACTATGGATACTAATATTACACCTGACATTGACATCTCATATATTGACTATAAAACATATACTGATTATTACATGGTACCACAAGTCTTGATCTATTACATTCACTGTTTACAGACTTGGCACCGTAACTCCTAATTAGATATAATCATGATTACTGATTTACCTGACACTACTCACGTGGCTTGGATATATGATACTGATAATGACTTCTGACTTGACAATGATTCCTGCATTATAATTATCGCTTTACTAGGAATCACTATTGAATCCTGATGCATGATACTCCTGTTATTGTTTTGGTGTGTGAAACTAAGTGCCACGTGAAACAACACGGTGGCCACCTCTAGAATCCCACACCTGATGTGTGGAACTAAGTGCCACGTGGAACAAAGTGCCACATCACATGTCCTAAGATGGGGGCCACCTCTTGAATCCTCAGGGGCCACCTCTAGAATCCCACATCTCCTGATTACTGTACTCATGATATTGTATTCTTATTGATCCCTGTAAATGATTATCATGATATACTGCACTGACACTGAACTGATTATAATACCTAAAGTTATCAGACAAACTGGTATTCATAAACTCCTGAATTCTGGACAAGGTTATTTATGTACTCCTAACTCTTGATACACCTGTAAGACAAAGTCCTCTGAACTTCCTAATACAATACTTCTGAATATTGTATACTATATTACTGATCTTGAACATGGATATCTTGATACTACTGTTACTTATACATGTATGTGGAGCAAAGTATCACACGGAGCGAAGTACACACCACGTGATGTGGTGGGCGTTACCTCTCGGGTCCGTGGGGGTACCTCTTGGGTTCACAAGGAGCGGTGAATGGAGCAATGTATCACACAGAGTGAAGTACACACAACGTGAAGTGCTGGGCGTTACCTCTCAGGTCCGTGGGGGTACCTCTTGGGTCCACAAGATGTATACTACCTGGTACGCAAATGGTGTATGGAGCAAAGTATTACACGGAGCAAAGTACACACTATGTGATGTGGTGGGCGTTACCTCTCGGGTCTGTGGGGGTACCTCTTGGGTCCATTACATCGCGGCCATGGTTCTCATGTTGTCATGTTCACATGTTCTCATGTTCTCATATTCTCCTGATACCAGTACTGAACGAAACCCAATATACAATATCAACTATTCCAACTATAATAATGTCTGGAGCATATATTATTCGGTCACTCCCCTATTCGAATGAAGGTAAACCGTATATCAGAGTTTGGATGTGTTTTACTAGAAGCACGAGTTTCAGTGTGAACTACCAGTGGTATGGGACACCAGTGGGGATCGATTAGAATAATAAATGATACTGATTATTGTTATTGCCATTACTACTATCCTACTATTATTATTCATAACTCACGACTTACCCTAACATGATAATACCTTATCCAGCATTTGGGAGGTTCATATTTCCAGTTCATAATCTAATTCCTATTACTGACAAATACATATAACACCGAAACATATACTAACTTAACTATAGTACTGAACTTGGTTACACAGATATGACAGATGACAACCCATTGATATATCAACCGTCAGCAACTTTAGCTGTATATGCCCAGTTGATGGTGAAGTGAGGTATATAGTATATACAAGAGGGTTTCCTTGTTTATCCCCTCGACATACTAATCTCATGGATCCAGAGATTGTGTTTATACAATTGGTATTGCGTACATTTACATTATACATATACAGTTAATGAATTACATATGCTTTCATTAATGTTATTTCAAAGATACATAAACATATTTTCACGTAATTCCATTTATTTTTGGTACATATGTATTTGCTTTTATGTACGCCACTTGGTATTTATATGTACTCGTTGGGTTGCATTCTGACAAACCTGGATCTGCTGTTCAGATCCCGGAGCTTGGACCTTACTAAAGTTCCTATTGCTGATCAGAGTGGCACAGTGGAAGCGTAAAGACTTGAAAGCAGATCCTCCTGACCTAATTCTTTTAACTGGCTCTTGAGATTCCTCCTTCCTACTCGAGAGCATCTACCACTTTTGGCCCATGTAAATCTCTTGTAAATCATATTTTGTAACCCATGGTGATGCAATATTGGATCATAACTGTGATAACAATGTACTTGTACTATAATGTTAGAATGTAAATTACCAATGTGCTTTCGTACTCTGATTTTTGACTATACTGTTATGCTTAGCGTACGTATGAGGGTATTTTTGCCCCTGCGTATGGACGTTGTAGTAGCTTTTTCGTACCCAATGGGGCAAGGCGTTACACTGACCCATTGACTATCAAATATAGGATAAATGATACTCGCATCTAACAATTTCATAAACTCAGCTCTTACTACCTTTTTCGGAACAGTATTCAAACGCCTCTATGGTTCTTTCGAGTTTTTGGCATTCTCTTTGAGATGAATTTGATACATTATCACAGAGGAACTAATTACCTTGATGTCTGCTATGGTCCAACCTAGAGCTTCCTTATATTCACTAAGCACATCTAGCAACTTTCCTTCTTGGTCCTTATCTAAATGAAGAAATAATCACATGCAAGGTTTTAGAATCACTTAGGCAGATATACCTTAACCTGTCAGGTAAAGGCTTTAGCTCCAACTTGGGAGGCTCAATGATTGATGAAATAGGAATAGATGTTGACACAGGCAAGGGTTCTGCCTTGGTTTCCATGGAGTACTGTACATGACAGGAACAGAGTCTAACAATGCGTTAACCTCTTCTATAGACTCGTCAATGTCAAATTCTATCCAAAAAGGGCCAAGCATTTCACAAAGGGATCTTCATAGCAAGACTCCTCAAAGGTGTGACTGGCCAAAATACCAATCATGTTGACTTCTTCATGGTCATCCATTATAGGTGGTTGGGAACTAATGTGAAAAACATTAAGCTCAACTATTATATTCCCAAACGACAAGGTCATAACTCCATTCATGCATCTAATGACAGCATCAACAGTAATAAGGAATGGTCTCCCTAAAATCATAGGGGAGTGACAGCTGGGATTTGTCACAATCTCAGTGTCTAAGACCACAAAGTTCGTAGGGAAATAAAATTCATCAACCATCAAAATAACATCTTCAACAATTCTTTCGAGGACCTTAACAGACCTATCTGCTAAAAGCAATGTAAGGTTAGTGGGTTGTACTCTCCTAAAGCTAGTGTTTGCACATAAAATAGGATAAAAGGTTTACACTTGCCCTTAAATCATACAAACATAGTCCGTAACCTGATCTCCTCTCCTAATGATGATTGTTGGACTCTAAGGATCCTTATACTTTGATGTAATAGTTTGTTGGATCAAACATGATGCCTGTGCAGCAAATGTTGCTTCATGAGGAACAAAAGTTTTCCTCTTGGCAATAGTGAGGTCCTTTAAAAATTTGGCATAAGAAGGAATTTGGTTGATTGCATCCAAGAAAGGAATGTTGATTTGGACGTTTTTGAAAACTTTCAAAATTCCTTCCTAGTGATTTTTCTTCTTATTGAGTTGAAGACGTTGAGGAAATGGGGCTTTGAGCACAAGTGATTTCTCTTGAGTGTATAATTTGATCATCTTTCTTTGTTGACTCCTTTGGGATCTCTTTCTCTTTTTTCTTATTGAGATTTTCAAGATTAGGTTGATTTCAGTGGGAAGGTGAACTTGGTTCTCAACTTTTTTGCCAGACCGTAAAGTGTCAATAGCCTGGACTTCTTTGTTTGTTGAACTAGAGCAAACTTTGAATTGGCCTGTTGGAACATTTGGAGAAAGATGTTGTCCACTTGGGTTTGGAACAGTTTGACTAGGAAATTGTCCTTTCTCTCTCCCTCTTACAAATGCAATTATCTGATATAACTGAACCTCAATCTTAGCTATCTCTTAAGACGTAGTATGATTATATTGGGCTTGGTTCTGGTTAGTTAGAGCTTGGCTCTGCATAAACTGTTGGAGCATGTCCTCTAAACAAAGTTTTCTTAGATTGGGAGGGATGTAGGGAGGGGCGGATGGTGTTGCAGCAAATTGATTACCCTTACAAAATTGATTATTATGATGTGTTCCTTGAAATGGTGGTGATCCACCATATCTTTGTCCTTAAGAAGACTTCCAAGAAAGGTTTGGATGGTTTCATCATCCTGGATTGTATGTTTCACTGAATGGGTTGTTATTAGGATTGGGCTTCCTAAATATATTTAGTACATTTGTTTGATCGGCTTTGATAACTGGCAACCCAGGGCACAGTTCTACGAAATGGTCTTGACTGTCACAAAGGACACGAATGGGAAACACCACAGGCTTAGATGGTTCAAAAGACAAAGATTGAGCCCCTTTGCTCATCTCTAAAGCCTTCAAGTGAATGCTTGATTAGTCTCTAATATTGCATATTTCATATCACATCCTCATATTTATTTAATATTAAATTCTGTTAATAATACCACTCTTGTATGTTTCTAGGTCCATGACATGAAAGAAAGAAGAAGCACAAAATCCTATTCATATGGTGATATTTAAAACCTACAAATATAGCCATTGACTTTTGGAAGCTGGATCTGCCAAATCTGGGAGCAAATTTTGACAAACAGACAGTAGGTACAAAGAGGGGTGTGCAACAGAAAGTTGCACACCCTAGCGACCCTAGAAGGGCGCGGAAACACAACAAAAACTGCATTTCCGCAGCCTTCTTGTGGGGCCACGTGTCGAGTTTTGACTCGTGGCCCCTTAATGCTTCACAGGTGCCCCTTAGTCTATAAATACCCAAGATTTTTTAGAACAGAAAAGAGAAGAGTTTTTAGGGTAGTTTCCTTTCTTTAATTTAGCTTAGTTCTTCTTCTTCTTCCTCTTTTGTATTTTTCATTTCTTGTACATCATGTAATAGGAAAGAGAGTAGTACATAAGATGAAAGTAAGAGTGCTTGTAATAGAGGGTGACACTCTATGAAAGGTTCTCTCTTATCTCTACTTGTTTTGTTCTCTCTAGCTCTTTACATGTTTAGCTAATTTTTCTTCTCATGAAAACTAACTACTAACCACTAATTATGCTAACTCCTTACATGATAATCCACATGTATCTAATAGCCTCTACTTGGCATTGCTCTTGCAAGAGCCATTGATGGCTCATGATGATGAAGTCTAACACTCTAACATCTAACTCTCTAACAAGTTTCCATTACTTTATTTCATGCTTACTCTAGTTAGTTTTGATGGTTTAAGTGTGGTTTTCTCTTGTTTGTTGAGTTTGAATGTGAATGTGATTTTATGAGCCATGCTTTCTAAAGCTCTTGAACCAAGGACTAGTGATGACCAATGATACATGTGAGGCAACTATCACTAAGAGGCTAGCATGTTAGTAGCGCCATTGGTAGTTGTAGCCATGAGTTTTCTTCCTTTTTACTTTGTTTTAGAAATAATTACAAAAATCACAAACATATTATTTTCTATGTTTTTCACTTCCTTGTTTTCACTGTATCCTTATCATTCCATTCTTTGTTTTTTCTTTTCATTCTTTAAAATGTTGAAGAAACTTTAACACATACGTGATATCGTGAAAGCTTCTATCACCTCTTGTCTTTTTAGATTCGAACTGTTTAGCCCCTATGCTATAACAGAAGTATCAGGGAAGCCAAAGCACACTCACTTTAATTAGTAATTTCAAAACACACTTTTTGTGCATGGTTTTCGTCCGATCCAATTTTAGCGCCGTTGCCAGGGATGGGAAGGTTTAATCTCATATTTTGGTTAATTTTTCTTCTTTATTTTTGGTGTGCAAGTCAAATTTTTAGCATTGCAAAAATTCACACTTTGCTTGCATCTCTCTGCTCAAGAAAGTAAAGAGAAAGTGCGTCAAAAGTTGTGCGGGTAGGTAAATCTTTGTATATTGCTATCTTCTGCTGCTAGCTTTTTGTTTAGATTACCTGTGCACTTTAATAATTAAGAACTAAAATACAGCAATTGGATGTTTTAAAACAGTTTAGACATTTGCATCTAGGCACGTGTCAATTTTATTCCAATCTAGTATTTTGTTTCTCTGTTGTTGTGATTTGAACCGAGGTGTACATATTGCATTGCATATAGTAAGGGCAAACACGTGAGTGATTTACTTGCTTTACTTGTTCATTCTTTTCTATATTGCACACTTGCACGAATTGAACTTAAGGGCATATCCCAATAAAACATAAGGTGGGGAAGTCATTACCCTCCCTTAGCCCAAAAAGTACCTCCCTACTCACACAACCCAAGCCTAAATAAAACTTGCTAGACGTTGGCCCCTAGGGACATCTCGAACTTATTTAGGAGATTGACTTAAGGGAAAAGTTGTTAGAAATTGACTCTTGTCAAATCGGTGTTAAAGGTTGGGGATTGAGAGGCGAAACCTCAAAGAACAGTGGTTTGGCATAATTAAGCCCGTTGTTCAGCACGGATACCTCCTACTGATCTTGCCTTTACCAGGATGATTAACTTGTTGTTAGATTTCTATATATACCCCCCGTGAACAGTCTAACCAGTTAGGAGTCATCTAGGTCTAGGTCAACCCTAGTATAGGCTTGTTTTTGAAATTTTCTTTTTCTTTGTTTAATTGTTTGTTTGCTTGTTTTTGTTTTTGTTTTTTTTTTGACATCTTTATGTTATGTATTACAATTATAATTATTTTAATGCATATAGTGATCCATACTTCACTCTGACCTCTTTTGACTCGAATATTACCAACCTAGCATTTCATAACTCTAACCTACTAAGTATGTCTGATTGGTTTTATTCGACTCAATATGTGCCTCATTCCCAATACTATAAACAAGACTGGAATTATCACCACTCTTCACAGAGTCACTGAGAATATAACTCTCCCGAGTCATATGGTCAACTACCTTACCAACAACCAGCTTCATACACTCCTTCCGAACAACCATTAGAAGAACCAATTGACTAGAAAAAGATGATGGGAGCCTTAGAAGAACTTGAGTGATGAATTCAAATTTTAGAAGACTCAAAATCCCATAAAAAATTTTAAATCCAAGATCTTTACTCTATTTTTCAAGTCCCACAACAAGAACATACTGACTTAGAAAAGAGTACGAAACTCATGATTCAATTCCAAAGCGATCCTTTCAATATGATAGAAGTAAGAATTAGTTGATTGGAAAACATATGTAGAAATAAGAAAACTCTCCATACCTAATTTTTGACTATTCCCAGCACTTTTAGCCATATTGATGAAAATCAGGAATCATGAAATCTTTAAGACTTTGACCAAGATTTAATTTCACCACAGAATTTTGAACTTGACTAATATCAACCCATTGACAAATTGGCAAGTTTTCATTGACAAATTCTTAATGAACCCAACCCACATCTTTGTGATTCAATTCCAATCTTTTGAATCTATGTTGTCTCCAGCATACTTACCCAAGTTGAACCTTCTGAGCTAACATTGATTCATGTATCCATAGATTTTAAAATTGAACCATTTCTTTTAGATAGTCAGATTTCATTGATGGGAATAGAATGTGAAAATAAATTCTTTAATTTGGACTCAACTTTTGACCTAAACTGACTCTCGAACCCAAAGTTAATTTTTCTGAGTTAGTATTGGTTCCTGAACTTTTTATTTCAAAGTCCAAATCATCCATTTCACAAAATCACATTCTGTTGTTGGACCAATGTATTGACCAGAATGACTCAGTAATGATCTTCCAAGATTCGTCATGTAAAGGAAATAATTTTCATGACAGGATCTTGCATGATCCTATTCATAATGGGGATTGTAAATATGTAAATAGAAAAGAGGTCAATAGAGATGGGTTTCATGAACCACCACATTATCTTGATTGGGTAGCAACGCTTAGCCCAATTAGACCACCACCAAAACCACCACCCTAAGGTAATTTTCTTTCCTTTTCTATTTGTTTCATGCATATACACATTCACGATGCATTGAGGACAATGCATGAGATAAGTGTGGGAGAGAGTTTACTAACATAGGTTGTTCTAATTTTTTTTCTTTTACACTTCTTTTTAGAAAACTTTTAGATTTTTCTTTTGTATAAAACCCTTTTTATTTTCTTTTTACAAAACTTTTTGAAATAAGATAAATAGTTTGATGTATTTTTAAGAAAGTTAAGAGGATCTTATGAATTAAGAAGACCTAAAATTTTGAATTCTTAAACCAAGTCAAAATAATAGATCTTGTTTAAATTTTAGAATAAGAAAGTAAGATTGGAAAGATAATTTGATCTCAAAATTTTCTGCCTTAGATATATGCACTTCACACTTACACAATTTTTTTGGGATTGAAATAAAAACTGAAAATGTCATAAAAGGTATATACAAAAAAATAATAAAAATCACTTATTGATGCTGGGTAGTTATATCTCAGGAAGCATGATTATTCACGCCTAAAACGGAGGTCAAAAATAAAATAATTTCCTTTAGTTTTGCTGCCTTGTTTACTCGAGTCCTTAAACCCGAGGGATGTCTTCTCATCTGGTTCCTTAAGCCATCTGATTTGGGAGTAACCGGCTAAAGGCTCACTACCCGGGTAAGCTAAAAATCCTAAACAAACTAAGAAAAGGAAAAAATTGATATAAATAAATGGCATAAAAGTTAGAGTCGATATCCCAAAAATCTTCACAGTTCACAAAGTGCATATTTTCTAAACGTTTTATGAAAGATCAAAGAATCGATTCAATTTTAAATTCTTACATTTAATTTATAATAAGATTTTACATTTAGACTTAGTTTAAGGAAGAATAATTTTTGGTTAACGTATGATCTTGGATTACTTAAATTTTTGCAAAAATATTTCAATACTTTACTCTATTTCAAATTGCGTTTTTAAAATACTAACATTTGATTTCTTTCTTTATGAATTTTGTGGGTGTAATCCACTGAAAACCCTCAGGAGACAAAACTTCTCCTCTAAGAGAACCTAGAGATTGTTGGCCCAAAAGCCATCAGCTCTAGTTTTCATGATAACAAAACATATATAATTATATTTTTAACAATTTTGTTTAACAAAGTTTCATTTAACTCTTTGTTGCATTTCGGCTCCACCACAATACTCACACGTTTGGAAGCCAAAAAGATGTAGATTCCAGGGCCTAAGCACATAAAAGAGCTCAAGGATCAAGACTACAGGGAAGACTATATCAAGATTTGTATTTTTACTTTTTGCTTTTTAGATAGGATTTATAGTCGTTTATTAAAACCAAGATGATATAGATTGATAGCTCTTTTGGGATTGACATGCCCATATCTTTCACATTTCTAAAGTGTTTTAAAAAGAGTTCAAAACATTTCTCATTTCCTTTTTCAAGATTGAGTTTCAGAAAAACGAGTTTTGAAAAAATCGGTTTTCGATTTAGAAAAGAGTTTTTACAAAATATAGTTCTAACTTTGTTTTGTGTTGATCCATGATCAAACACTGGTTATATCAAGTCCCTAAAACTCTATTTTGTGTTTAATATCAAAGTATGTTTTTGTCGGAAAAAAATTGGTTTCAAAAACATTTCCATAACAAGCTTTTGCCCAAGGTCGGTCGATCGACCAATCGACCGTAGGTAGAGCAGATTTGGTCTGTCGATCGATCGAGCGGTCGACATACATGCACCAAAGTGCATTTGTGTACTTCGATCGACCGTGTGGTCAAACGATTGCAAGAGCTTTGCTCTCGGCTGGGTCCAGTCGATCGCCCCGGTCGACCGACAGAGAGCTTTGCTCTCTGGTTGGGAACAATGGTTGACCGATCGGTTGATCACTGTCTCCAATAATCGGAAATCTAACCGTTGGCGGTCAACAGGCCGGTCGGCGAATAGAAGGATTTCCTTCTGATTTTTCCCAACAACTATGTTCTTTTTTTTTTGTCTTTTCCTAATGATTCTTTTGGGTTTTTCTCCTCATGTTTTCATCTCCTATAAATAGTAGGATTGTAGATAAGGTTTATCAAGTTTATATTAAGTTTTTACAAGTTTACAATAAGATTTAGTCTTTTTCTTAAAAGATTTTCTTTTGAGCCAAAATTTCGTATTCTTGTTTTTAGCTTGAGCCTTCCCTCTGCATCTTTACAAGCTATTTTCACTATACAATCCCAAAGAATTTTACCTCCTCATCTTGGTTATAGGATTGTGCTTGTGAGCCTTTTGTGATCAAGAGAAGATCACTAATTTTCTTAAATTGTGAAGTTGTAGAGGTTGCGGCTTCAAGTGAGCTAGTGAGCTCCGTGTTGGTACTGTAGCACTGTGAGAGAGGATTTATGAGTCCATTGAGTTCTAATGAGAACTTGTAACGGTTGACGATCTAGTGAGATCGATCATAGTGCAAATCCTTAATAGTGTTGAAGGCGGGGACGTGAGCAGTGGCTCGAACCTCAGAACATATTATCGTGTTTGCGATTGCTTATTCTTTCTTTCTTCACTCTACTATCTCTTTACTTACTTGCACACTTATATTGTTTACTTTTTGCATGTATTTCTTGTATTGTAATTGGTATTTGCTAGGTTGTTAGCAAATGAAATTTAATTTTACATTATTTGTCATTTAGTATAGTCATCACCTATTCACCCCCCCTCTAGGTGATTTACAATTGGTATCAGAACTTAACCCTAGTTTTGGTTTAACCACCTTAGGGAGATCCTTTCATTTGGCTATATTCATTTGTCGCATTTTCTATTTATTTGTGCACCTATACTTGTTTTCATGGCATCACACGATTTCTCTGGCATCAAGTCCCTACCCAAATTTGATGGGTTGAACTTCTCCATTTGGAAGGTCAAGATGAATCTATTTCTTAAGTCCCTAGGAGTTAGAGTTGCTAAGGACATTACAAAAGAATTTGTTGAACCTCATCGTGATCAGGATACATGGTCTAAAGCAATCACTAAGAACTATGAGGCCAATGCTAAAGCCTAATATGCACTTATAGTGATGATGATCTTTCCCGTGTAATTAAATGCAAATCCGCTTATGAGGTTTGAAATGATTTAATCATTACTCATGAGGGGACGTCGCAAGTCAAGAGATCTAAAGTTAACTTGCTTCGTTCTCAATATGAGAATTTTTACATGCTTGAAAATGAAAGTACCGATGAGATTTATTACTTGGTTCACCAAGATTACTAATGGATTATCTTCTTTAGGTGATACCATTGACAATGACCAAAGATTTGGAAGGTCATTAGGGCTCTCCCCAAAGCTTGAGAAGTCAAGGCGATAACCCCACCCTTAAGAAGCTCGACGATAGAGAGGAGATGGACTTCTTCGGCTTCATTGAAAATCTCAAAACCCATGAGATGGAAATGAAGGTGAGAGAAGAAAGGGAGACTCCAAAGAAGAAAGCGATAGCTTTGAAATCTACTCCCTCTACCATCGACGAAGAAAATTCATCCGAAGACGGTGATGAAGACTTTGCCATGCTCATTAGGAAAGTGGGCAAGATGTTTTGTAAGAAGGGAAGACAAAGCAACTTTCGAAGAGGAAAACATTAAGGAAGATTTGAAAAGAAGAAGGAGGGGATGGGTGCTTGCTTTCATTGCAAGAAGACAGGCCATCTAATTACAGATTGCCCCTCACTTCAAGCCACTACCTTCAAGAACGTGCATAAGAAGAAGAAGGCGATGGTAGCCACTTGGGATGATTCGGAAACGGATTCCGAAGAGGAAATTGATGCCGTACACGTTTGCTTCATGGCAAACGGAGAGGAGACTTTCATGGTAAATCTTGAAACCTCTTTAGGAGGTAATGATTTAACTATGGATGAACTTGCACATATTTTTGAAGAATTACAAAATAGATATGAAATTATTTTTGCACAAAATAAAAAATTCAAAAAGGAAAATGACTTTTTAAAGAATAAGTTTGAAATTTTTTTTAAAGAGAAAATTGAATTATATATTTCTTTTGAGAAAACAAAAAAGAATTTTTATAAATACAAACTTGTTTGCAAGGGTAAAAGCCCTAATATTGCTTTTAAAAAAAATGATTTTTTGGATATCCAAAAACATATTAATGTTTTGGAAACTACTTTGAAAAAGTGTGCATTTGACATGAACACATTTGCTTCTATGTTTCCAAAGAGAAAAACTCAAAGAAAATATACACCTCATTCATCTCACATACACCATGATAAACATGCACATACACATCAACATAAGCATGCTTTCATGCGTGACAAAATGTACATATGTGCACATTACGGCCACAACGGCTATTTAGCAAAATTTTGTTATGCTAAGTTAAACATGTTAAACAAAAATATTTGGGTTCGAGAAAATACTAACCCTATAGGACCCAAAAAGATTTGGGTACCAAAGAACACACCCAACTTGATTGATGTAGGTGTGTCATCCCCCTCCAAGACATAAGGGGAGACGGTGCCTTGGTCGTGGATGCATCGAAACTCAAAGGTTCAACTGTCATATTGCACCGCTATGAAGAAGCACCTATTTTAGAGATTGCCTAAAGTTTGGTAGCTTCTCAACTTGAAAATTTTATTTCTAACTAGATCTATAGATGCATAGGATTAGCTAGCTTTTCTTTTGTGTTAATAGTTTTAGTCATGTATACATGATTTTTTTTATGGCTTGCTTATATATGAGCTAGTCCGTTAACATTGCTTTTGTTCTTTACTAACCCATGAATTGCTTACCCATATTTATAGTATTTTCTCATGCTAACTTGGTTGATAGATATCTTTGCATGTATGTGTACATATATTAATTTATTTGCTTAATATAGGATTTAATTGTTGAAAATATATTTTTAATATAATAATAATAATAAAATGTTTTGAAATCATTTTCTTGTGTTTTTCATGCCTGTAAGATTTTTAGTGTTATTTCTCTATTTTAAGTATAAAAATACCAATTTAAAATATTTTTAAATGTCTTTAATTCATATTTTTTTAAAACTACTTTTGGATAGTTACGGTCCACCGACCGGCCGACCAAGTTGACTTGGATAGGTCTGGTCGACTGGGCGGTCGACTGAGGAAACCTAAAATACTAAAAAATAATTTTGGTTTAAGTCGATCGACCGATTGTAACCGAGAAGCTCTCAGTTAGACCTCAGTCGACCGGACGGTCGACCGTGAGTTGGGTCTACTGGTTTTTTCACCCGTTTTAGAAGACCTAAATCCCGTCTCTCTCTCCCCTTCTCCTCCCTATTTCCCTTCCTCCCTTCTCTCCTAAATCATTTTCAATCTCAAATTTAACCCTAAAATTTGTTGGGTCTCTCCTCAAAACTTCAGATTCGCCTGTTTTCAAGGAGAAATTTTGGGTTCTTCAAGTTATAACCCCTGATCTCTCAAAATCTTCTTTATTTCATAATTTTTTCTAGATATCTTTTTATAATTCATGCCAAACTCTTATTTATCATCTTACTATCTTTACCATGTCAAAGAGGCTTAAATCTGAGAAGGGTAAACAAGCAGAATCATCATCTAACCCTTTTGTTTCTCAAAATGCTTCTCATAGATTTTCTTTGATCCATAATAAGCATGTTATTTCTAGTTGAACTGTTGTGCTCATTGATTTTAAGCACTTGAATCTAGCAAACATTTTGAACACAAGCTCTCTTGAATACCTTGTCACCATTAAGGAACACGTCTACCCTGAGCTTGTGCACTATTTTTACTCTAATCTGACTTTTCAAAACAATCATGTCAGATCTAGGGTTCTTGGCAAGGACATTAACATTTTTTTAGATTGGTTTGCCCATTTGCTACATCTCTTCTGTTAGGGTGAAGATATTTATAATGTTGATATCCATGATTTTGAATATCCTGACGGTAAATCTACCCTCACCGCATCTCTCCTACTTCACAATGATGACAGCCCTACTTTAGCTAGGAATGAGGAGGTGAAGTATTATATACTCACCGCCCAAGTCTTAGCCAAAATTGTGTTCTATAATCTCCTGCCAAAATCAGGAGAATATAGTCATGCATAGGGTTCTGCTCACCTCTTGATCTATTGCCTTCTAAAAGGCATTAGAGTTAACATTCCAGAGCTCATCATTGATTTCATAGTCTCTGAGCACCTTCTGATCCCAAACCGGCATTTACCATTTGGGATGCTCATTACCTGCCTCCTCAAGCAATTAAAATTTCATATTTTTGTTGAACTATCCATCGAACTGTCTGTTGATATTAACAACACTCTCCTAAAGAGGATGTGTGCTAGGGAGCGGGCTCCTGCTCCTCAGCCCCCTCCTATCATTCCTGTTGTAGCCCCTGAATCCTCTTCAGCCTTCTCAACCTCTATTGACCCATACTCAGCTCTTTCTGCTCAGTTTTGAGAGCATGATCTGAGATGACGCAAATTTTGAAAGGATAGAGCACAAAGTTTAGAATGACCTGTAATACATCTGCTTATCTATTCGCTATCCCAGACATACGTCGACGAGACCTATAGTAGGAACGCTTGGCCTGTTCCACTTTCAAGAGGCCACGTGCAGCCCTTTCCTGCATTGGGTCCTCCGTTTGACACCATACCTCCTCCAGCTTCTTCTGAGGCACCAGCTCCTCCTAAAGATCCAGACTTTCAGGAGGAATGACCCCTTTTCTGTTTCTGACAAAAAGGGGAGAGAGAGATTTTGTGGAGTTATCCGGGAGTTTTTATTTTTATGTCTTTATTTATGTACTCTTTTATGTGGACATGTAGTATTTGGTGTTTTGGACATGTGTTTATACATTGTAGTACTTATTTTGTGATATGGAACTTGTTTTGAGGTTGGCATGAACCTTTGTATGGACAAATTTCTTTTATGATATCACTATTATCTTTGAAAAGTTATGTATCTCTTTCTTTTTGTTGATATTTGATATATCTTTCATGTGTGGTGTGTGGCCTATTTGTATTCTTATGTATTCTTTGTAAACCAACCACTTACCACTTGTTTTGTAGGTTGGAGGTTATTGGTTGGTTGGAGGAAACCGTTTGTGCATATACCTTTATAATTCTGTATTATTAGTATGCATAGATGGGTTGCATAGAGCTTAATTGATATATCTTATTCATATGCTTTTATTGATGCATCTACCTATGTGTCACATTTTGATATGTACATGTGTTTAGGAAGAGCTTCGCTTGAAGTTTCTTCCCAAATAATTTGTGATAAATCCATGTGTTTTGTCATCATCAAAAAAGGGAAGATTGTTGGCCCAAAAGCTATTAGCCCTAGTTTTGATGATAACAAAACATATGTAGTTATATTTTTAACAATTTTGTTTAACAAAGTTTCAGGTTAACTCTTTGTTGCATTTTGGCTTCATTACAAGACTCACACGTTTGGAAGCCAAGAAGATGTAGATTCCAGAGTCTAAGCAAATAGAAGAGCTCAAGGATCAAGACTACAAGAGAAGACTATATTAAGATTTATATTTTTGCTTTTTGCTTTTTAGATGGGATTTATAATCGTTTGTTAAAACCAAGATAATATAGGTTGATAGCTATTTTGGGATTGACACACACATATCTTTCTTATTCCTAAAGTGTTTTAAAAAGAGTTCAAAATATTTCTCTCTTCCGAGTTTCGAAAAAATCGATTTTCGATTTAGAAAAGAGTTTTTACAAAATATAGTTCCACCTTTGTTTTTTGTTGATCCATGGTCGCACACTGGTTCTATCAAGTCCCTATAACTATATTTTGTGTTTAATATCGAAGTATGTTTTTTTCAGAAAAATATTAGTTTCAAAAAGATTTTCATAATAAGCTTTTGGCCCAAGGTCGGTCGACTGACCGGTCGACCATTGGCAGAGTAAATTTGCTCTGTCGGTCGACCGAGCGGTCCACCGACATGCACCAAAGTGTATTTGTGAACTTCGGTTGACCATGCGGTTGATTGACTGCAAGAGCTTTGCTCTCGGTAGAGTCCAATCGACTACCCCGGTCGACCGACAGAAAGCTTTGCTCTCTGGTTGGGAACAACGGTCGACCGACCGGTCGATCGCTATCCCCAACAGTAAAAAATCCGACCGATTGTGGTCGACCGGCCGGTCGACCGACAGAAGGAGTTCCTTCTGATTTTTTTCCTAACAGTTATATTCTATTTTGTCTTTTTCTAGGTCTTTTCCAATGACTCTTTTGGGTTTTCTCCTCATGTTTTCATTCCCTATAAATAGTGGGACTGTAGAAAACCCCAATAACAAGTTTTATTAATTTAGATTAATTTTTACAAGGCAACAAGATTTAGTCTTTTTCTTAAAAGATTTTCTTTTGAGCCAAAATTCCACATTCTTATTTTTAGCTTGAACTGTTCCTCTACATCTTTACAAGCTATTTTCACTATAGAATCCGAAGAGCTTTATCTTCTCATCTTGGTTATAGGATTGTGATTGTGAGCCTTTTGTGATCAAGAGAAGATCACCAATTTTCTTCTACTGTGAAGTTGTATAGGTTTCGGCTTTAAGTGAGCTAGTGAGCTTCGTGTTGGTAGTGCGGCACTGCGAGAGAGGATTTGTGAGTCCATTGAGTTCTAGTGAGAATTTATAACATTTGACGATCTAGTGAGATCGGTCATAGTGAAAATCCTTCATAGTGTTGAAGGCGGGGACGTAGAGCAGTGGCTCGAACCTCAGAACATATCATCGTGTTTGCGATTGCTTACTCTTTCTCTCTTCACTCTACTCTCTCTTTACTTACATGCACACTTATATTGTTTACTTTTTATAGTTATTTCCTGTGTTGTAATTGGTATTTGCTAGGTTGGTAGCAAGTAAATTTTAATTCCGCGTTATTTGTCATTTAGTATAGCCATCACCTATTCACCCCCTCTAGGTGGTTTACAGAGTTTTAACGGCTTGTTGCATATGCTTAGTGCAATTGCGTCACTTGCTAAAGTGGTATAATAATTTCTTTAGTTTTTCAGTTTTACTCGGAACGAGGAAAAGATAAGTATGAGGGTGTGATTAGTCTCTAATATTGCATATTTCATACCACATCTTTATTGGCCCAGAGGCCTTCCACTCTTGTTTTGATGATGATTAACTCATGTAGTTATAGTTTACTAATAATCTTGTGATGTTTAGTCTCAGATACTTAACCAAGATATTAGTAGGTGATTAGCTTCAACAAAGGAGTTTTGGAGCTTTCACATGGTGATTCAAGAGCCCGAACGTCAAAGTTCATACCCTAGCACTCGTTGGAGTCAAGCTCGGTGGATCACGTTTGGATCGAGTCGACTTGGAGATGGAACTCTACAAGAAGACTTCGGTACATTGTTTATTTTATGTTTTAGATCCATTTGTAAAGACTAGATAGTGTGATATGCTCAAGTTCACAACACACACACTTGTTTCTAGTTTCATGTTTATTGGTTTTTGGTTTAACCGATCTTGGTTTTCATGAATAGATAGAATCAAAATAAGTTTACATGAGTTAATGTATATTAGATTTGTTCTATATACATGTATGCTTCATATCTTAGACAAACTTATTTTGATATGCCTATTCATGTGTTTGGAGTTTTGGGTTTTAACAAAACATATTTTTGGATTTAATATCAAAAACATTGGTATATATCTTTATATGTATATTGGATTATATCCATATACTATATGTCTATAAGTTGTTCAATATCATGTTTTTGTATTTAGATAAGTTTTGGACAAAACGATTTTCCATTTCAAAAATACTAGTTTTGGAAAATACGAGTTTTGGTTTTCGACAAATTTTCCAAGTCAGAAAAAAGGGTTCAAATAGTTTGAAATATGTGTTGAATTTTTCTCACATGTTTGTATATCATAGATAATACTAGAACTTTTTTTTGTGAATTTTTAGAGATTTTATGGGATTTAATAGGATAATAAAAACCAAGTTTTCTAATCCTTAAATCAGCCCTGCCAGGCTCTGGCGGTCGACCGGACCGGTCGATCGGACCCAGAGTCGGTCGACTGGATCGGTCGACCGACGTGCATAAGGATGTGCACGCTGACCAGCCACTTTGGCCGGTCGACCGAGCGGTTGACCAACTGCAAGTACCCCACTCTCGGGTGTGGGCAGTCGACCGGACGGTCGACCGTGAGGCTTGGCACGGTCGACCGAGCGGTCGACCGGCCAGAGAGCAATTGCTCTCTGGATTGGTAGGTCGACTGAGCGGTCGACCGGCAGGCTCAACGGTCACTTTTTTGACCGTTGGCCAGTCGACCGGAAGGTCAATTTTGACCTTGCAGCTGCCAACGGGCAGAATTTGTATAGGGGCTATTTTACCCCATTTGAAGTGGGTTTTGGTTAAGATTTTTAAGAGCAAAATTTCTCCTATTCTCTAGTATTTTAAAAGTAAGTTTTCAAAAGAGTTTATTGGTTTTTAAAGATCATTCTTTATTTGTTTTCAAGAGTTGGAAAAATCAAAGAAAAATATAGATTTGGGATATTTGCTTTGTTCTTCATTTCTATCAAATCCTAAATTATTTTCCCAAGTATTTTTCCTTGTGATTTGTTTTCCAACATCTTGATTTCTCACACTTGAGCCATATCATTCTATCCTATCTATTAGGATCTTTTGTTTTGTGGGAAAAGAAGTTGTTTGTGGTTGAGATAGACCACCTAGTTGTAAACCCTCCTAACTTGTGATATCCCTCTTGTGTAGAGGTTGATTTTGGAGTGGTGGTTGACTCCCTCTAGTGAGAGGTGGAGATTATTGGTTGGCTTCCTCTAGTGAGAGGTGGAGTTTGTGTTGGAATCCCTCAAGTGTGAGGTGATTGTTTTGTTTTGGCTAAGTGCCTACCCCTCTTATGTGAGGTGGTTTTTGTGTTGGTTGTGCATTGCCTCTAGTGAGAGAGGTTGTACTTGGTTGAGAGAGGAGTTGTGTACTCCCGGTTATATTGCCCCAAATTCTCAGTGGAGGTTCCCTGTGTGGGAGTCCTTTGTGGACAAGTTAGTGGATTGGAAATCCTTCTGTGTGAAGGCGGGGACGTAGAGCTGTGTGCTCGAACCTTGAAACATATCTCGGTGTTTACGTTTGATCCATTGACTCTAACTCTCTCTTTTATATTGTGCCTTGCATCATTTCTTATTGCTCATTCATTATATGCTTGGCTTGTTTGTGTGTGCCTCACTTGTGCTTAACCACGAGATCTTCATATAGCGCCTCAACTCTTATTCAGAGAAATCAAGAGGAGTTAGTCCAGAGCCCTTCACCGGGAATTTGGTTACACTCGTTGGTTGCATTAAGTGTTGTTGCAATTAAGTTTTTAATTTTCGCATTTAGTTCATTAGATTAGCCGTACACCTATTCACCCCCCTCTAGGTGTACTTTCAATCTTCACATTTATTCAATATTAAATTCTGTTAATAAAACCTCTCTTGTATGTTTCTACGTCTATGGTATGAGATGAAGAAGAAGCCCAAAATTTCATTCATTTGGTGATATTTAAAGCGTACAAATATAGCCATTGACTTTTGAAAGCTGGATCTGCCAAATTTTGGAGCGAATTTTGACAAACCGACAATAAGTATAAAGGGGTGTGCAATAGAAAACTGCACATCCTGGCGCAGCGCGCGTGGCCCCAGAAGGGCCACGAAAACGCGGCAATAATCGTGTTTTCGTGGCCTTTTGGTGGGGCCATGTGTTGAGTTTTGACTCGTAGCCCCATGATGCTTCCCTAATGCCCCCTTAGTCTATAAATACCCCAGGTTTTTAGAACAAAAAAGAGAAGAATTTTTAGGGTAGATTTCTTCTTTTAATTTAGGTTAGTTGTTTTCCTTCTTCATCTTTTGTGTATTTCATTTCTTGTAGATCATGTTATAGGAAAGAGAGTAGTAAATAGGATGAAAGCAAGAGTGGTTGTAATGGAGGGGGGCACTTTATGAAAGGTTCTCTCTTATCTGTACTTGTTTCTTCTTTCTAACTCTCTACATGTTAACTAATTTTTTTCTCATGGCAACTAACTACTAACCACTAACTATGCTAACTCCTTACTTGATAATCTACATGAATCTAATAGCCTCTACTTGACCTTGCTCTTGCAAGAACCATTGATGGCTCATGATGATGAATTCTAACACTCTAGTATTCAACTCTCTAACAAGTTACCATTACTTTATTCCATGCTTTCTCTAGTTAGTTTTGATCGTTTAAATATAACTTGCTCTTGTTTGTTGAGTTTGGATGTGAAAGTGATCTTATAAGCCATACTTTCTAAAACTCTTGAACCAAGAACTAGTGATGGCCAATGATACATGTGAAATAGCTATTACAAAGAGTTTAGCATGTTAGTGAAGCCATAAGTAGTTAGTAGACATGAGTTTTCTTCCTTTTTTACTTTTTTTTAGAAATAATTACAAAAATCACAAATACATTCTTTTCTATGTTCTCTACTTCTTTGTTTTTACCGTATCCTTCTCTTTCCATTCTTTATTTTCTTTTCTTTTCATTCTTTAAAACATTGAAGAAGCTTTAACACACATGTAAACATACCGTGAAAGATTCTACCGCCTCCTGTCCTTGTGGATTTGACCCGTTTAGCCTCTAAGCTGTAACGAAAGTATCGAGGAAGCCAAAGTACACACACTTTAATTAGTAATTTCAAAATGACACTTTTGTGCATGATTTTCCCCCGATGCTCCATTGCAGAGGGATTCAATCATAGTCTTAGTTGGGTAGTCTAAGCCATCATACAATATCTGGATCAGCCAGATTTGTTTTCAAATCCATAGTGGGGACACTAAAGCAAAGGGTCCTTATATCTCTGAAAGTACGTGAAAAATGTCTCCCCTTATGATTGATGGAAGGTGTTAAGGGCTTAATGTACAGAAGAATTCTTGTACTTTTAGTAGAATATTTTATAGAAAACTTCAGCTAGATCCACCCAATTGGTGATTGTTCCTGGTTTGAGAGAAAGTAAGCAAGCCTGGGCTTTTCCTTTATAGAGAATGGGAACAACCTAAGTTTTAGAGATTCCTCCATCATTTGGTTATACTTCATTATTCCACATATATCCTCAAACTCCCTAACATATTGGTACTGGTTTTCATCGGTCAACCATCGAAAAATAGGCAACATCTGTATCATGCCAAATTTGATCTTGAATTTTACTGTAAGGGGTAGCAAAGTGATAAAGGACGGTTGAGTGGATCTTGTAGGATTCATGTAATCCTTCAAGGTTATCTGACTGGGTTGAATTTCATCACCCATTATGTCAGCAGGGTTGAAAATAATAATGAATTATAAATGACCATTAAAATGAACCCACTGTCGCATGAACCAGGATACTTCCATAAAGAAAAAAACTTAAGTTCGAGAAAAAGATTATGCACAATTGACTCAACCAGGCAATTCCAAACAAGTTGTTTCTTATCTTGAGCTTAAATTGTAGGTAATTAATTTTTAATCACTAATTTAAGAGAATAAATTCTCTCAAATTAGACAGCCTCTAATTGTGTTGGACAGATTGTGGGCTTATCGGTTAAAACTGTCAAACAAGTGATTTAGTCTTTCCTACAGGTCAGGCACTACCGCAATGGCTAAGTCACTCTTTCTAAGACAAGGAACTTTCTCTTTGAAAGCTTGAAAGTAATCACCGAAGTATTCTCACAATGGATCCACTTAGTGAGCTCGAAATCCAGTGGTCAAATTCTAATTGATTTTAAAATTAGTTCAAACTTTAGGAAAAACTTATATGTGGTCGTGATGTTTGTGCCAAGGAATGCGTAATAAAATACTGACCTTATGTGTAAGGGATAGCTCGTAAGATCTTTTTATGCTTAATGCAGCACAAGTCCAATCAAACGCACTTTCAAAACCATACTGACATGAGATTCGTGGGTGGAGTTAAAAGGATACCAACCTTCCCGATGACTCTGAAACAAGCAATTTTTGTTTTTATTTAGCAGTGCAATTTTATCAAGCAAGCAAGTTCCTTTTTATTGTGCAAATCTTCACTTGTTCTTGAAATATCCTAGCAAAAAGACAAGTTTGAAAGTTAAATCTTAAGGATGGTAAAGAAAAAGAAAAAGAAAAAGAATTTTTTTCATATTTTAATTTTTAAATTTTTTTGAATAAAAACCAGAAAAAATTTAAATATCAATTTTCAAAAATAAATTTTTTCAGGTCCCCCGCAATGGCATCAAAATTGTTCGTACTTCAAAAATCATAAAGAATTTCATCATTATTTGAACTACAAACAAGTTATGAAAAATCTAATCTTGCTAGAATATTTTAGAAGAATCGTATAGTGGCAAGAAGAGGGTCAAATTCACAGGGACTTGTTAAAAACATAGTTTTTAAAAATTGGAATTTAACTTTAACCTAGTTGAGAAATTGGTGAATGAATGATTTAATTTATGAATTTTAATTGAAAGATGTGGGAAGGATTTAAAATAAAGAGTACTATTATAGAATGTATTATACGCGGAATTAAGAATGGAAGGTTACAAGAAAAACATGTAAATATGAATAAAAGCAATGAAATAAAATAGAAATAATACTTACTAATATGTGGGATGCATTAATTAGAATCAAGAGTGAGAAAGAAAAGAAAGATGGAATTTTAGAACCCGGATTGGTGCACCACCTTGAATTTCGTCAAGATGATTGTGGTAAGACCAGCCGCCAAAGCCTTCTTCCCTGCATTAAGAACTGATAGACGAAACAAAAAGAACAGAATGAAAGTAAGAAATAACACAATTCAAATAAGAAGAAGAATTGGAGAATTGGAAGAAGAAACTTGTCTATTGATTAAACTTTCAGCTTGGAGTTACAGAAGACACCATTATAGAAGCATTTATCATTATAATTCTCTCAGATCTCTCTCTCATAATAAAACACCCACAACTCTCTTCTCATAACCTTTACAGCCCTCTGGTGTACATGTACATCTGAAATGCCAGTATTTATAAGTAAAAAGGTAAGGGGGAAGCGTACTAAGATAGGGGAGCTGACGCTCCCCCAGATCATCTAAGATTGTCACGGATCCGTAAGGAATGCGACGAGTTGTTGCAATGATCTGGCCATATGGCCAGATCTTGGGGGAACTGAGCCGTGGATCCCCGATTCTCCTTTATCTCCATTTGGTTTTTCAGATGGATCTCTGATTTTGACGTTATCTTTGTTGATTTTCCAACCAACCACTTGATCTTTAAAAATCTGATTTAATTGACTCATATCTAGGGTTATCCTTCTGATACGTTTTGATCTTCGGTTGTAATTTAAATCCCCTCAAAATCTATTTAGTTAATCTGGATTTGTGATTTATATTCTCCCATCATATCCTGCATAAATTCGGTATTAAGACTGAATAATTGCTGGATTTATTACAGAATGGATGTAGGAATGTGATAACAAATATGCAATATATACGTCCAAAAAGAAGCCTTCGCCAGCATCCTGAAGGGGGGACAACGGCAAACCTCATTGTCTCTTTTTTCCTCTCTCTCTCCCCCTCTCTTTCTTCTCCAGTGTGTGTGCGTGACAACAGCAGCTGTCACGACTACTGTGGCCTGTCGGGATAATGCACGCCTAGCCTTTGGTGGTGGTCTAAAATGAGCACGACAGAGGTGCAGGCAAGGGAGAGGCAGAGTGCAACTCAACCTTGTTGTCGTGAGCAAGAAACGAAGAACTCAAGGTGAGGGAGTCTTTCTTTGATCTTTTTATTTCAAAAATTTTATTGAAAATATCATGAATTCAAGTTCTTGATTGTAACACCCCATTCCCGGAATACGCACTTAGATATGTATTCATATTTTTTTGATCATATTTTTCGATTAACATTCTGTATTTGTTTTTGTTTTATGATTATTTCATGATTGTTTTTCATTGGATCCGGATTCATGGATCGGAGTCAGCCCTAGTCTAAACCGGGGATCCGATCCTAGTGTAATACTCGATTTGGTCTTTTCAGTGTTCAGATTTGACCGATTTCAATTTCTAATACTGTTTTTCAATATTTTAGAATTTTAATGATTTTCTGAATTTTTCAGAATTATTTTAATAAAATCTCCAAAATTGGGATTTATCGGTACCGCCGATTGATTCTTGGATTTTTAAGTTACAAAAGGAGTCAAATTTCTAGAAACTACTTTCACATTTGTTAGAATAATTTTTACAATCTTAATGTATTTTGACATTTTTCTGAATTTATCAAAATCCGGCCAGATTCGGTGTGAACCAGTATCGATGATAAATTCCAAGATTTTTAGTTGAAAATAAAATTGAATTTCTTGAATCCAATTTCACCATGATATTCAGTATAATGTTCTTGATTTTTGAGAATTTTTGGGAAGCTTTCGAGTTACTTGATTTTCGGGCAATTTCGGTGTTTTTCAGAAAAGTTTCCGCATTCACGACCGAATCTGAGGAATCTACCATTCTAATTATTTCTATTTTTTATTCCAATTACTTTTCTTTCTTTTTCCCTTTTCTTTTCCTATTTCCTTTTCCTTCCTTCATTTTCCGTTCAATAACTTCTAAACACTTCTCCATTATTCTACAACATTCTACATCCTTCCTTCCAAAATATCTCCTCTAAAATATCCCAACTCACTCATCATCCCTCTCCTATCACTAAGGCCCTCCAATCCACCTCACCCCTTCACCATTCACAAAAAAATCCTATCCCTAATCCTTTCCTTTATCCTTTAAACTCCAACTCCAAAATAACTCCTTTCCCTTCTCTTTTCACCATCATTTCTCCATCAAAACCGTAATTACCAATAACTCCTCCTTCATCTTCACTACAACCACAACAACATGTACAACACTTTACCATCATCTTCTTCTCCTCCATCTCCATTTATTCAACCACAAACTCCAAAATTCCACCAAAATTTCACCATCTCTTTTACCTTCTCCAAAATAACCACCACCCAAAAATCTTGCCACCAAACCACCTCCACTCCATCTCCACCTAGGCTAGCCACCACCTCAAGCTCTAGGCCGGTCCCCTCTACTCCGGCGATGTCTTTGGCGACTATTCTGGCGATAACTCCACCACCAACTTCAACATCAACTTCTACCACCACTACAACTCCTCCTTCATCACCACCTCCTATCCTTCTCTTTCCATTACTACAATATTCACTCTTACCACCATAACACCGCCCTCATCACCACCACCTCAAGCTGCAACATCACCATCACCATCATCTTCATCACATTCCCTTTTTCCTTCTCCATCAAAATCCAACTCCATTATCTTCACCAATTACAACAACCACCAACACCTCCTCCTCCACCTAATCTCCCTCTCCTCCTCCTCCTCGGGCTGACCACCACCTCGGCCACCCAAGGGAGGCTGACGCATCGCCAGCTAGAGCCAGCGGCCACCAAGGGGCCAAGCCCCTTTTCTTCTCTCATTCCTTGTATTTCCTTGCTCGAGAGCTAGGGCGCTTGGAGTTTTGGAAATTGTGTTTAGGCGATTGATTTTCCTCGCATTATTGGGCCTGTATTATATATGATATTGTGTTGTAATTTGTACCAGTCAGGTGTGATTGTATGGGTGTAGGTGTGTTGTATTCTGTGGACATGTCATGACTTGTATGGAACTGATGTACTGTAATGCTTGTAATAGCGTAGATGACATCATACTTTTACATGTATGGTATTAACGCTTGTGCAGGTACTCCACAGCCTCCGGACTTAACCACTCTGTGGTTCTATATTAGCTTTCGGGGTAAACCCTTTAGGTTTTCTAGTTTCGTCGGGATCCTAGCTAAACTATGTGACTGTGTAATTAGCCTACTGAACACCTCGTCAGGCACGACTTACTACACTTTTTCTTTGCTCAAACCCCTGGGTTTTAATAACTGTATCGTTTATCTGCGAACTTAGCTTAATTACGTAGCCTCGTCAGGCACGGCCTAGTTATACACTTGTTTGCTTAGCCTCCAGGCTTAACCTCTTTGAAATTTATTAAAGCCCTTTGGACTTTCTAACTATGCCTGGAAAGGCAGCATAACGCTCAACGTTTTATCACTAAATACACCTAAGCGGAACTCTATTGAATTTTAGAGTTGCATCTTTAGTCGAGCCGTTACTAAGTTCCACCAGCGCTTTCGTAATAAAACTCTGTTCACTGATTTTGTCCCCAGTATTGCTTAGCTCTGCTTGGGTGTCCACTTGCTTGCTAAATTGTCTACTTGACAATTTATCCATTCTTCTATTATGGTTATGAAGAGTTTGAAATCTTATTTATACTATTTTTCTGAGACTGCATGTTTTATCGATATTCGTACCGATCTCTTATATTGGTACTATTTTCCAGTATCACTTGATGTGCTTTCACTTGATGTGCTAACATTTGCCATGTTGTCTCTTGTCACCTGCCTGATATCATCCCCTGTTATGCTATTATCTGACCATGCTACTACTTGACACCTGCCCCTCTAATAATATCACGTATCACCTGCCTCCTGTTATGTTAACACTTAACCTGTGATTATCGCATTTACGAATCTTGCACCTGTTATCTTGTATCATATACAGTGACTTGTTATCCTGTATTATATATACAATGACCTGATCCTATAGTACTCATGTACTCTGTTATGCATGTAATCTTGTACTCCCGACTTTCTGATCATATCCTGCTCCTTCTATTCCCGTAAATTGATAATTACATAAGTCATAAAAAGATCAACTTATACTGGGTAACGGGAAAACTCATGGACTTCAATTGTGGTTCTGTTTACAATGATTTACGAATATTGTTCAACTAAAATCTTGAGGTTCAACCTGTGGGCTCCAGGTGTTCCGGGTGGGGCAGTTCTTACACCCTGGCTATTGTAATCTATTCATCATGTGTGTTTCGTGGCACGGACCATGCTCACGGTTGACCGTCCGGTCGATCGCCCCCACCCGAGAGTGGGGCACTTGCAGTCGGTCGACCGCCCGGTCGACCGGCTCAAGTGGCTGGTCAGCGTGCACAACCTTGTGCACGTCGGTCTATCGATCCGGTCGACCGACTCTGGGTCCGGTCGACCGCCAGAGCCTGGCAGGCAGCAAATCAGGACTTAAAACTTGGGTTTTTAATATACTAAAAATCTCATAAAATCTCTAAAAATCCACAAAAATAAGTTCAGTATAATACTTTGATATATAAACATGTGTGAAAAAATTCAACACATATTTCAAACTTTTTGAACCATTTTTGTGTTATGGAAATTTTACTGAAAACCAAAATCCGTATTTTCTAAAACTTGGATTTTTCAAATGGAAATCCGATTTTTTCAAAACTCATCAAAATACAAAAACATGATATGAAACAACATTGAAGCATGTTGCATATGGATATAAGTCCAATATACATGAAAGATTTATATATCATTTTTTTTGATATTAAATCCGAAATTATGTTTTGTTAAAATACTAAAACACCAAACTCATGAAATAGACTATCAAACTAAGTTTGTTTAAATAGTTGAAGCATAAATGTATATAGAACAAATCTAATATACATAAAACCATGTAAACTTGTTTTGATACTATCTATTCATGAAAACCAAGATCGGTTAAACCAAAACCGAAAACCAATAAACATGAAAACTAGAAACAAGTGTGTGTGTGGTGTGAACTTGAGCATATCACACTATCTAGTATTTACAAATGGATCTAAAATAAAAACTAAACTAAGTACCGAAGTCTTCTTGACAAACTCCGTCTTCAAGTCGACTCGATCCAAACCGTGATCCACCGAGCTTGACTCCAACGAGTGCTAGGTATGAACTTTGTCGCTCGGGCTCTTGAATCACTGTGTGAGAAGCTTCAAAACACCTTTGTTGAAGCTAATCACCTACTAACATCTTGGTAAAGTGTCTGAAACTAAACATCACAAGATTATTAGTAAACATAACTACATGAGTTAATCATCATCAAAACTAGAGTGGAAGGCCTCTGGGCCAACAATCTCCTTCTTTTTGATGATGATAAAATTCATGGAGTTATATATGCATGGATTAAAGTTAAGCTTCAAGGAAGCTCCCCCTTAACTCATGCATAGCAATAAATATAAGATATATGCAATGAATATTAAACATGAATATGCATCAATATGCATGAATCAAACATATGTTTTAAAAAAAAAAACTTCTTTTTGTTTAAACTCTAAAAATCATTTTCTCATAAACTCAATATATGCAAAACAAAAACACACATATGCATATATAAACTCAATATCTTTCTCCCCCTTTTTGTCAATCATCAACAAAGGGGTCAAAGAAAACAATATTCTCCCCTTTTTGTCTTAAACAAAAAAATGAGGGGTGAAATCAAAAACAAAACTTTCTTGATACCAATTGAAAGAAAAAAAATATATCAATTGAGTGCATCATGATATCAATGAGATATACCAATTGAAAGTACATAATTGAAAGTACACAATGTGGTATATAAAACAAATATCGATTTAAATACCAATTGATACCAATTGTAAATAAATACTAATTAAATACCAATTGTAAGTAAATAAATCATTTTGAACAATTCAATCACAAATTTTGATATCAATAAAACATACCAATTGAAAAGTAAAACTTATAGGTAATCTTGATACCAATTTGAAAAGATTAGTACCAATTGAAAAGTAATTTCTCATTAAAGGCATATGATACCAAAAATAATCAATATCCTTTTTTTAATCATTTTTAACATAAAGTGTGGGAGTAGAATACCAAAACCAATTGAAAGGTGAAATACCAATTGAAAGTAGAAACATGAATTTTCTCCCCCTTTATGAAATACCAAATAAAATAATGCATAAGCTTATTTGAGATACCAATTGAAACATAGTCAATTGAAATATAATAGTCATTAAAGAAATCAAGCTTAGCATAGCCAAAATTTGTGCTCAAAAATATAGAGATATAGTAAGCACATATAAAACATATATATGTATGTAAAATTTAATACCAATCAAAATTGATACTATTTGAAATTGAAAGCATACATATATAAAAAAAATATATGAGTATACAAAAAGAATGTCAATAGTGATACCAATTGAAAAGATCCAATGATACCAATTGAAAACATAATAAGATCAAGTGTATAACTCATATTACCTTTCCACCCATATCATGCACATGTTTTAAAAGGATTTTTAATACAAGGCATGGTCGCCCAACCAACCACCCGTATATGTAAATAGGTTTGAAAAATAGAATATGTTTGAAAACTCTTCCATAATGAAGAATACGAACTAGTTTTATGAAAAATTTGAAAAACTAGTACGAAATCCTTCAAGTAAGGAATAAAACATTAACATATTCCTGAAAAATAAGTAAGTCACATGATCACCAAACACCCAAAATCTATATAGCACATATTATACTCATGAAAACAAAATCATGAGAAAACAATAAATAAGATGAGTGTACAAGTGTAA
Organism: Agave tequilana; assembly: GCA_038442645.1. NCBI lineage: Eukaryota > Viridiplantae > Streptophyta > Magnoliopsida > Asparagales > Asparagaceae > Agave > Agave tequilana. The sequence continues at coordinate 65,184 of JAVJIF010003937.1, read as the reverse complement.
TGTGAAACATATAATCATAAAAATAGTCAATTAAGCTCAATATAAAATTCCTTAAAACATGAAAATCATCAAAACGATTTAATCTTCAAGGCATATGTATGTCATGTACAAACTAAAAAATACATACATATCCAAACATAACGAGTCTACAAAAGTATATGCATGAAGGCGAGTGGCTCAAAGGATGTATAAGTATAGCTAATAGTTTAGACAAAATAGACATATACATGAAGTTTAAAATACAAACATGAAAACATGTCAAAATGGGAATACAAGTCAAAATGTTTGAATCATCAAAACTAGACTATACTGGTACATCTAATGAGTACAATTGAGTTTTCAAGCACAAACATATAATGATCTATTTGTGGCTGACTAGTTGTACAAGTATATATCCAAGTTTTAATGAAAACTAACATCTAAACTAGTAACCAAAACATGAAGCATAGAATTCAAAACATGAAATGCAAATGTTTAAACAAAACTCATAAACATCCATATGATCATTATGTACATGCACATGAATTAGAACTAGGACATACATACTAGTCAAACTAAAGTGAGAACACTAAATATAAATCCATATAAACATGGGTGTCTCAAATACTAATCATGTATATCACTTATCTAAATGTCATGGCATATAACATACTAATCATAAAACATCAAAACATGCTAAAAATCTATGATATGAAAAGCATGTAAACAATAAATGAGGAGTAAGAGATCGTTATCAAAATCGAGAGGACAATTCTCTAAGTCTCCAAAACACGGTGGTCCTCCCACCAAACTTTCCTTGAAAGTGATGCATCCAAATTGTCCTCATAAAGCTCAGAACGCATCCACCTCAAGGCACCATAACTCTCACGTCATGCGAGAGCCCACACCTACATCAAATATAATAGGGGTGGTCTTTGGTACCCATACTCTTTTGGGTCCATAGGGGTTAGTTCCTTTCCTAACCTAAATAAATTTAGTTGCTAAGTTTACATCATGAACTCTATCATAGCAAAATTTAGCAAGGTGGCCCTTACGTCCACAATGTGTACAAGTGTACACATGAGCATACAATGTGTGATGTGCATTAACGTGCAAAGCATGTGTATGCCGTGGATGGTGTGCATGCATAGATGGAACTTGTTTCTTTCGAAACATGGATTCCAAACGTGTATGGTTCTTGGCACATTGGCTCAAAGTGGAGCCCAAACAATCCACACTCTTCTTTAACAAACAAATATCATTATCAATATTAGAAGAGGTGCATGCAATAGATAAGCTAGGTGAAGCTACACTAGCATGGCAAACATGTGAATCAATATCAATTTTCAAAGATTCATTTTTCTTCAAACAAACTTTTAATTCTTGTGAAATCAAATTTATTTTGTTTTTCAAAGAATTATTCTCTTTTAAAACAAAATCAACTTTTGAAGACAAGTTTTCATTTTTCTTCAAAATATCATTACAATCATTTTTATTTTTCAAAAAATCATTTTCTTTTAGAGCAAGATCTAGTTGGGATTTAAGCGAGTCACGTTCACTTGAAATCTCTTCCTTCTCTTGCAAAACCAAATCAAGTCTTGAACATAAATCCTTATTTTCTTTGTTAAGTTCAAAACTCTTCTTTTTCAAAAGATTATATTTTTCTAGCAATTTTTCACATACAATAGATAGTTCTTCATTTAAGGCATTGGGATCAACATAGTCATTACTTGAAGAACTAGCATCATCACTATCTAATTGAGATTCCGAATATACCTCAAGGGAGTTATTCCCTTGGACCATGTAGCATTGTTGCTCGGATTCTCCACTAGATTCATCCTCCGTTTGGATTGGCAATTGAAGCTTGGAGGAGGTCAACGTGTTCCACACTGCAAAGGCGGAATCACAGTTAGAAACTAAGCACAAATATTCTTTATTAAGCGTGCTTCTAAGTGCCTCAAGGGCTTGTGCATTGACCTCTATATGCTTGCTATTACCAAGATAGGATTTCTTGGTAGCGGCAAGGAAAACATGCAAGCCTAGGGTTTTTAGGTACATGGACATCCTAAATTTTCACATGTCAATGTTGGAGACATCAAACATGGGAGGTGACAAGCAATCCATGAGTGTGTATAAACAATATATGTGCAAAATGTAAATGATAGATTAGCTAACCAAGATCACACTCCTAGGTGGTTAAACCAAATATCAGGAGCGTAGACTCTGATACCAATTGAAAGTACACCTAGAGGGGGGTGATAGGTGTACCGCTAATCTAATGGACTAAATACGGAAATTAAAACTTAATTACAACTACACTTAATGCAACCAACGAGTGCAGCCGAATTACCGGTGAAGGGCTCTGGACTAACTCCTCTTGATTCCTCTGAATAAGAGTTGAGGCGCTATATGAAGCTCTCGTGGTTAAGCACAAGTGAGGCACACACAAACAACACAAGCATATAAATGATATGGCAATATGATGCAATGCTCAAAGTACAAGAGAGAGAGAGAGAGTCAGAGATAATGGATCAATCGCAAACACAAGTAATTTGTTTCGAGGTTCGAGCCACAACTCTACGTCTCCGCCTTCACACAGAAGGATTTTCACTATCTCGTCCACACAGGACTTCCCACACAGGGAACCTCCATTGAGGATTCGAGTAAATACAATCGGGAGTACACAACTCCTCTCTCAACCGAATACAACCTCTCATAGAGGCTAGGCACAACATAAACACTACCTCACACAAGAGGGGTAGGCACTTAGCCAATACAACACAATCACCTAATACTTGAGGGATTCCAACACAAACTCCATCTCTACACTTAGAGGGAGCCAACCAACAATCTCAACCTCTCACTAGAGGGAGCTAACCACCACTCCAAAATCAACCTCTACACAAGAGGGATATCACAAATAGGGAGGGTACAATACTTGGTGGTTTCCACAACCACAAACTATCTTTTTCTCACAAAAACAAAGATCCTAATAGATAGGATAGTATGTAAGCTCAAGTGTGAGAAATCAAGGTTTTTCGAAATCAAATAACAAAGAAAAATACTTGAGAAAACACTTTGAAATTGATAGAAATGAAGAACAACACAAATATCTCAAATCTTTATTTTTCTTTGATTTCCAACCCTTTAAAACAAATAAAGATGAATCCTTTTGGGTCTAAAAATACTTTTGAAAACTTGTATAAAACACTTGTATATAGGAGAATTTTTGCTCTTCAAAGTCTTAACCAAAACAGCCAAGAGATGGGGTATTTATAGCCCCTAGAAAATTTTGCCCTACTAACTAGGCCAGAAATGACCAGCCGGTCGACCGGCCAACGGTCAAATTTTTGACCGTTGAGCCTGCCGGTCGACCGTCCGGTCGACCGTGCCAATCCATAGAGCAGATTGCTCTCTGGCCGGTGTCGACCGCCCGGTCGACCGCCCCCACCCGAGAGTGGGGCACTAGCAGTCGGTCGACCGGCTCAAGTGGCTGGTCAGCGTGCACAACCTTGTGCACGTCGGTCGACCGGTCCGGTCGACCGACTCTGGGTCCGGTCGACCGGTCCGGTCGACCGCCAGAGCCTGGCAGGCAGCAAATCAGGACTTAAAACTTGGGTTTTTAATATCCTAAAAAATCCCATAAAATCTCTAAAAATTCACAAAAATAAGTTCAGTATAATACTTTGATATATAAACATGTGTGAAAAAATTCAACACATATTTCAAACTTTTTGAACCATTTTTGTGTTATGAAAATTTTGCCGAAAACCAAAATCCGTATTTTCTAAAACTTGGATTTTCCAAATGGAAATCCGATTTTTCCAAAACTCATCGAAATACAAAAACATGATATGAAATAACATTGAAGCATGTTGCATATGGATATAAGTCCAATATACATGAAAGATATATATATATCATTGTTTTTTATATTAAATCCGAAATTATGTTTTGTTAAGATACCAAAACACCTAACTCATGAAATAGACTATCAAACTAAGTTTGTTTAAATAGTTAAAGCATAGATGTATATAGAACAAATCTAATATACATAAAATCATGTAAACTTGTTTTGAAACTATCTATTCATGAAAACTAAGATCGGTTAAACCAAAAACCGAAAACCAATAAACATGAAAACTAGAAACAAGTGTGTGTGTTGTGAACTTGAGCATATCACACTATCTAGTCTTTACAAATGGATCTAAAACAAAAACTAAACTAAGTACCGAAGTCTTCTTGACGAACTCCGTCTTCAAGTCGACTCGATCCAAACCGTGATCCACCGAGCTTGATCCAACGAGTACTAGGTATGAACTTTGTCGCTCGGGCTCTTGAATCACCATGTGAGAAGCTCCAAAACACCTTTGTTGAAGTTAATCACCTACTAACATCTTGGTAAAGTATCTGAAACTAAACATCACAAGATTATTAGTAAACATAACTACATGAGTTAATCATCATCAAAACTAGAGTGGAAGGCCTCTGGGCCAACAAAAGGCAATATCACTTCGGGGCGACAAAGAACTTTTATCTTTAAAGAACATAGAAACTGAAGGTTTCTGATCAATTATCAAATATTATGCACTTAGTGATTCAGAAGTTCAGTCATTCGAGAATTACTTGAGGTTGGGGAATAAATTGTAGATGGTAGGAGAAAATTTAGTGAGTTATGTAGACTTGAATATATGGAGGACCATTTCTAAGGCGATATTTTGATGAATGTTATAGATATTTGTTCTCGAAGTTTTAAATTCCTCCTTGTATATCTGCAGTTCTAGCTTACATTTTTTTAGCGTATTCCCAAAAAGGTTATCAATTTATCTCAAAGTAATCAGTGCGATAATTTTGTGATTTTAATTTAACATAAATTCTAGAATAATTATTAAATAATTCAAAGTATTTAATTTTTGTATGTGAATTTCCATGTATACTAATATATATAGACATATTAATATAATTGTAATGTATGTACGTGCATATGTGTACAAGACTTATACTCCACTAATAATTAATCTTATTTATTAGTTAAGAATGATGTGGCAATATGAAAGGGTGTAGAAGCTTGGGGATACATTTTAAAAATGAGAAATGAATGAAGATAAGAGTAAATCCCTTCTCTTCATTTCTACCTTCCTCATTATCTCTCTCAAACTCTCTCCCTCTCTCCTTTTCTTTGTTAGTCGGCAGCACCCCAATAAAACCCCAACTCTCTCATACTCTCACTCCCTCTCTCTTTCAATTTCACTCTTCCTCTCTCCTTTTCTTTTTTGGTCGGTACTATCCCCCACTGAACACCCAACTCCCTCTCAATTTCACTCACACTCACTCCCTCTCTCTCTCTCTCTCTCTCTCAGTTTCACTCATTAGCAGAGGGCGACAGCCACCAGTAGAGGGCGACGCAGTTATGCACGAGTTTTTGTGTATAATTGATGAAATTTGGGTGAAGAGAAGGTGACTGAGCAATTCAAACACCATGATCGAGAAATCTAGTATGAGTAAATGAACATCATTAATAGAATACATAAATGGTACTAGTGATGATATCAATTTGTGTGTGACGGTGGTATATGTTTAATTAGCAGAATTAAATTTTAGTATTTAGAATGGCTAGTTATTGATTGCTGAAATGAAAGAACAATCAAAGAGTTAAGAATTTACCGTGTAGCTTGTGGCTAACGGGTCGTGTCCACGAGGAGGAATGCGATGAAGCTTTTCGGTGATTCGTTTAAAAACAAAGAATTGTGTTCGTTTTTTAGTTGAAAAGAGAATGGAAAGAAGGAGATGATTAAAAAAGAAATTGCAACTTTTAGAGAAGGCTTTGGAGAAGGTGATTTAAAAAGCTCAAAGATTGTTTTGTTGATTATAATAAGGAAGAAAATCTGGGCTCACTATCTCACTACTCAAAAGTTTATTCTTCTATTAAAATCCTAAGTGCCTCAAATTGATCATAAGCAAAATAAAGTTAATTTTTAGAAAGTTTGAAGTAAAGCACATAAGATGGTTGGAAGAGTTCACTCTTTTCTTTGAAAAATCGTTTAGAATCGAATGTTAAATCATCAAGCATGAAGAAGCAAGAATGAAGTAAAAATAGTTCAAGAAACATTCATGAAAGAAGTAAGAGTTTAACAATCCAAACCCATCCCCATGTGCCTTCAAGAACACTTTCAAGAAGAAAGCCTTTAAGTAAGGCATGCAAATGATTCATTGGGTCTTTTTCTTTAAAACCAGAAGAGAAGAAGAACTAGAGAGAGTTACAATAGTGAGCCCAGAAAACCATTTTAGTTACTCATGAAAAACAAAGAAGAAAGCAAATAAATAATGCAAGCAATACCGTAATACGAATGGAAGAAAAAGCAGCTCGATTCTTGTGTTGATGTCACTTCAATCTTCAAGTACAAGCACTCAATTCCTCTCTCTCACAAGTATTGATACTGGACTACAAATTAAAAAACAAGAATACAACTTTTGCACTATCTAACAAAGAGCCTAAATCCTTAGAAAATAAACACAAATTCTAATCCAAGTCTTCGCTCCCTTTTGCTTTGCTGAAACTAGTATTTATAGGGAAAAATCAAAAGGGGGAATCCTGGGAAGATTGGGGGAGCAAACGTTCCCCCAACTGACACTAGACAGCCGTGGAACGCGGCTATGGCCGCGTTTTCGCGGCCCTGGTGTGGCCACGTGGCCACACCCAATTGGTGGTTTCCCCTGGTTTAGTGATTCTCCTGTATCTGCTTCTGATTCTCTCGTTTCTGCTCCAGGATTTGACGAAACAGCCTTTGATTGTTGGCTTCAACCGCTTGATTCAGGAAGAATTCTTCTCAACCGGTTTTCAACCTCTTGATATGCCAAGATTTAGCCCTGATACCTTGATTTCGAATTTCTTCTGAATTAAATCAGAATTTGGTAGGCTTTTGGGCTTGTTTCTCTTTCCTTTCTCTTAGCAATTTGGGCCTACATTTAACAAAGAAAAGAAGACTTATTAATAGGATTTATTAGCTAAAAAGTATGGTAAGGTGACAATGTATATGCAATATATGTGACTAATCACACCCCCACACTTATCTTTTGCTCGCCCTCGAGCAAAACATCAGACTAATTCTAATCAATTATTAGACCACTTTCGCAGGTCACTCGATTGCACTGAACATGTGCAATAAGCTGTTAAACCTCTAAGTTAATCCTAGAGGACGAGTTTTGTCTCGTGAGGGTTTTAAGAAGATTGCACCCACAAAATCCATAAAGAAAGAGAAAAAAGTTAGTATTTTCGAAAAGCATTTTGAAAAGAGAAAATACTTGAAGTATATTTGGAAGGCTTTAAGTAATCTATAAGTTATAGGAATATCAAATTTTTCATTCTAAAACTCAGTCTTTATTCAAAAACATGTCATCAATTAAAGTAAGGAGTCAAATTGTACTTCTTATCTAGTCTATTAATTTACCCTGAGTCGTATGCACCATCGTGACTATGAAGTTGACTAAGGGTTCTTTAACATTAACTCCTATGCATTATATTTATTTTTGGTGGAATTTATTCCTCGATTTCATTAGGCTTTCTAATCTGCCCATGTAACGAGCCTTCAGTCGGTGACACCCAAACCGGACAGTTTTAGGGTACCAGGTGAGAAAACACCCCTAAGGACTTAAACACTCGAGCTGATAAAGCCACGAAATCAAGGTTTTTATTTATAAGATGAACCCCTTTTTGGCGTGAATACTTATGCTTCATGAGGCATAAATGCCCAGCTTAATCAGAGGATTTATATATATACATTTTTTTTTTCAAACTTATCTAATTATCTTTTGCATAAATACCAAGGCTTGCTTAGGCCAAAGCTCCTAGCTAATCAATAATTAGATTTGTTTATATTTTTTTTCATAATATTTTTTTTATAAGGCATAAGAGTCTCTGTTTTTAAACCCTAAGTGTGTAAGTGTATTTAATGTGCATATTTCATCAAGGTAAATATAAAGACTAAATTACTTTCACAAATTTTCTTCCTAACCCTAAACATCAAACAAGTCATCTTATTTGACCAAGTGTAAGAAATCCTAATTATGATTTTCCTATTCCTTAAAATTGACTTAATTTCTTACAAAAAATATATCAAAATATTGTTCTTACCTTTCAAAAAGTTTTTTTTTATATCAAAATTTGATTGCTGAAATGAAAGAACAATCGAAGAGTTAAGAATTTACCGTGTAGCTTGTGGTTGACGGGTCGTGTCCACGAGGAGGAATGCGATGGAAGCTTTTCGGTGATTCGTTTAAAAACAAAAAATTGTGTTCATTTTTTAGTTTAAAAGAGAATGGAAAGAAGGAGATGATTAAAAGAGAAATTGCAACTTTTAGAGAAGGCTTTGGAGAAGGTGATTTAAAAAGCTCGAAGATTGTTTTGTTGATTATAATAAGGAAGAAAATCTGGGCTCACTATCTCACTACTCAAAAGTTTATTCTTCTATTGAAATCCGAAGTGCCTCAAATTGATCATAAGCAAAACTTAAAGTTAATTTTTAGAAAGTTTGAAGTAAAGCACATAAGATGGTTGGAAGAGTTCACTCTTTTCTTTGAAAAATCGTTTAAAATCGAATGTTAAATCATCAAGTGTGAAGAAGCAAGAATGAAGTAAAAACTGTTCAAGAAACGTTCATGAAAGAAGTAAGAGTTTAACAATCCAAACCCATCCTCATGTGCCTTCAAGAACACTTTCAAGAAGAAAGGCTTTAAGTAAGGCATGTAAATGATTCATTGGGTCTTTTTCTTTAAAACCAGAAGAAAAGAAGAACTAGAGAGAGTTACAATAGTGAGCCCAGAAAATCATTTTAGTTACTCATGGAAAACAAAGAAGAAAGCAAATAAATAATGCAAGCCATACCGTAATACGAGTGGAAGAAAAAGCAGCTCGATTCTTGTATTGATGTCACTTCAATCTTCAAGTACAAGCACTCAATTCCTCTCTCTCACAAGTATTGATACTCGACTACAAATTAAAGAACAAGAATATAACTTTTGCACTATCTAACAAAGAGCCTAAATCCTTAGAAAATAAACACAAATTCTAATCCTAGTCTTCGCTCCCTTTTGCTTTGCTGAAACTAGTATTTATAGGGAAAAATCAAAGGGGGAATCCCGAAAAGATTGGGGGAGCAAACGCTCCCCCAACTGACACTAGATAGCCGCGGAAACGCGGCCCCACACCCAATTGGTGGTTTCCCCTTATTTGGTGATTCTCCTGTATCTGCTTCTGGTTCTCTCGTTTCTGCTCCAGGATTTGACGAAACAACCTTTAATTGTTGGCTTCAACCGCTTGATTCAGGGAGGATTCTTCTCAACCGGTTTTCAACCTCTTGATATGCCAAGATTTAGCCCTGATTCCTTGATTTCAAATTTCTTCTGAATTAAATCAGACTTTGGTGGGCTTTTGGGCTTGTTTCTCTTTCCTTTCTCTTAGCAATTTGGGCCTACATTTAACAAAGAAAAAGAAGACTTATTAATAGGATTTATTAGCTAAAAAGTATGATAAGATGACAATGTATATGCAATATATGTGACTAATCACACCCCCACACTTATCTTTTGCTCGCCCTCGAGCAAAACATCGGACTAATTCTAATCAATTATTAGACCACTTTCGCAGGTCACTCGATTGCACTGAGCATGTTTAGGTGAGAAGATGAGAAGAGAGTACAGGAGTCGTAGGATTATCTTTTGGGTGGTTAAGATTAGTTTTTGGGTTGGTTAAGTTAGTTGTGGGTTGATTAATTTAGTTTATAGGTTTTAGCTTTATTTCATCCGAATCTAATCTCAACTACCTAGAAACTAATCCGATAGTTCCAATGCTCCTTTCTCATCTTCTCACAAAAGCTAGCTTTCTCACTAGATCATTACTCTCTCTCTCTCTCCCCCCTCCCCCTATATATATATATGTATGTATGTATATATATATATATATATATATATATATATATATATAGAGAGAGAGAGAGAGAGAGAGAGGAATATGTAAATCAGCTGACACAGGAGACAATTTCGTCCTATGTCACACTCAAAATCATCTCTCCCAAAAAAATTTCTACGATCCAACCGTGCATTATCATCTTCATATTCTGAGATGTACATATACAAAAAATTAAATGATTTAGAGTTCGTTTATTCATTGATCTAATCGTTCTAATTTATTCTACTGGTAAAAAACCATTAATGTTTGAACCCAAAGAAAATGGAGTAAACAAACTCCAAATTAGGTAATTTTTAATATGTGTAAATCTTAGAACATGAAAATGATAATGTGCGGTCGGATCTTGAAAATTCAATCAAAAATTTGAGTTTTATTATGACATAGGACGGAGTCATCCCCTGTGTCAGCTGATTCCCATTTTTCTAATATATATATATATAATGGAGGAAGGGATTGGTTGATGTCAGAAGGGGGGAAGATGGTGTTTCCTACGTATTTTTACTAAATTATTGGGGGAAGGGACCGGCAGATGCGGGGGGAAAGGAAAGATGGGGTATATGTTTCCATTATGGTGGAATGTGTGATCTTTAGTCATTAAGCATGCTTGTGGGATATTGCCACTCTATAAATAAGTGTGTTATGTAAAACCATAACATATAAATTACTTATATATGATTATGGCATGGTATAACATTGAAATTGTTATAGATACATTGACTTGCACCAATTATAATTAATACGCTAACTTGTACAAATTGATATTGATACATTAACATTTTAGTTTAGAAGTTAAATATTAAAAAAAATTATTAAACTTAATTCATGTGCATCATCTATTGACTATTAAAAAAGTTAATTAATTATTTACTCACTAGGCCGTCAAGCTCACCCCTTGTACTAATTTTCCTTTTCAGATATAAACAAAAGTTAAGGGCCCACTTAGTGTCGAATTTACTCAACTAGGAGGGAAGAATTATGGTTGGAACTTGAATGATTTCTTTTGATATGTTACCTTGTTTATGTGCATATAGATATGTGTGTGTGTGTGTGTGTAACTTTGGACTCCGTATATACATGGAACTGTATTTCAGTACATGCTAAACTTTAGATATGAACTTGAAGATATATAGTCATTTATATAGTAAATATGATTTTGGTCTTGACTTGAATTGCAATTTTATATATATGTTGGGAATGAATGTTGGACGTATGTGAAAATTATAAAATTGAAGTTTGGATTTGATAAGTAGGCTATATCAGGCCAAAATTGTACATTAAATGGCATGGAATTTATATGAATATATGGTCAATGTTAAGACCAGATTATTATTAATTGATGTATCATGGCAGAGTCCATGTTATAGAGGAGATGTTGGCAAACTTTTTGATGAATTTAGAGATAATCATAGAAGATTATGAGATTGATTAGAGTAACTGGATTGGATTAACTTCATTTTGAGATTAAAAATTTGGGACCATTATAGTTGGTATTAGAGTTTAGGTTTAGATAGTAGGAGTAGACCAATAGATAGATGGATATAGGAATATGTAACTTTGTGTATGATGGTATGTTTGACTGTGGATAGTGCTAAGGGGGTTCCTTGATTCTTACAAAAGAATTATTCTAGAATTGAGTAATATTTGGTTACTTTTCTGCATCTAAATTTGAGTACAATGAATTAGTTCTGCTGATGTGCGTGCTCTCAGTAAGGACTATTGGTGATATAGGAAACCAGATAAAAGAGTAAATAAAATATCAATCAAGACTTGATTAACCTGAGACGTAAAGATACCAATAAGGAAATGACTATGACATCAGGAATATCGAGAAAACTCATCCAAGAGGTATATTATATGAAAATTTAAGGATTCTATGTTGAAATTTTGATGGTTTTGGGGATTTTATTTCATGTATGAATTTTGATTTGCTCTATTTTATTTTTATAGATGGAAGATTCTGCTATTTTGGAGTCAACATCCAGCTTTGATAGTTTAAGTACGAGTTAGACCACAGATCGATGGATTAGGATTTTGAATCTGATGAAACTAATCCAGAAGTAATTTTTGTAGCTTTTGAGAATCCTAAAGGGATATTGGAGTCTTCAGTACCCACGGAGAGCGATGATGCAATTAGTGACACAGAGAGCATCACATATGGCCCATTGGCTTATGAAAAACTAGGTGATGTTGATAGTATTGAGGAGGAGCCTTAAGAAAAAGAAAAAGAATCCCAAGAATAAGAAGAAGAAGAAGAAAAAGAGCCTCAAGAAGAAGAAGAGCCTCAAGAAGGCATCTCTTATGGAGGCATTTGGTGGAACGCCTACAGGTTGGAAGGCTAGGACTTATACAATGATCTTGATGATTGGGGCTTCGGCAATGAGTCAGAGGACAGAAGAAATAATCCTGAGGAAAGTAGTGGAGAGGAAGATTCTAGTAACAACTCTACTACATCTTTAGGATAGATATGATGTATAACACTTTTGTGGAAGGAACATGTTAATATGTATAGAACTTTTTGAGTAGATATACTTTTGCTGCATTTTGTGTGTAAATAGTAAATAACTATGTAAATGAAGCGTGTCTTGATATAGTTCTTGTAAATACTTTGTGATATGAATGAAAATAGAATCTTTTTGTTTTTATATATTGTGTATGCTGCTTTCTTTGATTATACTATTAGTATATAGACATTGTTAATAATAAAGAATTGATATTCTCTATAGGGATAAATGGATTTGAATTTTCCACCGGTGGACTTGGACCTCGAGGATAGAATCCTACCACAGTGCGGTTGGGAGCATCCATCCTCCATGTGTACAAAAAATATAGAAAATCAGGAAAGAAGAGCCTCAGATGCGCTTAATGTTATACCAAACTAGTTAGCCCATCTGGTAAACAAGGATAGTAACCCACACAAGTCTTTAGAGCAAATTTAGAAGTTGAAACCATCCGTATTTAAAAGAGAAGCTAATCCGCTGCAAGTTGAAAAATGGCTTCATCAGATCGAAAAGATATAAAATATAATGGATTGTACAGAAAGTCAAAGAGTATCCTTCGCATCCTTCATGTTTCAAGGTGAAGCGAAACACTGGTGGGAAATGATTTTAGACAGAGCAAATTTTCTGGAGAAGAGATCAACTGGAACATTTTGGTCAGAAAATTTAATGAGAAATATATTCTGGAGGTGGCGAGGGATCAGCTGGCACTAGAATTTCAATAGTTAAAATAAGGACAAATGTCGGTGACTCAGTATGATATTAAATTTACATAATTGTCCAGGTATGCTGGAGGGTTAGTTAGAGAAGAAGTTGAGAAGGTTAAGAGGTTTGTAAGGGGATTGAAACCAAAAATTAAAAGTAAACTAGTCCCGTTTCAACTTTGGATTTATAGTTATGAGGTGGAGAAGGCTCTGGAAGTGGAGAGAGATGTACAGAAGAATCAAAAAAACCAGATCAAAGAGTTACTTCCTCTTAAGCACTTTCTGTACCAGGGGACCTCCAGATGTGGAACGTTAACCTTTAGACTAGGTGGAAGTGTCGGACCTTTTGCAACATCATTTTCTTGAAGTCTTGGTTCAAACAGAGATATAAGACCTAGGGTGGGAGGATTCTCCCTGAATGTATAGTTAGTATACACATCTCACCCTAATTATCCAAGAACCCAGTGGTACCCGAGGTGCAACAAGAACCATACTGGGAGCTGTGGCCAAGAGAGACAGTATTATGCCTGTGGTGAGACAGGCCATTTAAGAAAGTATTATCCAGCTATGCCAAGAAATCAAGGCATGGGCAGAGGAATTCTGAGGCTACCAATGAGAATAGCTTCATCCATCAGACCCCAAAATAATTCCAGATGATCAGTTAACCCGCCAAGACCGGCAGCAACCCAAATATCAGTATAGCAACCTCAAACTCAAGGAAGGGAATATGCTCTAACCTGGCAAGATGCACAAGTTTTGAATTCGGTGGTTGAAGGTACTATTTATTTATCGGGATAGAATGCCTAAGTACTATTTGATCCTGGTGCCATGCATTCATTTATTTCATTTGCATTTGCATCACAACTGAATAAAAACCCCAAGCCTTTGACACATAAATTAATTATTTCAACACCTATAGGCGCAAAGGCAATATCTGATTAGGTATATAAAGGATGTGAGGTGGTGATAGGGAAAGTCAAGACACTTATGGATCTTATTAAACTGGGGAAATGGAATATGATGTCATCCTTGGTATGGTTAGCTATCGATGTGTCATGCATGTAGATTGTTATCAGAAAATGGTGATATTTAAAATGGAAGGGATCCCAAAATTCATATATGAAGGAACAATGGATAAACAAAATGTACCAATAATTTTAGCAATTAAATCTAATAAAGTATTAAGGCAAGGGTGTCAAGGACTGCTAGCAGTTGTGTTAGATAAAAGAAACTGGAACACAAGATAGTGGACATAACAGTTGTAAGAAAATACTCTGATGTGTTTCTTGAAGATTTATCGAATCTACTTTCGGACAAAGAAATTAAATTTCCTATTGAGCTAATCCCAGAGTCTGGCCTCATATCTAAAGCCCCCTATAGAATGGCCTCAACAGAGATGAAGGAGTTAAAGGGGCAGTTGCAAGAATTATAAGATGAAGGATTTACTTGACCCAATGTGTTGCCATAGGGAGCTCCAGTGTTATTTGTAAGGAAGAAAGATAGGAGAATGAGACTATGCATCGACTATAGAGAACTGAAAAAGGCAACAACAAAAAATCGATACCCATTCCCAAGAATCGATGACTTGTTTGATCAATTTCAATGTTCGTCTGTATTTTCTAAAATTTATCTAAGGTCGAATATTATAAGTTAGAAGTTAAGCTAGAAGATGTACCCAAAACTGCTTTCAGAACCAGATATGGGCATTTTGAATTCTTGGTAATGCCATTTGGATTAACTATTACTTCAATGGCTTTTATGGATTTGATGAATAGAGTATTTCACTCATATCTCGATCAATTTGCGGTGGTATTTACTAATAACATATTAATCTATTCCAAGAATGAGAAAGAACATAAAGAGTACTTGAGGATAATCTTACAGTTGTTAAGAGACAACCAATTATATGCTAAATTTAAAGAGTGTTAATTTTGGTTGAAACAAGTTGCTTTTTTGGGTCATATTGTGTCACAAGGAGTATCAGTTGATTTAGGTAAAGTTGAAGCAATCAAAATTTGGCCCAGACCTGAAAATGCTATAGAAGTTCAGAGTTTCTTAAGACTGGCAGGTTATTATAGAAGATTCGTGGAAGGATTCTCGAAAATAGCAGTACCTCTCACCCAATTGACAAGAAAAGGTGTCAAGTTTTTATGGAGAGAAAGTCAAGAAAAAAGCTTTCAGGAACTAAAATATAAATTAATCTCAGCGCTAGTTTTAGCTTTGCCTTCAAGAGTAGAGGTTATGTCATCTATAATGATGCACCGAAGCTGGGATCAGGATGTGTATTGATGCAACAAAGTAGGGTTTCGCTTATACCTCTAGATAACTAGGAACCCATGAAAAAATTATCCTACACATGATTTGGAGTTGGCTGCGGTCATTTTTGTCTTGAAGATATGGCGACATTATCTATATGGAGTAACATGTTAGATCTATACTGATCATAAAAGTTTGAAATATATATTCACTCAGAAAAAATTGAATATGCGGTAAAGAAGATGGTTAGAATTGATGAAGGACTATGATCTAACAATTCATTATCATCCAAAAAATGCAAATGTGGTTGCTGATGCATTAAGTAGAATATCGGAAGGAGCACTAGTCACACTATTAACTCAATAGACAAGGTTACTGAGAGATTTGAAAGCGATGCGGATAGAAGTTAGATGGCTGGCACCCAGGAATTTGAAGAGTCAAATAAGCCAAGTTAGTGTGCAATTTGATTTATATGATAAAATCAAGGAGGCACAATAAAAAGATGATACATTGAGGACAATTTGGGAGAAGGTCCAAAAGGGAGAAATCAAGGGTTTTGTTGTTGACGATGATGTGCTGAGGATATTACACTGATTATGTGTACCCCAGATTGTTGAACTTAAGGAGAAAATATTGAAGGAATCCACAATACTCCATACACAGCACATCCTGAAAGCACTAAAATGTATCAAGACCTTCGGACTAGTTTCTAGTGAGATGGGATGAAAAAGGATATAGCAAACTTTGTGAAAAAATGTCTAGTTTGCAAACAAGTCAAAGCAGAGCATCAGACCCTCAGGATTATTAGTAACCCTGCTAATTCCTGAATGGTAATGAAATATTTTTTAGACTTACTTGGATTAGAGTCTAAATTATTGGGCCTACACAAGTCTAATTGGATTTATACGACCGTCTCTATAAGCCTATATTGTTGGACCCAATAAAGAATTGATCAAGCCTAATGGTTTGGGTCTAGGCAAGTTTCAATTGCACATAGCTATGAGTGTATTTAAATTAAGATGTGGGACTCATTTACGCGTGTAGAACTCGTATTATCAATGAAGGGTCTAGATCTATGATGAGTTGAACTAGATTTCCTTGATGCTATATATCATGGGTAGAATTCCCTCTCTACCACCAACTACATGACCTAATCTCTCTCTTGGAGACCTCTCATCTCCTCTAAGGATCAAAAAGAGAACTTGGTGGATAAAGAGAAGAATCTCGTCTCTTAACTCTAGCGTTCTTGAGGTCGTGCAACCTTCGGCATCCCTTTCGTGATGAAATCAGGTATGCCTAAAACTCTCCTTCTCTTTGATCTTGATAAAGAGGCTTTTAGTTTATGTGTGGTGGATATTTAATGAAATAATAAGTAGATCCAACAATTAGTATCAAAGCCTCTTCTTTATCGGATCATTAGGATCTATAAAAACTTTTGATCTCGATCTATTAAAACTACAATCCATCTCTTTATTTAATTCAATAAAGTTTATTTTTTGTATCTCAAATAATTGAATTAAATTGAGATGATTACATTGAATTCATGTTTATATTTTTCTCGATAAATTTTCTGTGTGTTACTATTTCGGATTTTTTTTGTTCTGAAATTTATAAAAAAATTATTAATGCTTGCGCAGCCAAGGGGCGCACCCAGCCTCTTTGCCCGCAAGCATGCGTGAAGGCATGCATGCATAAAGGCATTCATGCGCACACGCATGCATGCATAAGGGCATGCATGTGCACCATATGTTCTTGCAACGTATTGGCCCAAGCCGCCAGACACCTTGGGCCGGCGGCGGTCAAAATGGACAAAACACATATTTGTTAGAGTCATGGAATTATTGAGATTGATTTTGTTTTAGGACTGAGATAGAATTCTAGTTTATTACGAAATTTTTGAGGTAGAATTCTAATCAAATAAAGAGACCTAATCCCAATCAATCTCATATTAAGCTAATTGGTTTTATTTAGTTTATTAAACTCGACCCATTAAGAAAACCCATAAGTTAACCATTGCAGGTCGCGTCTGATCCAGACTCGATAAGCATTGCAGACCCGTTTTGTCAATATAAACTTTAATTAGTCGTTACGGGCTCATTGGACCTCTGTTTTGGGATATAAATAGCCGTTTCGAATCTCTTAATGAGCACTACAATATTACAGACACTAGACATGACAAAACAATAGTTAATTGATATAAAAATATTGAAGTAATTATTTAGCATGATAATATGTATCCTTACATGCTTCCGCTTCATCATCAACAACAACAACAAAGCCATTTGTCCCAAGTATTTGGGGTAGGCTACATGAACCATAAAAGAATTACGCCAGATCGGGCACATGGATCAGCTTTCTCCACTCATTCCTATCGAGCAATGTACCTTCACTAAGACCTTTAGCCTTTATATCTTATCATATTACCTCCATCCATATTTTCTTGGGTCTCCCCTGCGCTCTTTTAACTTGCCCTAAATTGATACGCTCTACTTACCACTCTACTTACCAGACTAGCGCATCTATAGGTCTATGTCACACATGACCAAATCATCGTAGACGGTTTTCTCTCATCTTTTCTTCTATAGAGGCTACACCTATCTTAGTATGAATATCCTCATTTCTCACCTTCTCTCTCCGCGTGTCACCACACATCCAACGAAGCATGCCCATCTTTATTACACTCATCTTCTGGGCAAGATGTCTTTTTATGCCTAATATTCTGTGCCATATAACAAAGCTGGCCTAATAACAATCCGATAAAACTTTCCTTCAGCCATAATAGAATGTTACGATCACATAAAACTCCTGTTATGCTCCTCTATTTTAACCAGCCGGCTTGAATCCTATGGTTGACATCACTATCGATCTCCCTATCCTTTTGGATAATAGAACCCAGGTACTTAAAATGACTGCTCATCGGTATTTCTTGTCCATCTAGTCTCATAATACTATAATTTCAGATTTCTTGTTTGATTAATTTACACTTCATATACTCTGTTTTGGCCCTACTTAATCTAAAACCTCGAGATTCTAAAGTTTTTCTCCATAACTCTAATTTGGCATTTATCCTAGCTCTCATCTCATCAACTAGGATAATATCATCAGCAAATAGCATACACCATGGTATCTCATCATGAATAGCTCTAGTAAACTCATCCATCACTATGGCAAATAAGAATAGACTCAATGTAGATCCTTGATGCAATCCAATTGTGATAGAAAAATCACTTGTTATACCTTCACAAGTTCTGACATTCGCCACTACTCCCTCATATATATCCTTGATTATGTCAATATATTTGATGGGGACTCCCTTTTTCATCAATGTCCACCATAAAACCTCTCTTGGCACCTTATCATAAGCATTTTCTAAATCAATAAAGACCATATGCAAATTTCTCTTCCTCTCTCGAAATTGCTCTATAAGTTGACGAAATAAATGAATAACCTATGTCGTCGATCGCCCAGTATGAACCCAAACTAGTTCTTTGATATTGTAATATTTTGCCTTAACCTGTATTCAATTATCCTTTTCAAAGCTTTATGGTGTGACAATATTTATGTTGCTTCCGCTTCATCAATATTTATTATATTGCTTATATTGTTCTAGCATGAGGAATATTGATGATTACTACAGTTGATAACACACAGATAAAGATATATACATGTTCAAGTTAAAAAATTTATAAAAGAGCTTATTTAATTGTCTATATAGTTCATGTGGACAATAGCCGGCCCAAAGGAAGACTATTGTTTAGCCGAATTATGCACCGCGTCGGATACTTGGTGTGGGTAATGCAAGTTGGAGAACGTTGGTGTGTGGTAATCGGCCCAAAGGAAGGTTGTCACACTATAGGCCTATATTGCATTACCATCATCAACCAATCCGATGATGAAAGAAGAATTCTGATGCATAGATTTGTGTGGCCCGTGCATATAGCAATCGGCCGTTGTCATTATGGCCGGGTCATTACATATATTATATGGTTGATATAGATAACTTAAACTTTGGGACCAATTCTATAAGGGGACAGTTGACCTAAAGGAAGGTTGTTCTCTTAAATAAGATCTAGACTTTAGGTATCTATATTAGGCCAGTATGATATTTGGCATAAAGAGACACAACTTGTTCTTAAAGTTTGGCTGGCGCTCTTTCGGTCAAACTAGTTGCATTTTTTGAAATTCAATTTTTTATGGATATTACAGTAGAATTTTGTTAAATGCACTGTTTATGTTAAATTGATGGAGAATTATATGTTTATGTAGTCTTAATTGAATTTTACAAACTTTAAGAAGTGGTAAAATCACGTAAAAGATCGTTCTTGGATTTAGGGATCTAGACTGCACCTTAAGGACTGATGGACCCCTACTATCACTAACAACAGTTCAATTAAAGAAAAGGCCAATTATGATAAGTAGGAGAGGTCCAATAGATGTATCTACTGGACATAAAATATTCCATTCTTATAACTATTAGGGGTTCTATGCCTGTTAAAGTCAGTGCTAAGAGTTTTTCAGCTGAAGTAGCTAACCAGTTTATTAAATCAGATAAAGTTGAGACACACATCTTAGCAAGTTGATAAATATGCTCCAAAATGGCAAAAAGATAAAGAGTACATTATGAAAATATCCAATCTTGTTTCTAAACTAAAGGCACTGAAATTGAAACTCTCTAAAGAGATTCTAGTGCATTTCATTCTAATATCTTTTCTTACACTGTATAATCCTTTTCAAGATTATTTATCATGCTCAAAGAAAAAAGTGAAGTCTTATTGAGCTCATCAGTCACTGTGTCCGAAAAGAAGAGAGATTGAAATAAGAAAAGAATGAAAGTGCTCACTTAGCACCAAGGGTAACACATCTAATAAGAAAAAGAAAAGTATAACAAAGGAAGGAACATAAACACCACTACATTTGCTGATCCTAAGCAGCAAAAGTACAGAAGAAGGAGCCTAAGGTCATTGCATGCTTCTTCTAAAATAAAGTAGGCCAGCTCAAGCAGAATTGCATAAAGTATCAGAAAGGCTAATTAGGAAGGGTATATCTCATATTTATATTTGTTCAAAAATTAATTTAGCTTTAGTGCCACTTCATACATGGTGGATGGATAATTCACATAAGCGCTTCAATATGAAACTTTTAAACCTAAAAAGGGCCCAGCCCAGCTGACCGATACGTATACATGGGTAATAAAAATAAAGCTGCAGTTGAAGCTATTAGAGTTTGCAGGCTTAGATTAGATTCTGATTTTTTATTTTAGATTTGAATGAGACTTTATATGTACCATTCTTTTAGATAGAATCGTATTTCTATTTCATTATTAGACAGATCTGGTTTTACTGTCACTCTTGACAATGAAATGACTAGTCTACTTTCCAAATCTAAAGTTATTAGTACTAAAATTCTGATTGATGACTATATAAATTGAAACTTTATGGCTCATATACTGAATCTTTATATGTGAATAACCTAGGCACTAAACAAACATTAATTAAAGAAACATTAGAAAGTTTGATGCTAGGCGGAGTTCAGGTGTCTTGAATTTGGTGTATATGGACATTTGTGATCCATTCCCTACAACATCTTGGAATGGTCACAAATATTTCAACACTTTTACAGACGATTACTCTCGTTATGGGTACCTATACTTGTTACATGAGAAATCCCAATCACTGGACATGTTTAAAATCTATATAGTTGAAGTTTAAAATCAATTGAATAGAAATATTAAAGCCATTAGATCTAATCATGGTGCTGAGTACTAGGCAAATGCGACAGATCAGGTAGATGTCGAGGACCATTTGCCAATTTCTGAAAGAGTGTGGTATTATCGCTTGGTACACTATGCCAGGGGCACCTCGTTAGAATGGTGTTGCTGATAGATAAAATCACACAATAAGGACAAGTTTGGGGGTATGATAGCTCACACTATTCTATGTCATTACGTAGTGAAGCCTTAAAAAAGGCTATCTACCTCCTAATCGAGTACCTAGTAAAATAGTAAATAAAATCCCATATGAGTTATAAACTGAGCAATCTCCCAGTATTAGGCATCTACGAGTTTGGTGTTGTCCAGAAGAAGCTCGTCCATATATACCATATGAGAAGAAGTAGACTCAAGAAAAGTTAGCTGTTTATTCATAGAGTATTCTGAGAGGTATAGAGGCTTTAGGTTTTATTGTCCCTCCACTAAGAGCATAAAGATAGATAATACTAAATTTTTTGAGGATATTCAGAACAGTGAGAGTCAACTATATAAGGATTTCATATTTGAGAAAGAACATATTGTTATACTCATGACAACTATTCCAAATGATGAAGTAGTTGTTCCACTTTAGAATAAAAATACAGTTGTACCCTTACAATGTACAGATACAATTCATCCTGAATTCGATCTTGCTGATGAGATAGAACCTGAAATTCTCGACTATAAGTGCCTAGGAGATCAACTAGGGAGAGGAGATCAGCCATTGGAAATGACTATATACTTTATCTCTAAGAGCATGAGTTTGACATAGGCTTAGAGGATGACAACACATTCTTGAATGAGGTCAAACTCAGCATTCCCTCAACTAAGTTGTCAAATGCCATAAAAGATGAGTTAAAATTCATGAAGGACAATGATATTTGAGATTTAGTAGAGTTTCCTAAAGGAAAGAAACTGATTGGTTGTAAATAGGTGTTCAAATCAAAGCATGATTCGAAAGGCAATGTCAAAAGATATAAGGCGTGTCATGTCACAAAGGAATTCACTTAAACAGAGAGTATTGAGTATAAGGAGACTTTCTCTCCATTTTTATAAAGGATTATTTTAGAATTATCATGACACTAGTGGCCCACTTTGACCTGGAGATACACCAAATGGATATTAAGGTTGTCTTCCTTAATGGTGACATTGAGGAAGAAATCTATATGGTGCAACCAGACAATTTTTGAAGCCAATGGTTCATAATATTTGGTTTGTAAATTAAAAAAATTATTTATGGTCTAAAGCAAGCATCCCGTCAATGATATTTGAAATTTAATCAAGTAATATCCAATTTTGATTTTAAGAAGAATATAGATAATCAATGCATTTACCATAAATTTAAAGGGAGTAGATTTATATTTCTTGCACTATATATGGATGACTTTCTACTAGCAAGTAACAATATAGATCCTCAACTTTAGATCAAGAGTTTTCGCTTATAGAATTTTGAGATAAAAGATCTATGGGATACTTTTTTTATGATAGGCATCCAGATTCAACGTGAGAGGACACGTGATATATTAGGTTTATCACAAAAGTCCAATGTCAATATAGTGCTATATATATATATATATATATATATATATATATATATATATATATATATATATATATATATATATATATATATATATATATGGTATGAATAATTGCTCTCTAGGTGATACACCTATCACTAAGAGAGATAAGTTTACTCTAATGTCCCAAAAATGATCTACATAAAGAGCAAATGAAATACACTTCAAATGCATCGGCAGTTGGAAGTCTGATGTATGCTCAAGTTTGTACCTGTCTAGGCATAACATATACCATTGAGAAATTTGGTAGATACTTGATCAATTCTGAGATTAATCACTGGAAGACTGCCAAGAAGGCAATGCGATATCTATAGAAGACTACATGAAATCTGATCAGTTGCAGCTGATCGGATACACAGATTCAGATTATGCTGGATGTATCGACAATAGAAAATCCACTTTAGGTTACATTTTTCTAATTATAAAAAGATGGTAGATTAAGTTGAGAGGTCATTATAGCTACACAGTAACAATAAGAGTTATAGATCTCTACTGTAAGAGTTCAGTAAAGTCGAAACATATTGACATCAAGTTTCTTATCATCAAAGATAAAGTTAGGAATCACATTGTGTCTGTTGATAGTCATAGTACTATTTTTAAAGTTACAGATCCACTCATTAAAGGATTTTCACCTAAAGTCTTCTTAGAGCATATTCCTCATATGGGGATGGCTAGTCATGATGATATCATGGTTTATTGGGAGTTTGATAATTTCATGTAATAAATATTATTTCTAAGTGCACTTTATGTATATTTGTTGATTCTGATAAATAAATTTATAACTACTTTTCCTAAAGTCTACTTTTACGTGTTTGAGTTTGTTGAATTAGTAGTTAGACTCGTTGGAGTCATACAGTTAGAATCGTTGGAGTTACAAAAATAGACTCGTTAGAGTCATAAGGTTAGACTCATTGGAGTCATAAAGTGAAAACCAGTTGAAATTGTACTTTATTTGATAAGAAGATATTTTCATGCCACACATTCATATTTGATCTATGTCGATAAGGGTTTTGAAACTTGTGATGTGGAAGGTCCTACTTCTATTATACAGAAGATAACAATCGACATGTTCGATGGCATGACATTTAATGGACTAGATTGCTTTGAAAAAGGGCTTATTGACAGTTAAAGTTTTAAAACCATAAAGATATGTATAACATCCTTCCAGTATGACTTGTTTGGCCAAAGTGAGAGATTGTTAGACTTATTTAGATTAGAGTCTGAATTAATTTAGACCTGCACATGTCTAATTGGTTTTATACACCAGTCTCTATAAGCTTATATTGTTGGACCTAATAAAAAATTGATCAAGCCAAAAGGTTTAGGTCTGGACACGTTTCAATTACACTTAATCATTAGTGTATTTAAATTAAGATGTGGGACTCATCTACACGCGTGAAACTCATATTATCAATCAAGGGTCTAGATCTATAATGAGTTTAACTAGGATTCCTTGATGTTATATATCATGGGTAGGATTCCCTCTCCACTACCAACTACTATGACCTAATCTCTTACTTGAAGGCCTCTCATCTCCTCTAAGGATCAAGAAGAGAACTTGGTGGCTGGAGAGAAGAATCCCCTCCCTTAACTATGGCGTCCTCAAGATCGTGCAACATTCGGCATCCCTTTCATGATGAAATCATGTATGCCTAAAGCCCTTCTTCCATTTGATCTTGATAAAGAGGCTTTTAGCTTATATGTGGATCTTTAATGGAATAGTTATTAGATCCAATAATATTACCATGGACTTTGTCAGCGAACTTGCTCGAACATTTCAAGGATTAGATGTCGTTTGGGTAATAGTATATAAACTTACTAAATATTCACACTTTCTACCCATTCGGATTAATATTCAATGGATAAATTAGCCTAAATACATATACAAGATATAGTTCAATTACATTGAGTACCTACTGAAAATCACCTAGAGGGGGGTGAATAAGTGATGGCTATACTTAATGACAAATAATGCGAAATTAAAAATAAATTAGCAATAAACAAGAACAATTAGAGAGATCTGCAAAAGAGTAAACAATATAAATGCAAGTAAAGAAAGAGAGTAGAGTTTAGAGAGATAGAAGACAATCATAAACACAAGAATATATTTCGAGGTTCGAGCCACTGTTTCCCGCCTTCAACACGATGAAAGATTTCCACTATGGCGATCCCACCAGATCGTCAATCGATTATAAGTTCTCACTAGAACTCTTCGGACACACTTGTCCTCTCTCACGGTGCCGCAACACCAACTTGGAGTTCACTAGCTCGCTCACCGCAACCTCTATAACTTCTCAATTAAAGAAAATGGTGATCAACACTTGATCACAAAGATAGCTCACAAGTACAACCCTACGACCAAGATGAGTAAGTGAAATACTTGGGATTATGTAGTACAAATAGCAAGTGGAGATGTAGAGGAAAGGCTCAAGCTAAAATACCAAATTTTTGAAATAGTTTGTTCAAGAGAAAATCTTTTGCAAAGAGGCTAAACTATGAAAAACTTTGATAAAAACTTTGATATAAGGCTTATAAATCTTATTTTTAAGTTGTTTCATACTCCCACTATTTATAGGGGATGAAAACCAGGCTAGAAAATATAATAGATGGATCGGCAAAAAGCAAGCACAAGAATAAGTAAATAGAGTGTGGGTCGAAGTTACTGCTTTTGCGATTCTTCCGTAGTAGCGAAGTGGCTATACGGGTCGTATCCACAAGGACGGGAGGCCATAGAAGCTTTACCGGTTGATTCACGTGTTTATTAAAAGTTCTTCAAAGTTTGAAAGAATGAAAAGAAAAGAAAACAAAGAATGAAAAGAGAAGTACGGTGAAACACAAAGGAGTGGGAAACATAGAAAAGAATATGTTTGTGATTTTTGGATATTTTTCTAAAACAAGTGAAAGAGAAAGAAAACTCACGGCTACTAACTACTAATGACTCCACCAACCCGCTAACCTCTTAGTGATAGTTGCCTCACATGTATCATTGGCCATCACTAGTCCTTGGTTCAAGAGCTTTACAAAGCATAGCCCATATGTAACTCTTCACATCCAAACTTAACAAAACAAGTGCAAGCTACACTTAAATCATCAAAACCCAATAAGAGCAAGCATGAAATAAAGTAATGTTAGCTTGTTAGAGAGTTAAGAAGTTAGAGTTAGATCCATCATCATGAGCCATCAATGGCACTTGCAAGAGCAAGGCCAAAATAAGGCTATTAGATTCATGTGGATTATCATAAAAGAAGTTAGACTAATTGGTGGTTAGTAGTTAGTTGCCATGAGAGAAAAACTAGCTACACATGTAAAAGAGATTAGAGAGAAGAAAACAAAGATAAGGTAAGAGAGGACCTTTCATTGATTGTCACCTTCAATTACAAGCACTCTTACTTCCCAACATGTACCACTCTCTCTCCCTAATACAAGATCTACAATATGAAACTTACAATGGAGGAAGAGGAAGAAAACCTAATCTAAACTACCCTAAAATACAAAATGGAGAAGAGAAACTACTCCTAACTCTGCATACTCGTTTCCGCGGCAATGCTTTTGCGGCGCGCACAGCGCCGCCTGCTGCGCGCCGCTTGGTTGTCCCCCTGTCGGCTGGATCTCTTGGTTTCTGGTTTGGTCGCGTTTTCGCGGCAAAATGTCGCGTTTCCGCGGCTTTCCTTGGGCGGCACGTGCGGAGCCGCCTGCTGTGTGCTGCGCTGTTGTCCCCCTATTGGCTAACGCTCCTGATTTTGACAGAGTCAGCTCTCTAGGTCAATAGCTATCTTTTAAGCCTTTTAATCACCAAATAATGGTGATTTAGACCTTCTTCTTCATTTACCCACCATGGACCTAGGATCAAGCAAGTAAGGATTTATTAGTAGAATTTTACATGAAATAAATATGAGAATGTGATGAAAATTATGCAAAATTAGAGACTAATCACACCCCCACACTTATCTTTTGCTCGTCCCGAGCAAAACAAAAAACTAAGAAAATTATTACACCACTTTCGCAGGTGACGCGATTGCACTGAGCATATGCAACAAGCCGTTAAACCTCTAAGTTTCCCCTAGAGGAGGAGTTTTGTCTCCTGAGGGTTTTCAGCGGATTACACCCACAAAATCCATAAAGAAAGAAATCAAATGTTAGTATTTTGAAAATGCATTTTTGAAATAGAGAGAAGTGTTGAAGTATTTTTGCGAAAATATAAGTGATCCAAGGTCATAGGTTAACCAGAAATTAATCTTCCTTAAACTAAGTCGAATTGCAAAATCTTGTTATAAATTAAATGTAAGAATTTAAAATTGAATTGACTCTTTGATCTTTTATAAAACTCTTAGAAAATATGTACTTTGTGAACTGTGAAGATTTTTGGGATATCGACTAAAACTTTCATGCAATTTATTTAATATATATATATATTTTTATTTGTTTATTATTATTAATTTTTTTCTTCCCTTAGTTTTTTTAGGCTTTCTTATTTACCCGGGTAGTGAGCCTTTAGCCGGTGGCTCTCAAACCAGATGGTCTTAGGGCACCAGATGAGAAAACATCCCTCGGACTTAAGGACTCGAGTAAACAAGGCCATAAAACTAAAGGGGGTTATTTTATTTTTTTGTTCACCATTTTAGGTATGAATAATCATGCTTCCTGAGGCATAATTACCCAATCTCCAATAAGTGAATTTTTTTTTTATATATATATTTTTATGGCATTTCAGTCTTTGTTTCAATCCCAAAAATTGTGTAAGTGTGGAGTGCATAAATCTAAGGCAACAAATTAAGATCAAATTATCTTTTCAATTTTACTTTCTTATCCTAAAATTTAAACAAGATCTATTATTTTGACTTGGTTTAAAATTTCATAATTTTAGGTCTTCCTAATTCCTAAGATAATCTTAATTTTCTTAAAAATAAATCAAAAACTATTTCTCTTAATTCAAAAAGTTTTGTAAAAAGAAAAGATTTTTTTTTAAAGAAGTGTAAAAGAAAGAAAATATAAAACTAACTACGTTAGTAAACCCTCCCCCACACTTATCTCATGCATGGTCCGCAATGCATCGTGAATGTGTAAATACATGAAACAAATGGAGAGGGAAGGAAAATTACCTCAAGGGGGTGGTTCCAGTGGTGGTCGGATTGGGCCAAGCGTGGCGACCCAATCAACATATCGTGGATCATCCAGAAATCCACCAAAGACCTTTTTAATATGACCCAATAAACGGATGATTGATTGAATGGTCTTATTGAAAATTTTATCCCTATCTAATGGCCAAGTTTCAAAAATAATTACTGAGTCATTTTCTTCAACAGTCTTGTCCAACAATGAAGTGTGTTTTTGAGAGATGAGTGATTTGGACTTAAATGGAACAGGAACAAAAACTGATACCGACTCAGGAAGTTGACTCAGATCAAGTCGAGAGTCAACAATGAGAGTCAAAATTGGTTCAAAAATAGGGTCCAAACTAAAGAATTGATGTTCACACACTTCCCCAATAATGAAGTGTGATCATTAGATATTGGTGATTCTATTTCACGGTGTATTGGTACAGGATTTAATGTTGACTCTGGAATAGAGAAAAAATTTGGTAAAGATACCGGAGTCATTATTGAATCAAAAAGTGAAATGGAGTTCCCAACAGGAAGTTCAGGATCACATTCAGGTTCAATTTCAATTTCAGTGAAGGGATAACTTGCCAGAAGGTCCAGGTGACTTTCATAACTTGGAGTTTGGTCAAGTTCGGATGTATGTTCTAAAATTGAAGCTGGATTTCCAAAATGACATGATTCATGGGTCCAATCAGTAGAGTTAGGGATATAAGAATCGGTCAAAGGTTGACAAGAAAGGCTTTCCTCGCTCTCAGTGATCAATTCGCTCAAAAGTGAATCTAACCTACTGATAGGCCGTGTAACAGAATTTGGATTCGGAATCATGTCTTCCATACTCTTTGTAATTAGTTCGTAAAAATATGAGTATGGAAGTTGATTTTGGAAATTATGGTGGATTTGTGAGTCCATCGGATTTTGCAATTGATGCTCGGACTCACGCAAGGGTTCCATACTCAAGTCCAGTACTGATGGTTGTTCATTTTGAATAGGTGAGACTGGAAAGGATGAGTAGGACTCTTGAAAATTTGTTTGAGATGAGGAGTCCAACATGTTTTGCACTTTATCACAAAAGACTTCCAAATGCTTTTCTAGCTCAGATTCGTCTTCAATTGGATGCTCTAGAAAAGAAGTATGTGGAATTTGATGTGGGAAGGATTGTGATTTGAGCAAATTTTGCATTTGTTGTAGGGACTCTTCTATACTCTTTTCCAATGATGATTTTTCTTCGGGTGGTTCAGGAAAAGGAGTATATGAATCAAAATTGGGGAATGAATATTGTGAAAATTGTGGACAAGATGGTTGAAAATTGGACTCGGGGTAGATGAATCCCCATGAATTCTGTGAAGAGTTGAAATTATTTTAAAAATTATGGTCATATGGTTGGGGATATGGGTCATATTGAGTCGGATAATCCCAACTCGGCATATAGTGTTGGTTCATGTTGTACATTGCCGGGTCAGAGTTATCCGAGTCAAATGAGGTCGGTGTGAAATATGGATTCATATTATGATTGAAAGAATTATTGTTGTTTAAAATCCATATCACAATTTACAAAAAAGAAAAAAACAAACGAACAAACAAACAAACAAACAAACAAAGAAAAAGAAAACAAGCCTATGCTAGGGTTGACTTAGACCTAGACGACTCCTAACTGGTTAGACTGTCCACGGGGGGTATATTGTTGGACGCTGACCACGAGTTAATCGGCCAGGTAGGGGCAAGATCAGTGGGAGGTATCCGTGCCGGAGCAACGGGCCTAATTATGCTAAACCATTGTTCTTCGAGGTTTCGCCTCTCAATCCCCAACCTTAGACACCGATTTGACAAGAGTCAACTTCTAACAACTTCCCTCTTAGGTCAATCTCCTAAATGAGTCCGAGATGTCCCTAGGGGCCAACGTTTATCAATTTTTATTAAGGCTTGGGTTGTGTAAGTGGGGAGGTGATTTTTGGGCCAAGGGAGGTTAATAACTTCCCCACCTTATCTTGTTTTGGGTTTTGCCCTTAAATTAAATTTGTGCAAGTGTGCAATATAGATAAGCATGAACACAAAACAGCGAGTAAATCACTGAAGTGTTTGTCCTATACTATATGCAATGCCATATGTATACCTCCTATCACAACAACATAAGAACAAAATACAGTATATTGGAATGTGCCTAGATGCAAATGTCTAAACCATTTTAAAGCATTCAATTACCGTATTTTAGTTCTTTAAAAATTATTTACAGTGTACAGGTAATATGAACAAAAATTAGCAGCAGAATATAAAAATGTAAAGAAGTTACCCGACCACACTTGAGCAAGTGTGGACTTCCGCAATGCTAAAATTTAACCTGCACACCAAAAAACAAAGAAGAAAAGTTAACAAACTTGTGAAATCAAACCGTTCCCATCCCGGCAACGGCGCCAAAATTTTATCGGCAAAAAGTGATTGAGGCTACAACCTGCACAAAAAATACAAGATTATAGAACTTAAGAAAGAATATGTGCAAGTGCTCAATTCTTCCGCTATAGCAAGTGGCTATGCGGGTCGTGATCCACAAGGAGGGTTTGCGATGGAAGCTTTACAGTTCTTTATTGAAATCGTTAAGAAAATAAGCGAAAGTT
Organism: Agave tequilana; assembly: GCA_038442645.1. NCBI lineage: Eukaryota > Viridiplantae > Streptophyta > Magnoliopsida > Asparagales > Asparagaceae > Agave > Agave tequilana. The sequence continues at coordinate 34,752 of JAVJIF010003937.1, read as the reverse complement.
CTTCTCTGTTTTATGTTATGAAAAAGAAAAAGAAAGTTAATGGTTAAAGTTAAGAAGAAAGCGAGAGATGAAGAAGATGGAAAATCAGAAAACGGCGAAAGCGTCTATGTACAAATGATTTGGAAAAAAAGAATGAAAACGATTGGGAAGAAGTGGTGAAAGAAATCGTGTTAGCGATCTATACTATAGCGATAAAAGAAAAGAAAGAAAGTTAAGAATTACTTACCTAGTTTGGTGATGACTTACTTGGAAACCTGTGCAAGTTCTACCTTTGCTTTGGAGGCGTTCAACGCATCGATCATAAGCTCGAGCTCAGTCCCCATGCACATTATATCATCACGCCTAGCGAGAACGAAGTGATGCGGATCTTGGAAGAGGAGAACGTCTTCATGGACTATCGCTGGCTCTCACGTAGCTTGGGTTTACTTGCTTTGGAATTCACTTGTACACTCAACACATACAACCAAGGTAAAGTAGAAGAGGAAGAGGAAAGCAAAACAAATGTAAAGTAAAGCAGAAATAGAAAACAAACAAAGCATTTACCTTTATTACTTGCTGAGACAATGAAAGAAAGGAGTAGGGTACATCGTCGGTGTCACTCTCAACATCAGCCCCTCTCTCTTACTTACATGAATCTTCTTCTACCCTAAGTTACATACAAATTACATACATAAAAAGAAAGACTAAAAACCTAAACTAAGGAATGAAAACTAAGCTAAATCCTAATATGCCTTGACGTCCTTTTTTCAGCGTAGATAATGGCCTTTTATAGGCATAAACCCAACCACCAAGATCCCAGGGAGCTCGGGGAAGCAAACGCTCCCCCTAACTCCCCAACAAAGCCGCAAAAACGCGGCCCAAGCCGTGTTTCTGCGGCAAGGGTGTGGCCATGTGGCCACACCCTGTTGGTGGGTCTCTTCGGGGTCTTCTTCTGGCTTTATCCTTTGTTGGTTTTGTCGTTTGAGCTCCGGATTCTGATGAAATGGCCTTGGATTCTTGGCTTTAACCGATCGATTCTGAGAGGATTCTTCTCAACCGGTTTCAACCTCTTGATTTTATCCTGATTTTATGTGTACGAATTAACTCTGATTTAATTAAGAATTCTGGTGGGCTTTTGGGCTCATTTCTCTTCATCTCCTTAAGGATTGGGCCTTCCAATAAATTAAACAAATAATTAGGACAATGCAGGCTTTTATTCTAAAATAAGTATGAAAATGTGACATTAAATATGCAACATTAGCAACCAATCACACCCCCATACCTATCTTTTGCTCGTCCTCGAGCAAAACAACTAAACTATACTAGAGATTATTAGACCACTTTCGCAGGTTGCGCGATTGCACTGAGCATGTGCAACAAGCCGTTAAACCTCTAGGTTTCCCTTAGAGGACGAGTTTTGTCTCGTGAGGGTTTTCAGCGGATTACACCCACAAAATCCATAAAGAAAGGGAAATAAAGAGTTAGTATTTTCGAAAAGCATTTTGAAAGAGAAAAATATTTGAAATATGATTGTAAGATCTAAGCAATCTATAAGTTTTAGGAAAACCGAATTTTTCATTCCTAAACTTAGTCTCTATTCAAAAATTTGTTATCAATCAAAGTAAGGAGTCAAATTGTGCTTCTCATCTAGTCTATTGCTTTACCCTAAGTCATATGCACCTTGTGAATGTGAAAAGTTTGACTAAGGGTTCATTAACTCTAACTCTTATGCCTTATTTATTTTTATATATATACTTTTTTTGTGATATTATTCCTTAGTTTTATTAGGCTTTCTAATCTGCCCATGTAATGAGCCTTTAATCGATGACTCCCAAACCAAACGGTCTTAGGACACCAGGTGAGAAAACACCCCCAAGGACTTAATGACTCGAGCAAATAAGGCCACAAAACTAAGGATTTTATTATATGAATCTCTTTTAGGCGTGAATACTTATGCTTTATTAGGCACAAATACCCAGCTTAATCAGAGGATTTTTCTTTTCAAACTTATCTAATCATCTTTCGCATAAATACCAAGGCTTGCTTAGGCCAAAGCACCTAGCTAGTCAATAATTAGACTTTTTTTTTCAAACTCATCTAATTATCTTTTGCATAAATACTAAGGCTTTCTTAGGCCAAAGCACCTAGCTAATCAATAATTAGATTTGTTTATATATATATTTTTTATAAGGCATAAGAATCTTTGTTTTTGAACCCTAAGTGTGTAAGTGTATGAAGTGTGCATATTTCATCAAGGTAAAGATCAAGACTAAATTACTTTGACAAATTATCTTCCTAACTCTAAAAATCAAACAAATAATCTTATTTTGACCAAGTATAAGAAATCCTAATTTGGATTTCCCTATTCCTTAAAATTAACTTAATTTCTTACAAAAATAAGTCAAAATATTGTTTCTATTTTTCAAAAAGTTTTTAAAAGTAAAGAAAAATGTTAATTTTTTTTTAAGAAAAAGAAAAGTTATGTTAGACCCTCCCCCACACCTATCTCATGCATTGTCCTCAATGTATGAATTAATGCATAGATGCATGAAAAAGACGACAGGGAAGGAAAGTGTTACCTTAAGGTGGTGGTTCCGGTGGTGGTCTGATTGCTTCACGAAACATGGCCCAATCAACTTTTCTTGGGTCTCGGAGGAGCCCACCAGCACTATCTTTAATATAACCCATTAAAAATATATATCCATGAAGGATTTTTATTAAATATTTGACCCCATCTAATTTCCATATTCCATAACTAATTTCGGAGTCAAATTTGTCAACCACCTCGTCCCAGAATGGAGTATGAAATGATAGAACAGTTGACTTGGACTCAGGAAGGACAGGAACTAATACCGACTCAGGAAGGTGACTTAAATCAAGTAAAGGTTCAAGAGTCGAAATAGGTTCAGAAATTGGGTCCAAGTCAAGAAATTGAAACTCTAGTCCACATGTATTGTCTAACAATGGAATGTGACTTAATGTGGGTGATTCCAGTTCAGGAATGGTAGGTGGAGGAATCAAAACTGACTCTAAAATATTACTCAAGTTTGGTGACACAACAGGAGTCAATATTGATTCAGAAAGTTGAACTGGATTACATATGTGAGAATCTAGGTCACATATCTCATTGAGTTCAATATCAAAAATTGGAGAACTTGCCAATTTATCCATGGGATTTTCAAAATTGTAAAGTTGGTCAAGTTCAACATGATCCTCAAAGATGGGTGATTCAATTTCTTTATGAATTGGTACAGGATCCAATGTTGACTCCGGGAAAAGATTGAAGTCAGGTGAAGATACCGGAGTCATAATCGAATCAGGAAATAGAATTGAATCACTAAGTTGGGGTTCAGGATCATAATCATTTTCAAGTTCTATTTCAGGAAAAGGAAAACTAGCCAAACTATCAATATCTTTTTCAAAATTTGGAGTTTGGGCAAGTTTAAATGGTTGTTCTGAAATAAACTTTTGATTTCCAAAACAACATGACTCTTCGGCTCTAACAGAATGGTAAGTGACATCAGGACGGTGGGAACGTAGAGATTCGACCATCATATCTATGTCACGATTTCTAGCATTTTGAGCATGAGTCATGGCTTCTAGCATCTTTTCATAGTTGATGGGTTCATTGTCTTGTTGAAAAGATGAAGAGTTGTTTTGGAAGTGGTATTGAAATTGTGAGTCCATCAGATTTTGTGATTGTTGTTTGGACTCACGCATACTTCGTTCTAAAATTGATGGTTTCTATTTTGGACTGGTGGAACTGAGTATGACTTTTGAAAATAGTGTGGACTAGGTGGAGAAGGAGGACACTGTGGTTGAAAATTGGACTCGGGGTAGGTGAATCCCCACTGACTCTGTGAAGAGTTGAAATCGTTATGGAAATTATAGTCATACGATGGGGGACATGGGTTATATGGATTCGAATAAGACCAATCCGGCACACTAGGTTGGTTAAAGTGATGATATGCCGGGTTGGTAATATCCGAAAAAGAGTTTGATGTATAATATGGATTATTATTATAGTTGAAAAAATTATTATTATAAGCCATATCACACAATGGAATACAAACAAAAAGAAAGAAAAACACACAAATAAACAAACAAGAAAGAAAAAATTCTAACCTAAGTTAGGGTAGACCTAGACCTAGACGACTCCTAACTGGTTAGACTGTCCACAGGAGGTTTAATGTAGACTTTGACCACAAGCTAATCAGCCAGGTCAGGGCAAGGTTGGTGGGAGGTTTCCGTCAAAAGACGTTCCTTAATTAAATAACCACCAACCTTCGGGCTTTCAGCCCTTAATCCCTTTCCTAGACACTGATTTGGCAAGAGTCAAGTTCCAATACCTTTCCCCCTTAGGATAATCTCCTAATTGAGTCCGAGATGTCCCTAGGGCCAACGTCTACTCATTTTAAGTCAGGCTTGGGTTAGTGAGTGCTTGGATTCTGATTTTTGGGCTAAGGAAGGGTGATTAAATCCCCACCTTATCTTATTATTGGGTGGTGCCCATAAGATCAGTTTTTGTGCAAGTGTACAAGATAAATAAGATGCACTCTAAGCGATATAAATCAACCAAGAGATAGTCCTATTCTAGATGCAATGCAAACATACCTTACTCCAGCACTCTTCAACAGTAAAAAAATAAAGGAATTAAAAAGACACGTGCCTAAAATGCAAATGTCTAATCAATTTTTTATCTTTTCAACAAATATTTTACTGTTGATTATTAGCAGGCTTATGTTATGGCATATAAGAAAATTAAAGTTGCAGCAAACTAGAATTTTTTAAACTAAGCAGCCTTGCAAAAAGCTGTTAGTAGTCAACTCCTCCTTGCCGCGGATCCGCGGCTTTTGCCGTGGAAACGCGGCAATTCAGAGGGTAATGGGTCTCTACTTTCTAGAGCAGAGGCCCAATACCACTTGTATGTCACTGCAATATTAATTTCTTGCTTTTCTTGCCCTGTAACCTGCAACAGAGAAGAAAATTCGTTTAGTTCTAAAAAAATTTCAAAAAAAATTCAGATTTCAATAAAAAACATGTTACCCTCCCCGGCAACGGCGCCAAAATTTGATTGAGGCTACAACCTGCACAAAAAATACAAGATTATAGAACTTAAGAAAGAATATGTGCAAGTGCTCAATTCTTCCGCTATAGCAAGTGGCTATGCGGGTCGTGATCCACAAGGAGGGTTTGCGATGGAAGCTTTACAGTTCTTTATTGAAATCGTTAAGAAAATAAGCGAAAGTTCTTCTCTGTTTTATGTTATGAAAAAGAAAAAGAAAGTTAATGGTTAAAGTTAAGAAGAAAGCGAGAGATGAAGAAGATGGAAAATCAGAAAACGGCGAAAGCGTCTATGTACAAATGATTTGGAAAAAAAGAATGAAAACGATTGGGAAGAAGTGGTGAAAGAAATCGTGTTAGCGATCTATACTATAGCGATAAAAGAAAAGAAAGAAAGTTAAGAATTACTTACCTAGTTTGGTGATGACTTACTTGGAAACCTGTGCAAGTTCTACCTTTGCTTTGGAGGCGTTCAACGCATAGATCATAAGCTCGAGCTCAGTCCCCGTGCACATTATATCGTCACGCCTAGCGAGAACGAAGTGATGCGGATCTTGGAAGAGGAGAACGTCTTCATGGACTATCGCTGGCTCTCACGTAGCTTGGTTTTACTTGCTTTGGAATTCACTTGTACACTCAACACATACAACCAAGGTAAAGTAGAAGAGGAAGAGGAAAGCAAAACAAATGTAAAGTAAAGCAGAAATAGAAAACAAACAAAGCATTTACCTTTATTACTTGCTGCGACAATGAAAGAAAGGAGTAGGGTACATCGTCAGTGTCACTCTCAACATCAGCCTCTCTCTCTTACTTACATGAATCTTCTTCTACCCTAAGTTACATACAAATTACATACATAAAAAGAAACACTAAAAACCTAAACTAAGGAATGAAAATTAAGCTAAATCCTAATATGCCTTGACGTCCTTTTTTCAGCGTAGATAATGGCCTTTTATAGGCATAAACCCAACCACCAAGATCCCGGGGAGCTCGGGGGAGCAAACGATCCCCCTAACTCCCCAACAAAGCCGCGAAAACGCGGCCCAAGCCGCGTTTCCGCGGCAAGGGTGTGGCCAGGTGGCCACACCCTGTTGGTGGGTCTCTCCGGGGTCTTCTTCTGGCTTTATCCTTTATTGATTTTGTCGTTTGAGCTCCGGATTCTGATGAAATGGCCTTGGATTCTTGGCTTTAGCCGATCGATTCTGAGAGGATTCTTCTCAACGGTTTCAACCTCTTGATTTTACCCTGATTTTATGTGTACGAATTAACTCTGATTTAATTCAGAATTCTGGTGGGCTTTGGGCTCATTTCTCTTCATCTCTTAAGGATTGGGTCTGCAAATAAATAAACAAATAATTAGGACAATGCAGGCTTTTATTCTAAAATAAGTATGAAAATGTGACATTAAATATGCAACATTAGCAACCAATCAAAAAGCAAGCACAAGAATAAGTAAATAGAGTGTGGGTCGAAGTTACTGCTTTTGCGATTCTTCCGTAGTAGCGAAGTGGCTATACGGGTCGTATCCATAAGGACGGAGGCGATAGAAGCTTTACCGGTTGATTCACGTGTTTGTTAAAAGTTCTTCAAAGTTTGAAAGAATGAAAAGAAAAGAAAACAAAGAATGAATAGAAAAGTATGGTGAAACACAAAGGAGTGGGAAACATAGAAAAGAATATGTTTGTGATTTTTGGATATTTTTCTAAACAAGTGAAAGAGAAAGAAAACTCACGGCTACTAACTACTAATGACTCCACCAACCCGCTAACCTCTTAGTGATAGTTGCCTCACATGTATCATTGGCCATCACTAGTCCTTGGTTCAAGAGCTTTACAAGGCATAGCCCATATGTAACTCTTCACATCCCAACTTAACAAAACAAGTGCAAGCTACACTTAAATCATCAAACCCAATAAGAGCGAGCATGAAATAAAGTAATGTTAGCTTGTTAGAAAGTTAAGAAGTTAGAGTTAGATCCATCATCATGAGCCATCAATGGCTCTTGCAAGAGCAAGGCCAAAATGAGGCTATTAGATTCATGTGGATTATCATAAAAGAAGTTAGACTAATTGGTGGTTAGTAGTTAGTTGCCATGAGAGAAAAACTAGCTACACATGTAAAAGAGATTAGAGAGAAGAAAACAAAGATAAGATAAGAGAGCACCTTTCATTGATTGTCACCTTCAATTACAAGCACTCTTACTTCCAACATGTACCACTCTCTCTCCCTAATACAAGATCTACAATATGAAACTTACAATGGAGGAAGAGGAAGAAAACCTAATCTAAACTACCCTAAAATACAAAATGGAGAAGAGAAACTACTCCTAACTCTGGATACTTCCTCCTCAGGAACCCCAGGGGGGTATTTATAGGCGCCAAGGGAACAGGGGGCCAGGAGACAAACCCTGGCCCGAAGCGGCGCACGCGGCGCGGCCGTATTGCCGCGGAAACGCGGCATTACTTTGGCGGCGCGCGCAGCGCCGCCTGCTGCGCGCCGCCTGGTTGTCCCCCGCTGCGCGCCCACATGACCGCGGAAACGCGGCATTTGCCGCGTTTCCGCGGCAATGCTTTTGCGGCGCGCACAGCGCCGCCTGCTACGCGCCGCTTGGTTGTCCCTCTTTCGGCTGGATCTCTTGGTTTCTGGTTTGGCCGCGTTTTCGCGACAAAATGCCGCGTTTCCGCGGCTTTCCTTGGGCGGCACGTGCGGCGCCGCCTGCTGCGTGCTGAGCTGTTGTCCCCCTGTTGGCTAACGCTCCTAATTTTGACAGAGTCAACTCTCTAGGTCAATAGCTATCTTTTAAGCCTTTTAATCACCAAATAATGGTGATTTAGACCTTCTTCATTTACCCACCATGGACCTAGGATCAAGCAGGTAAGGATTTATTAGTAGAATTTTACATGAAATAAATATGAGAATGTGATGAAAATTATGCAAAATTAGAGACTAATCATAGATCTGTTGGGACAAGACCCAACAAAAGATAAAACTGAATCTAGCCGTTGGGAGCCAACTCAGCAGAATTTTTTGCTGCCGATCGACCAGGTGGTCGACCGCGAACGGTCGGATTTCCGACCGTTAGGAAAGCGGTCGACCGGACGGTCGACTGTGGATCCCAAACAGAGAGTAAAACTCTCTGTCGGTCGACCGGGCCGATCGACGGAACAAACAGAGAGCACTGCTCTTGCAGCGGTCGACTGGGCCGGTCGACCGAGTGCATGTGTGCACTTTGGTGCACGTCGGTCGACTGCCTGGTCGACTGACAGAGCTGTTCTGCTCTGCCAGCGGTCGACCGCACGGTCGACCGGCCAAGGGTAAAAACAGGTTTTTGGATATCTTTTCAAAACTAATCTTTTTCTAATAAATTTTATTTTGATAGAGAAATACAAAATAGAGTTCTAGGGCTTTGTGGAAGTAGATTGTGATCATAGATCAACACAAATAAATTAGAACTATATTTTGATAAAAATCTTTTCTAAAACAAAAAAGTTGGTTTTTCCAAAACTTGTTTTTCCGAAAACTGATTTTCCGAAACTTTGTTTTTCTGAAACTCGGTTTGAAACATGGTAATAAATTTTTGCTAGAAAACATAAAGCAATATGAAATGTGTGTGTGTGTATGACAATCCCAAAAGCTATCAACTTCTTTCATCTTGGTTTTAACAAATGACTATAAATCCTAACTAAAATAAAAATAGATAAAAATACAAATTTTGAAATAGTCTTCTCGATATGCTTGATCATTGAGTACTTCTTGTGTGCTAGGCTCTGGGATCTAAATCTTCTTGGCTTCCAAATGTGTAAGTCGTGTGATGGAGCCGAAATGCAACATATGATTTTACCTAAAACTTAATTAAACAATTTTGTTAATACCTAACTACATATGGTTTGTTATCATCAAAACTAGGGTTAATGGCCTTTGGGCCAACAATCTCCCCCTTTTTGATGATGACAAAACATATGGAGTTATTACAAATATTTGGGAATAGACTTCAAGTGAAGCTCCCCTTAACACATGCATATAAAAGAATAAGACATAAAAGAGCTAAATGCATAATAAAAGTATATATAAACGATATAACAGTTAGACTCATATGCCAGCCATCTACACTTAATACAGATACTGAGTTATAAAAGAGTATGCACAAATGGCTACCTACATCCATCCATAAACACCTCCAGCCTCCAAATAAGTGTTAGATGGTTGGATCAACAGGGAATAAGAAACAATACATAACCAAACACATATACCACATAGAGACAATAAGAATAATTGTCATATCAGAAATAAATATGTCCATATATGCTTAGAGGTTCATGCCAACCTCAAAAACCAAATGCACACAAACGCACAATGCATATGTCCATAAAACAAACAAACTATTTATCCAAATACAGAAAATAGAAACTCCAAACATAAAAACTAACTCCCACAAACCTCAAATAACTCCATTAAAATATCTCTCCCCTTTTATCATCAACAAAAGGGGTCAACTCTCCTAAAAATTAGGGTCTTCTGGAGAAGCTGGTGCCTCAGGAACAGCTGGAGGAGGAATCCATGCGTCGAAAGGAGGATCCGTGGGCAGAAGTGGATGTGAGCGATAACTCTGAAGAGGAGCCAGCCAAGTGTACCTATTGTAGATGTCATGGATGCATGTCTGTATATAACGAATGGAATCACAAATGTGGTTGAGATCATTGTCCACTCGCTGCTCTAGCCACTAAAAGTAAGCGGTCATCTGAGCGGACATCTGCTGGTTGTGCTCCCGAAGCTGAGTGGAGAGAGCATGATATGGATCAAAGGAAGAAGAAGAAGCAGAAGAAGATCCTGGAGGAACAGCAGGAATGATATGCTGGTGCTGAGGAGCAGGAGCACGCTCCCTAACACGCATCCTCTTAAAGAGAGTGTTGTTGATGTCAACTGACGGTTCGATGGACCGTTCAGTGGAAAGATCGAGTCTGAGTTGCTTTAGAAGACGTGTAATAAGCATCCCAAAGGGCAAGTACTAGTTTGGGACCTGAAGATGATCGGACGTCATGTAATCAATAATGAGTTTAGGAACATTTATTCTAATGCCTTTCAGAAGGCAATAGGTCATAAGAGGAGCAGAACCCCTATCATGACTATACTCTCCTGATTTTGGCAAGAGGTTATAGAAAACGATTTTAGCTAAAGACTTGGGCGGTGAGAGTATAATACTTCACCTCCTCATTCCTAACTAAAGCGGGGTTATCATCATCGTGAAGCAAAATGGAGGCGGTGAGGGCAGACTCACCGTCAGGATAAGCAAATTCATAAAGATCCGTATTATAAACATCTACCCCCTTACAGGAGAGGTGTAGAAAATGAGCAAATTTATAAGAGAAATATTTATATTTTTGTCCAAAACTCTAGACCTGATATGATTATTTTGAAAGACAGGTTAGAGTAAAAATAATGGACTAGCTCAGGGTAAACTGGTTCTTTCATGGTGACAAAATGCTCAAGTGAACTAATACTCATGATATTTGCAAGATTAAGGTGCTCAAAATCACTAAGCACCACAGTCCTACTAGAGATGACATTTTTATTATAGATTATAGCAAATCTATGAGATGCATTTTGGGAGATGAAGGGGCTAGATGATGATTCAGGGATTTTTTTTCTTCTCAGATCTGGATCTTTTGGACATGATAAAGGATTATACAGGATAATAGCACAAAATAAACATGGATAAACAAGAATAATAAAGAGAATTGAAGAGATTAAGGAGAAATTTTGGTTATACGTCAAAATCCAAGAAAAATCCCTGAAAAATTGCAGATCTGGAACCTGAGAAGGATTTTGACAATTTTTGTGGAAGAAATTTTGGATATGGAAGAGTTTTAATGGGTTGGATTGGGTTTGGGGGAGGAGAATTGAAGATGGGAGAAAGAGAAAACCGGTTGGAGAAGAAAGAATGAGGGAATTTGGGGTTTTAGGGCTTTATAAAATGGGTGAGAAAACAGTTTACCTGACTCCCGATCAACCGGCTCAAACCGAGAGCAATCTCGGTTTCAGTCGGTCGACCGCCCGGTCGACCGGCTTCGGGCTAAATTTTTTTTTAATAATTAAGCAATACATTTGAGATATTGAAGCCAAATACCCCTTTAAGGGTTCTAAACTTCTCCTCGACATTCCTCTAGATAAGAGTTGAGGCGCGCAATTGCTACTCCATTTACTTATTTAATTATGGTTAAATAAATTTTCATATTTCACAATAAAAATATTCATTTAAAAAAAAAATCTTTGATACATTGACAAACAAAATATGGCTAGAATAGAAATAAAAGCAAACTGAATACACAATCTCAACTATAATCAAGATACAAAAGAATAAGAGCATACAAGTCTATATAATAAAGCATATTATCACAAAATGAAACTAGCAAATCCTATGCATGTATAGGTCTAGCTAGAAATAAAATTCTCAAGTGGAGAAGTTACCAAACCAAGGGCAATCTCCAAAATAGGTATCTCTTTAATAGCGATGCAAGTAATGATTTGTTCGTTGATCCTTGATGCATCCACCACCCGGGCACCATCTCCCCCTAAGTCTTGAAGGAGGACGACACACATATATCAATTAAGCTTGGCGTGTCCTTTGGTACCCAAATCTTTTGGGTCCTGTGGGGCTAGTATTTTCTCGAACCCAAACATTTTTATTTATCATGTTTAATTTTGCATAACAAAATTTAGCCAAATGGCTTTTGCGGCCACAATGAGCACAAGTATATATTTTTTCATACATAACATGCTTGTGTTGATGTCAGTGTGCATGCTTTTCATGGTGTGTGTTTGATGCATGAGGAGTATGTTTCCTTTGGGTTTTTCCTTGGGAAACATAGATGCAAATTTGTTCATGTCAAATGCACACTTTTTCAAAGTAGTATCCAAAATCTCAATGCTTTTTGAATTTCTAAAAATTTATTTTTATTATTAGTGATACTTGGGCTTTTACCCTTATAAGCAGTTTTATATTTTTCAAAATCTATTTTCATTTTCTCAAAAGATTTTGACAAATCATTTTTCTCATTTAAAACAATCTCAAATTTGTTCTTTAATAAATCATTTTTCTTTTTCATCTTTTATTTTGAGCAAGGAAAATTTCATATCTATTTTGTAATTCTTCAAAAAATTGTGCTAATTCATCCATGGTCAAATCCTCATCTTCTAAAGAGTTTTCTAGATTTACCTTAGAAGCTTCATCACCATGTGCCATGAAACACATGTGTGCGGTGTCGATCTCCTCTTCAGATTCGGTCTCTGAGTCATTCCACGTGGCCACCATCGCCGCCTTCTTCTTTTGCACATTCTTCGATGTTGTAGCTTGTAAAAAGGGACAATCCACAATTAGATAACCCGTTCTTTTGCAATGGAAGCACGGACCCATTTCCTCCCTTTTTTTTTCAAGTCATCCTTGAGGTCTTCCTCTTCAGAAGTTGCTTTGTCACCTTTCTTGTAGAACATCTTGCCCACTTTTCTAATGAGCATGGCAAAGTCCTCATCGTAGTCTTCCGATGATTCTTCTTCATCAAAGGAGGATGGAGTTGCCTTGAAAGCTATTACTTTCTTCTTTGGGGCCTCCCTTTCTTCCCTCACCTTCATTTCCATCTCATGAGTTTTGAGATTACTGATGAAACCGGAGAAGTCCATCTCCTCCCTATCGTTGAGCTCCTTGAGGGTGGTTGCCTTGACTTCCCAAGATTTGGGTAGAGCTCTAATGACCTTTCAGATGTTTTTGTCATTATCAATCTTGTCACCTAAAGAGGATAAAGCATTAGTGATCTTGGTGAAACGAGTGAGCATTTCATCTATACTTTCATTATCAAGCATATAAAAATTCTCATATTGAGAACAGAGCAAGTCAATTTTGGATCTCTTAACTTGCGACGTCCCCTCATGAGTAATTATAAGATCATTCCAAACTTCATAAGCGGATTTGTAATTAATCACACGAGAAAGATCATCTTAATTTAATGCTTGGTAAGTGCATATTAGGCTCTAGCATTGGCCACATAGTCCTTAGCAGTTGCTTCGGACCATGTATCCCCATCACCGTGAGGTTCAACAAATTCTTTAGTAATGGATTTGGCAACTCGAACTCCTAGAGACTTTAGGAATAGGTTAATTTTGACCTTCCAAATGGGAAAGTTCAACCCATCAAATTTTGGTAGGGACTTGATGCTAGAGAAGTCGAACGATGCCATGAAAACAAGTTAGTGCACAAACAAATAATAGATGCAACAAATAAAAATAGCTAAATAATGAGGATCTCCCTAAGGTGGTTAAACCAAAAATTAGGGTTAGGCTCTGATACCAATTGAAAATCACCTAGAGGGGGGTGAATAGGTGATGGCTATACTTAATGGCAAATAATGCGGAATTAAAAACAAATTAACAATAAACAATAACAATTAGATAGATCTACAAAAGAGTAAACAATATAAGAGCAAGTAAAGAGAGAGAGAGAGAGTAGAGTTTAGAGAGATAGAAGACAATCGCAAACACAAGAATATGTTTCGAGGTTCGAGCCACTGCTCTATGTCCCTGCCTTCAACACGATGAAGGATTTCCACTATCAGCGATCCCACCAGATCGTCAATCGATTACAAGTTCTCACTAGAACTCTTCGGACACACTTGTCCTCTCTCACGGTGCCGCAACACCAACTTGGAGCTCACTAGCTCGCTCGAGGCCGCAACCTCTACAACTTCTTAATTGAAGAAAATGGTGATCAACACTTGATCACAAAGATAGCTCACAAGCACAACCCTACAACCAAGATGAGGAAGTGAAACACTTGAGATTACTAGTGCAAATAGCAAGTGGAGATGTAGAGAAAAGGCTCAAGCTAAAACACCAAATTTTGGAAATAGTTGGCTCAAGAGAAAATCTTTTGCAAAGAGGCTAAACTATGAAAAACTTTAATAAAGGCTTGTAAATCTTATTTTTAAGTTGTTTCATACTCCAACTATTTATAGGGGATGAAAACCAGGCTAGAAAATATAATAGATCCGTTGGGATAAGATCCAACAAAAGACAAAACTGAATCTAGCCGTTGGGAGCCAACTCAGCAGAATTTTCTGCTGTCGGTCGACCACCAACGGTCGAATTTCTGACCGTTGGGAAATCGGTCGACCGGACGGTCGACCGTGGATCCCAAACAAAGAGTAAAACTCTTTGTTGGTTGACCGGGCCAGTCGACCGGAACAAATGGAGAGCACTGTTCTTACAGCCAGTCAACCAGCCCGGTCGACCGAAGTGCACGCGTGCACTTTGGTGCACGTCGATCGACCGCCCGGTCGACTGACAGAGCAGTTCTGCTCTGCCAGCAGTCGACCGGCTAAGGGCAAAAACAGATTTTTAGATATCTTTTCAAAACCAATCTTTTTCCAATAAATTTTCTTTTGACAGAAAAATACAAAATAGAGTTTTAGGGCTTTGAGGAAGTAGAGTGTGATCATAGATCAACACTAAATAAATTAGAACTATATTTTGATAAAAATCTTTTCTAAAACAAAAAAGGCTGGTTTTTCCAAAACTTGTTTTTCTGAAAACTGATTTTCTGAAACTTTGTTTTCTGAATCTCGGTAAGAAACATGGTAATAATTTTTTGCAAGAAAACACAAAGTAATATGAAATGTGTGTGTGTGTGCGCGTGTGACAATCCAAAAAGCTATCAACTTCTTTCATCTTGGTTTTAACAAATGACTATAAATCCTAACTAAAATGAAAATAAATAAAAATACAAATCTTGAAATAGTCTTCTCGATATGCTTGACCCTTGAGCTCTTCTAGTGTGCTAGGCTCTGGGATCTAAATCTTCTTGGCTTCCAAATGTGTGAGTATTGTGATGGAGCCAAAATACAACATATGATTTTATCTGAAACTTAATTAAACAATTTTATTAACACCTAACTATATATGGTTTGTTATCATCAAAACTAGGGCAATGGCCTTTGGGCAAACACCTAAGACCATAGTATCAGATCGGGATCCTCGCTTTCAATCAAGATTTTGGAAAAGTGTATTAGTAGCATTGGGTACTAAGTTGCAACTAAGCAGAGCGGCATATTCACAGACAGATGGACAGTCAAAACGGACTATCCAAATATCGGAAGACATGCTACGATCTTGTGTATTGGACTTTGAAGGAAACTGGAATCAATATCTATCATTGGTAAAATTTGCTTATAATAATAGTTATCAATATACCATTGGTATGCCCCTATTTGAAGTCTTGTATGGCCGAAGATGTAGATCTCCATTCTCTTAGGAAGAAGTGGGAGGCATAAGACTTTTTGATCTAGAGGTAATTCAAGATACAAATGAGAAAATCAGAATAATTCAGAAAAGAATGAAGACAACGCAAAGTCAACAGAAAAAAACTATGCAGCCCGACATCGCCTATTGGAGTTCTCAGTTGGAGAGAGAGTATTTTTAAAAGTATCACTAATGAAAGGTGGTACTTATCAGCAGAAGGAACAAGTTAGGCCCTCGATATATCAGATCGTTTGAGATACTAAACAAAGTCAGACCAGTAACATATCAGTTAGCCTTGCCCCCGGATTTGGAAAGAATCCATAATGTGTTCCACGTCTCTCAGTTAAGAAAATATGTACCAGATACCAACCATGTTATTCCCTATCAAACAGTGCATATTCAAGAAGATCTATCATATGTGGAAGAACTAGTACAAATTTTGGATCATAAGATAAAACAATTAAGGAATAAAATGATTCCTTTTAATAAAAGTCTTGTGGAGGAGCCAGCATATTGAAGAAGCTATTTGGGAGCCAAAAAAGGAAATGCAAAGGTTTTAAACATATTTATATTAAGATACGTTAAATTTCAGGGACAAAACTTCTTTTAAGGGGGTTAGAGCTGTAACATCTGAATTATTCTAGACTTAGATTATACCTTAATCTTGATTTTAATTCATAATAATCTATGTGATACTTTTGTGATTTTAATTTAACATAAATTCTAAAATAATTATTAAATAATTCAAGGTATTTAAATTTTGAATGTGTATTTCCTTGTGTACTAATATATATAGACATATTAATATAATTGTATAGACAAGTGTGTATGTGCTTATGTATACAAGACTTATACTCCACTAACAAATAGTTTTATTTAATAGTTGAGCATAATGTGGCAATGTGGAAGAGTGTAGAAGCTTGGGGATACATATAAAAAAAATGAAAAATGAATGAAGATGAGAGAAAATCCCTTGTTTGCATTTCTACTTCCCTCTTTATCTCTCTCAAACCCACCCTCTCTCCTTTTCTTTGTTGGCCAGCAGTACCCCCCATAAACCTCAACTCTCTCACACTCTCACTCCCTCTCTCCTTTAATTTGACTCTCCCTTTCTTCTCTTCTTTGTTGCCTGGCACCATACCCATAGAACCCTCAACTTTCTCTCAATTTCACTCACTTTCACTCTCTCTCATCTCTCTCTCTCTCTCTCTCTCTCTCTCTCTCTCTCTCTATATATATATATATATATATATATATATATATATATATATATATATATATATATATATATATATATATATGTATATATATATATGTATGTATGTATGTATGTATGTATATATATATATATATATATATATATATATATATATATGTATATGTATATATGTATATATATGTATATATATAATGGAAGAAGGAACCGGTTGATGTCGGAGAGGGGGAAGACAATGTTTCCTATGAATTTTTACTAAATTATTGGAGGAAGGGACCGGTGGATGCCAAAGGAAGAAGGAAGACGGGGTTTCCATTATGACGGGATTTATGATCTTTATTCATTAAGCATGCTTGTGGGATATTGCAACACTATGAATAATTGTGTTATGTAGAATCATAACATATATATAGCTCATATGTGATTATGGTCTGTTATAAAAATGAAAATGTTTTGGTTACATTGACTTGCGCAAATTGTAATTGATACATTAACTTGTAAAAAGTGATATTGATACATTAACATTTTAGTTTAGAAGTTGAATATTAAATATTTTTTTAAAACATAATTCATGTGCATCATCTATTGTTTATTAAAAAAATGGATTAATTGTTTACTCACTGAGCTGTCAGCTCACTAATTCTTCTTTTCAAGTATAAACAAAGATAACGGTCCCCGCTTAGGGTCGAATTTACTCAACTAGGTGGGAAGAAGCATTGTTGAGACTCAAATGATTTCTTTTAATATGTTACCTTATTTATGTGCATATAGATGTGTGTGTGTATGTGTGTGTGACTTTGGACTCTGTATACTTGAAATTGTGATGTTATATGTGTGTGTGTGTGTGTGTGTGTGTGTGAGAATGAATATTGGAAGTATGTGAAAATTATAAAATTTGAGTTTGGTTTTGATAAGTAGGCGATGTCAAGTAAAATTGTACATTAAATTGCATGGGATGTATATGGATATATAATCAATGTTAAGACCAGATTATTATGAATTAATGTATCATGGCAGACTCCATGTTACAGAGGAGATGCTGCCAAAATTTTTGATGAAGAGACAATCATTAAAGATTATAAGATTGATTAGAGTAACTGGATTTGATTAAGTTAATATGGAGTTTGAAAATCTGAGACCGTTACATCCTCGGGGTTTGATGCTTCGTAATTTACATCCTCAGGATTTGATGCTTCGTAATTTAGGCTGGCTAACTTAATTGATATTGAATGCTATAAAGTCGATATGTGCTTATGGTCACTGTAAGGATGGATAAGGATTTAAGGTTATCACGTGTTCATTCAAGTTTCTCCAATTATTGTTAATGTGTCTCGCCTCGATATAAGGAAAGGTGTTTCTCTCTAACTGCGCACGTTGAAATTTTAGTAAATTGATGCACAGATAAACCATCTCTTCATGCAGCTTGGTTAAATATTATCTAATTCATAATGTCTTATTGAAAATGTGCAGTGTGTTTATTAAACTTCGATTTCAAGGTTGTGGATAACTAAGACATATTGAAGCAATATTGAAGATCAGAGGACAACTGCTAGTGCTTCGCAAATTAAATTTCAAACATCTAAGTAAGTCTAATTAAATTATATTAGAAGCTAATTCTTTTCCATTAATGCTAAAAGGAAATTCTTGGTGAATGTAGAACTGTATTCTTTAGAAATTGTAAGTAGGTCTATAACTTGTAGTCTATGTATTACGTATTTGAGTTTAATGAAGTACGTCATGTATGGTATACAAGTTGACTATCAAATGTATAAAATGAGAATCTTATTCAACTACAAGACTTAATAATATGGACTAAGAATATATATACTAGAAGTGTAAACAATTGATGGACGAATCATTGCGTAGTTGTTATTGTTGAAAATATTTTGTGTGTATAATGATTGTTGCATATAGCTGTTACTTAAGTGTAAAATATTAGAATATATATGTATATGCATAAATGGATATGTGGATGACGATAATGTGAATAAGAACTCAGTCTATACAAATAAGATAAGTAGATCACTACAGCGTTAACTTGTAGTTTATATATGCATATGCAAATAAATTGAACCAAATGCATTTTTTGAATATATTGAACCAAATACATTCTTCAAAAATATAATTGATAAGTTGGGAATCAAACTATAATGATTGATTAAGTTATCTTCTTGTGATAAATTGGTTGTTACTTGTGTGTATGTATATATATGTTATTGCATTCATGCACATAATAGAAGAAGGGGCCAGGCAGGAGCCGATAGGAGGGGGAATATGGTGTTGTTACATATGTGTGTGTATGCGTGTGTGTGTGTGTATATATATACACATTTGTGTGTGTGTGTATTGGAGGAAGGGACTGGGCGGGAGCTGGTAGGAGGGGAAGATAGAGAACTTCATACTTCATTTGTGGTTGTATATGCATATAAATAATGTATGATGTGTATCTCACCAAGTATGATATGCAAATGCTGTGAAGTGTGATATGATTGTATGATATACAAGTACGTTTGTTATATTATATTATCTACATATATAAGCTACGTCTATGAAAGTGTGATTGTGATTGGTGCACTTCATGTACGATATATGATATACGAATGTGATATACGCTGTGAATAGATAAGAAGAACTCAATAGTAAACTATAAATAACTGTGAACATATTTTACTGATCTCATAAACTTTGTTATATATGATATAGAAACTTAAGAAAGTTTTAGAGAATTAATGACCAAAAGAGTCAGATCGTCTCGCAGATTATGAACATAGTTGTGTTATTGTTTATCATGATGTGTTGATTGTTTATCATGGTATGTTGTTGTTTCCTTGTTTCTCTTGGTCTTCCAGATTTGTCCTTATTATTTAGATAATCATGCTTTTTATTGATTATATTATCATTCCTTGATCTTCTTCTGACTCTACTCATTGAGCTGTTTAGTTCACCCCTCCTTACACTTATATTTTTCAGGTCAGGGTGAAGTAAATTCTTAGCTTCAATTATGGATGTTTTGTTTAGAATTTTGTTAAGAATAAAGTATTGAAGATGTAATTATGTATACATGTAAAGTTTATTGGTGTATATGTTCAAACTTTATTCAATATGTATTTATAGCATGAGTTAGATTATGATGAGTTGGATTTATAGATAGTTTAATTTTATGTTGTGGATGTCGAGAGGGGTACTCTCGAGCGTATATTTATTGTATATCCATTTAAGTAGCCAATATCAAGCCGAAATTGTGATTTGGATATGTATCTAACTGACTTTGTCAGTGGATTTTATTTTATGAATGGATTCCAGTGATAAGATGTTTATTTGATGATAAGTAGGCTAATGTTGGTCAAAAACTATACATGTTTGTATATTGTATATTAGTGTAGAGCACAATATATATGGGTGATGTTGCTGAAATTTTAAAAATTATGGATGATTATGATAACATGTTGAGTAATAAGGATATTTATGTTAATAAAAGTTATTAGAATCTAGGACCGTTACAGTTTGTATCAGAGCTCAAGATTTAAAATAAGGACTAGATCTAGAATAGTTGTTGTAGAAAAAGGATTGATTGCTATGATTGATATGCATACGTTTGTTTTATATGTATGTGAATATTGTTTGATATGATTGATTTAAGGGCATAGGAGTTGTTGTTTGATATGATTGGTTTAAGGGGCATAGGAGTTTTTACGTGTATGATTAATCTCGAAATGCAAGATATTGGTCATTATTATATGTTCGAATTGCGGTACCCACATATCATAATTCGGATGTTCCCCGCTGGGTTATGGCCCTCAGTGTGAACTATCAATGGTATGAGATACTAGGGTAAGAGAATAATTAAAATATCAAGTGTGTTGAATTAAGTCAGATCGTAAGAACATAGTATATAGTTTGATCAAGAAAAGAATTTTCATTGGTGAAAGATTGAAGAAGATATTGTATTAGAAAACAGAAATATTATGATATATGAAAGAGATGTGAAGGTTTTATGCATATTCAATTCAAATGCCAAGTTTCGAGGATGAAACTTTTATAAAGGGGTAGAACTGTAACACCTAGAGTATTAAACCATGATTTAATGTTATAGTTTTAGGATTTATGGAATTAAACAGAATAATTAGATATTATGATTTGAGTAATTAGTGTGAAGTGGATTTCTAATATTCTGGGAAATTTGTAAGTGGGATATTTGAATATACATATATATGTTATGTATATATGTAATTTGTAAGAATATAATTATTCTTATATGAATACATGTATATATACTTTAATACAAATTGTGTGTGTAAATATATGAATTAAATTGGTGTATGAGTATATTGTGTAAATAAAAGAAAATAAAATTAAATACAATCAAATATCATAATAGTATATTATTGAGGATTTAGTGCAAAAAGGTAGGTATGCATGAGGATTGGAGATGTAGGGCTAGGATTTTATTTAGAATTGTGTAGTGTAGGTGGCATTGTTTAATGTAAGAGAGAATTATTAAAATAAAATCATTTATATATATAGTTTATATGGATGCGAGGAGAAAAAGATCTTCTCTCTCATCTTCATTTTTCCCCTTCCCAACTATCTCATATTTGAGACAATGAAACACAAAATCCCTAAAATTTGAAACTAAAATCCCCAAAAATCTTCTCATTCTCCAGTCCTCTCTCACACACACTTTCTCTCTCTCCCTCTTTCTGCCCTCCACCCTCTCACTGTCCCTTTCTTATCAGTGAGCAGTGATGTGGGAAGGCCGCCGCCTGAAGGGGGACCCCTCGTCTCTCTCTTCCTCTCTTTTTCTCCCTCTCTCTCCTCTCTGGTCTGTGTGCGTCAATAGCAACAGTCTCTACTATTGCGGCTTGTTGGGGTGGCGTGCGCCTAACCCGGGGCAATGGCCCAATGTAAGCACGGTGGAAGCGAAGGAAAAAAAGGAGGGGCGGAGTATGACTCGACCTTGTTGCCGTGAGCAAGAAAGGAAGAACCCATGGTGAGATGGTGTTTGATTTCAAAATTTTCATGAATTTAATTATTTTATACAAAAACTTTATTGAAAAATCTCACAAATTCTTGTTCTTGATGGTGCTTGGTTTCAATTCCTTTTTGTTATTGATGATGCCTATAATCCTTTGATTTTTGAAACCTAATTTCTCCTGTGGGAATTACATAATGAGATGGTATATGGATGTCCAGTGATATATGAAAAACAAAATTATTAATAATAATAATAATTGTGGTTTTCGTAATGAATAAATGAAATTGTGATTGGATGTAGAGAGTACCATCTGAAGAACATCATGAATTGGATGTTGTTGTGGCTGACGTTTGATCTTATTCCTTTGAATTGGGTTGTATGGGATTCATGTTATATTAAAAAGGATTGCATTTCAATTGTAAATATTTTAAACAAAATTGCCCTTTTCTTGTTATGCTATAAAGCGATCATTTATTTTTATTCATAACTCTAACAACTTCCAATTAATTCATAATGTAAAAGATTTTTAAGTTATATAAATCAAAATAATTAGAAGAGAAGTTAATAATTCTTCAATAAGGAAAAGGACGCACGCACACATGCATCGACAAGTTAATCCAATTCTTGATACTAGTAGTTCTGCGAAACAACATGAGAGGGCAACTCGACATTCCATTGCCTTCTCTTCATCAGTCATATATGGATGCAATAAGAAGCGTGATTTCCTATAAACTTATTGGTTTCGTTAGGAAAGAGCTTGAATCTTGTAGTAGTAATTGGAAGAAACCATTTTTTTAACATATGCAGCATTAGTGGTACTGGAGAGAGTGCTTTTGTACAATACACCTTTAATGACAAAGAACTATAGAAATTTTTCATGCGAGGATGGGTCCAAGTATACCATGAATTTAATATGTCGATTATTACCAGAAGGACGATAGAGTCTACTACAAATGGTGAGTGCCCACATATTACTAATCTTGGTACTCTACAAAAGAATCTTAAGAAATTCTTAGAGTCGAGTTGGAGATTTCTACTTGTTTCGGATGATGTTTGGTGCGGTGACTAGAAAAGCACGGAGCAGTGGGAGCAACTGCTCACTCTTTATTAAATGAAACTGATAAAAAAGAAATAGAATTCTTGTAATTACTTATATGAAAAAAGCGATATCACTTCGGGGTGACAAAGAACTTCTATCTTTAAAAGACTTAGAAACTAAATTCTGGTCATTTATGAAGCCTTATACATTTAGTAATTCAGAAGTTCAGTCATTCAAAAATTACTTGAGGTTGAGGAACAAATTGTAGATAAATTATAAAGTTCGTCTTTAGGGGCAAAGATGGTGGTAGAAAAATTAGTAAGTTATGTAGACTTGAACATATCGAGGACAGTTTGAAATAAGATATTTTGACGAATGCTATAGATATTTGTTCTCAAAGTTTTAAATTATTCTCGAAATCTCTACAGTACTGGCTTATAATTTTTTTAGCATATTCCCAAAAAGGTTATCAATTTATCTCAAAATATTTGGTTCAGTTCTAGATAACACAAGATTTTTATTGAATTCTTAAATGAGAAAGAGAAGTCTCTTATGAGCTGATCAGAAGTCATCACTTTTGATTTTCTTTAATTGATTTCACGTTGGAGGGTCGTTAGGGTCTGATGCTCCGTAATTTAGGCTGGTAACTTAATTGATGTTGAATGTTATGAACCAAGTATGTGCTTATGGTCATTGTAAGGATGGAAAAGGATGTAAGGTGATCGCGTGTTCATTCAAGTTTCTCCAATTATTAGTAATGCATCTTGTCTCGGTATGAGGAAGGGTGTTTCTCTTAAATTGCGCAGGTTAGAATTTCAGTATCATTGAAATTGATGCACAGATGAAAAACCATCTCTTCATGTAGCTTGGTTAAATTTTATCTAATTCGTAAAGTCTTATTTAAGATGGGCAGTGTGTTTATTAAACTTCATTTTCAAGGTTGTGGATAAACTAAGGTATATTGAAGCTATATTGAAGATCAGAGGACAATTACTAGTGCTTTGTAAATTAAAATTTCAAACATCTCAGTATGACTAATTAAATCATATTTGAAGCTGATTTTTTTCCATTAATGCTAAAAGGAAATTCTTAGTGAATCTAGAACTATATTCTTTAGAATTGCAAGTAGGTCTATAACTTGTAATCCATGTATTACATACTTAAGTTCCATGAAGTATGTCTTATATGGTATTACAAGTTGATTACTCTCTCTTACTTAGTCCTTGATATCTGTGAAATGTCCAAAAACAAAATTTATAAATATTTAGATCAATATGATTATGATGAACATTAATCTATATATATATATATATTTATATTTATATCACAAGCATTCTTCAGGAATGTATTCGATGAATTGAAAAATCAGAAAGATTAAGAAGGAATCCTGGAATCATGAATAGGGAACTAGGTCTTAATGATTAAGGCAATAATAACCAATTTTTTGCCTGAAACAACACATTGTAAATATGATCGATGATTTAAGTGTGTATCGGTGAGTGAACAAGAATTCTGATTTAACAAAATACAAATAATCAATAGAAACGAATATGAACATGAATACAATTAATGAACCAATAATAATCAATATACATTAATACTGTATATATAAATCAAGGGTTAACTCTGGTCTCTTGGGTGTAATATTATAAATGTGAAGCATGTTAAAACCACGAAGAAGGATATGCAATTCGTCAATTATGATAATTGAATATCAAATGTGTAAAATGAGAATCTTATTCAACTACTAGACTTAATAGTATAAACTAAGAATATATGTGATAGAAGTGTAAACAATTGCTCAAGAAGGAAACTATGGTGAGGGAGTTATTTTAATTTTTTTTTAAGATTTTGATTTCCTTGATCTGAACTTGCATCTATATAAATCCTAATTAATTATTTGTAATTACTCTTAAATTTGTGAATGGGAATCTCCTCCCTAGTTCAATTTGTGAAATTATTAACATGAGTTTTGGTCTATCTTTAGGACTAAGAATTTCGGGGTGTATGTTACAAGTGTAAATTGTGTATAATTGTGTGATTTATATGGTTCTGAAGAAAGTGATATGGGTTTATAGAATACTAATTAGCATGTGTAAAGGTATCGAGTTAGTAAGCTAGTTGTTGATATTTTTGTGTAGAAATTCTTCTTTTGTGTGGGGAAATAATAATGTCTATGTGCCATCTTTAAGTATAGCTTAGCAAGAGTTGTAAGTTACGGAATAACTAACGTGAGTTGGCTCTATTTCTATTGGAGTTGGTTTCAGTGCAACTTGGTGTCCTCATTTTGGGAAGTCTCCCTACTTCTAAGTTAGGGACCATATTAATGGTGTAATGAAACTTAGTGTCCTTCCATTATTCTCTGCAATTAGTTATTAGGATGGTACACTATAAGAAATTATGGTTACTTCATAAGCACAAAATTGCTAATATATTCGCATATGATTCTTTAATTTTGAGAAACCTTGTCATTTTGGGTATTGGTATGAACTAGATAGTTATGATGACTCTTAAATTATAAATAACTATTTTGGATATTTCAGCCTCTCCCAAAATGTCTAAAATTATAAACACGAATATAAAACTTATTGAAGAAATCAATATGTATCTTACACTAAATTCTCCCATTTAGATTGGTATCCTTAGATAATAGATCAATTACCCATGTGACTCGTGTATTCTTTATATTGAAATAACAGGAAGTCGAGAAGTATCACCAAGAATTCATGTGCACATAATGAATGGATGGCCATAGAGAAACGTTGTCCTACAACTTGATCACTCTTAAATTTACTTCGTTGATCATAGTGAATTCCTACCTAAGAACAGGAACAATTACCTGTCTAACAATGATGCCTTGCCTTAGGCCTTAATGGATCACAATTACCCAGCAGAATTCCTTTACAATTATGAAAAGTGAATTTCTGAATTTAAGAAATTTTATTATTCGTATGGTCGTTGCTCAGTGCACCCTGGAACTCGTATTTAGTTGTGATTCATAATTCATAGTCGAGAGTTGGCCTCTTATTGCGAGCCCCATTGAGTTCACATGTGACTTTAAATTAGGAACCTGTGATTACCAGACATAACAATCAATTACTCTTTTGATACTTGTCAAATCTTATTTAAACTCTCGTAGAGTATGATACATAATAGGATGTGTATTCTTTTTCTTTTTTTATATTTTCATGAAAACACTTAGGACCCACCTCCAATCATAACTAACTCAGATATGCCTCAATACATGATGTATGATATGTCATATCTTAGATGGAAATACTAGAAAGCCTACTCAAGAGTTATTGGTAGTGGTTACCGATAAACACCTCACTATTCGTTATTTCTATGAAAATATATAGAGCTAAATATTGAAATTTTTAACACTGTTATCTGGTACCCTAGCTCGTTGGAAATTACTGTGTTGGTATGTCCATTTCCCTTATGGGAATATATGATTACTCTAGGGCATATGCAAGTGTGCATTTATGACGTATAAATATAGTTAGAGTCGGAAATGAGTCCTAATAATCAGATTACTCACATCAAATATAATTGAAAGCTAATTATCAACCAAATGAGAAATCCTACTATAGGTTAGGTTTGAGCTTTGGGTACAACTGAGCTTCTATATGGTTAACATGCACCTTTAATAATTAATACTTAATCTAATATCTAAATTGGATGGGGGATTGGTTACATCCAAAATCTAATTGATGCAATATTGAATGGAGAGTCATCAACCCTCAATAAACTTAATGAATCGATGTTGGAACTCGTAAGACAATTGGTTTAGTGTTAACAATTTACTCTCTGATAATTAGAGACTCACGATGGCATTGAAGTTAATAGTTAACGAATGCAACACCTATTAAAGTCTAAGTAAAGTAAAAAAAAATCATAGCATTCTTCTGTTAACCAAATTGTAATAAACTAGTACCATGTAGCGACTAATTAATATATCAAGAACTTTCGAGCTTAACTCTCTAATGTCCTTGAAATTGATAATTTATTGCATCCAATGAATTGAGCAATCAGATAGTCAAGAACTTAACCTGAAATTTCGAATAAAAATTGAATCTTAATAACTAGGCATCAATAATCAAATTGTAACATGTCACTATATGTGATATTAGACATTACAATCGATCATCGATAAGTGTACACTAGTGAGTGAAATAGAACTCATAACTCAATTAAGTATGAATAGTAAGTAGAATTAGAGTTGATCGTGAGTATAACTAATTTACTTCAATAACATAATGAATCTACAAGATTCAAAGAACTGGTTGATTCTTGATAAGATGAGACCACGTTATAAAACTTGAGGAGTTGATTATGACTGTGTACTTAAATTATAAAGTAATAAACTTTGGCCGTATGTAACCATTGTGATGAAATGAAATGGGAATGTTGTCTTAATGTAAATAATTATTGGATGAAATGTTGAATGGTTGTTAATATTAATATTCTATATGCATAATGATTATTGTATATAGATGCTATTTAAGTATCGATGTTACTTGTGACACATTGTTATATTTGTATATACATGCACACACACACATTACGCACCTCTAAGTGACTATGCGATTACTGATAATGTAAATGAGAACTCAATTTTTATGAATGAAGTAAGTAGATCACTTTACTGTTAACTTGTAACTCATATATATATGCATAACAAGTGAACCATATGTATCTCCTTGATAATATAATTACTAAACTTGAAGGCGAACCATAGTATTAATTGATACTTATATCATTGATGTATTGGTCATTATTTGCATGTATGTGTAAAATCTATGTCTGTTGCATTCATGCACATGAAGGAAGGGGCCGGCGGGAGCCGATGGGAGGAAAAATACATTGTTATTATTAATTTATAAATCTATATATACAAAGAAAGAGGCCGGGCGGGAGCCTGTAAGAGGGGGAAGGAGGTATTATTGCGTTATATATATAATGAAAGAAAGGGCCGGCGGGAGCCTGTGGGAGGGGGAAGATGGTGTAATTATTATTTTATAAATCTATATACACGAAGAAAAGTTGCCGGGCGGGAGCAGATGGAGGAGGAAGACAGAGAATCTCCACACACTTATTGTGATTGTACATGCATATGAATAGTGTATAAGGTGTATCTCATTAACAATTGCATGCAAATGTTCTGAAAGGAGATGTGATATCGTAATATATTATGTGTGATATGATTATATAATATATCAATATGTTTTGTAATGCATGTGTATTCAAGATGCATAAACTATGTTTATAACTCAGTTATTATGATTAGTATATCACCACGTGTGGAATTCAAAATAAGTTAATAATACATGTTGCATATATATATGATGAATTCAGTAATAAACTAAATAAATAAACAAATTTGTTCGATAAGATCCTATTATAAGTAGAATGAAAACTTAAGAAAATGTTTGAGAATCCATGACCAAAAGAATCAGACCATTTAGAAGACTATGGAGATAATTGTCCTAGTTGTTATATCACTAGATGTTGTCAATTTTCTGCTTCACTTTTCATTCAGATTTGTTCCATTACTTGAAAATTTCTATTCATTATCGATTATATTTATTATTCCTTATTTCTTTCTAACTTTACTCATTGAGCTGTCGAGCTCACTTCCTCCCAGTTTCATGTTTTCAGGTCGAGGCGAGGTAAAGGCCCAGTTCATCTATAGTGTAACATTGAGAATTTCTTTAATAACAATAAGCGTTGATGTTGTGTTTTAGCTTTATTATGTTAATCTCTTCTTGTAATTGTTCATAGCTTTATTGAGGTGTAACTATAGCATGTAATATATTTGAGTAATGGATTTGTATCGAGATAGATTAGATTTTGATGATTATGGTTATCTTGAACTAGTGTTATAGTTGGTTCTATGCTATATTATGGATGCTCAGAGGGGTACTCTCGAGTATATATAATTATTGTTGGTCATTCTTTTTATATAGGCAATGTCAAGCTGAAATATTATTATGATTACATAGATGATTTTTGAGTTCAGTTATATGTTTGGATTGAAAATAAGTAGGCTGATATTAGCTGAAAGTATTGTGATTATATTGTATATCGGTCAGATCTGTACATACAAAAGAGGTGCTGCCAAAATTTTCAAGGATTTGAAAATGATCATGCAATCTGTCGGCTTAAAAGAGTGTTATGTTAATTGAGGATATTAGAGCTCTTGGGACCGTTACACTCTATATCTCCAGTATTCTCCATCAAATGTCAGTTAATAGTTATTCAATTTTCAGTTGTCAAATACAAGTTTTCATTTGTCAGTTATCAGTTATTCTTGACATCATCAGTTGTCAGAGAGATTCAGTTACTATTACACTTTATATATATCATTTCCATGTTAATAAAGACATCATAAACCCAGGAAAAGGGGTAATTGCCTGATAATGCGTGTCATGTATCTTAGAAGAACTTGTGATGGTATACCGAGTTTTGGGTTCCATTATGAATAATCAAGGTAGTACTGGCTACCTAGTTATTCAGTTATAAGTATTAGAGCTATGCTCGGACTACGACGCCACCCCAATTATTTTTTTGTATGAGGTTGTGGTCTTCTGTTATTAGGGTCATGCGGTTCATGCTAGTTCAGTGCCTGGAATGTTAGACCGTGGTATCATAGTACTCTTTCAAAATGAATATACTACATGGGCAGGCAATTACAGTAAGGATAACATTGTTTGATCTGTGGGAAAATAATTGTGGTATGGGATGCAATTAAGTACCACATTAATTAGGTTAATAATAATCAAAAACTAAAGACATATAGTGTAACAACCGATTTTAATTAATATCTTTTCACACTCTAATTATTGAGATTATCGGTTGAAAGATTAATTTCAGTTGTTATCCTCAAAATAATAATAATAATTAAATTACTATGAGTGGTTCACCTTCTCTAAACTAAAATAATGTAAATTAAGGGTATGGTATACGAGTACATGTAATTAATGAGTATTGTGTACCTAGTACATGTATAAATTTGTGTATGTATTTGTAATACCATGAGTAACTTAATTAAGACCTAGTGTTATGCTAATAGTTTAATCCACGGAGATAGTAAGAAGGGGTAGGTGTGCATGTAAGGTGAGATCTATGGCTTGAATCTTCTTGATTGAAGCATGGACATGTGGCGACTAGAAGAGAGTCCTCATATTGTAATTTATTCTAAAGAGGAAACTTTCTACCTATTTTGCCCTCCCCGTCTTCTTACATTCAAATTTGAAAAAAAAATTCCTTCTTCTCTGTATTTCCAAAAGCCCTAGAATTCTCAAGACTCCTCCCATAATTTTCTAAAGAGATCTCATCACTACAACCATCTCCCTCCTAGTCTCTCTCTCTCTCTCTCTCTCTCTCTCTCTTTTCCCCTTCTTCTCTTCCCGGCCGGAGCCAGGGGGGAGCGCGCCGCCGCATGCAGCACAGCAACGCCGCGCATGTGCTGCTGGCCAGGCTGCGCGTGGTCTTGGGAGGGGCGCGCGTGCATTTGGATCGGAAGGGAGTGGGTTCAGGTTTATTCTTGGGGAGTGGTGTTAAACCTAGATCTGATTTTGAGGCTCCAAAACTACTATTTTCAGAGCATAAACTCAAGTTGAAAGTAATCAGGTAATTATCAAATGTCTCCTCTTATTGTAGATGAATTAGATAATCTAAATCTTTTATATTTCAATTGCTAGGGGTGTTGTGTGGGAGTGTGATCAACGGAGATTTATCGAAGAAATCGATCAAGAAAAGTGAGTAGACTACTACACCCATAAATCATGTTGTTGACATTGGTTAATTCCAAGTAAATTATGTATGAAATTTATAAGAGAATAGAGAAATTAGGGGACAACTTTCATGTAGTATAGAAGTAATCTAGAAATTATGAAGCTAGTATCATATTTCTTTTCCTCTTTTCTCCCTAAATGAATGAGTTAAAATATTCACCAAAGGTAGAAGTTAGTAATAACTAGCTAAATAATCCTTCATGGTAACGTACATAGAACTCATAATTAGGGGTGATTAAATCTTAGTACTTTTCGATATTGTGAAACTTTAGAGAGAGAGCATAACCATATGTTGTTAATATGCCAAATTAAACGTATGCGAAGTCGAGTGGGATTTAGCTATCATTTATGGGTAAAAAAAAAGTAAAGTGGAACCCCTATACAGGTAATTTATGATCAATTTTGGATGTGATAACGATCCTACGAAATGTGGATCTTTGTAAATCATAAGGTTTACACATGTTCACATATATTTGTAATCGATAAGAATTATTGCGTCTAATTACATATGACATAAATATCATGTGTCTAATAGTATGATAATTGTGTGATTTGCACTTGGCTTGTTTGCTCGGAGGAAGGGACTGGCGGGAGCCGGTAGGAGGGGGGAAGGCAGTGGTCATGTTTCATTTGAAGTAATAATGAGGAAGGGGCCGGGTGAGAGCCGGTAAGAGGGGAAGACGGTGGTTATGTTTCATTTATATATATACGTAATTATAAGGAGGAAAGGGCCAGGCAGGAGCCAGTAGGAGGGGAAAGACGGTGGTCGTGTTTCATGTGTGTGTGTGTGTGTATAAATCTATTTGTAATTTTAAGGAGGAAGGGGCCGGGCGGGAGCCTGTAGGAGGGGAAAAACGGAGAATTTAAACGTTATGTCTATAAATTATGTTTGTATGTGCTCCATTAATAATGAATATAATGTATTGTCTGAATGTGATGTTATGTAATAAGGGATTTATAGGCACCGTGGATATCTAAATAATGTTATCTACTTATCAAGGCTAGGGTAAAGGCATACACGTCGGAATATACGTGTAAGAAAATCATTGATGAACTTGAACTTATTATCATACTAAGAGAGATAATTACGAGTTAATAAAAGAAAATTTTGGTAGTTGAGGCATCTAGCTAATAAATGTGAAGTATATGGGGATGGATAGGAGAGGGCCACATTGTAGTAGCAGCCATCATAATTCATGTAAGACCTCCACAGACCTCTTAAAGGGTATGGTTGTGATAAAATTTTATCTTACCAAAATTTTGTTGCTTGTGTAGTTTACTCATTGAGCCGTTAAGCTCACCCCCTTTTCTTTCCACCCATTTCAGGTTTGGATAAAGGAAAGAGACTAATTTAGCTCGGAGGATTTAGTAATGGGTCGAACGACATACTATTCATACTTGTTTTTGTTAACCATCTTCACATGTATGCTGTACTATAAATACTTTTCTAGCTTGTTATGCTTGTGGCATACTTATTGTATGTAACATGTCCTTTATGATATTTTAGGACAAGGGACTTATGGTATATGTAATGGTTTAAGAACTAAGACTGGTGGTTGTACTTGGTGATGATGTGTTTGCAGATTAATCCTTGATGTTATGTGTTATTATGTAAAAACATGTGTGGAAACATGTAATGAGAATATGAATTTTGGGTTGAGACATATTTATACCCTATGATAAGTAGGCCGTGTGGGCCAAAATTCTTATTTGGAATAAGTAGGCCGTGTGGGCTGAAATTCTTATTAGACCGTGTTGAGCAGAAATTGATGTTCTATGTCATGTAAAATTGTGAAACTTTAGGGGAGGTGCTGCCAAAATGTTTTGTGATAATAATGGAGATTATGATTTATTAGGAGTTATCGGACTAATCTTTTGTCTACAAAATGGGACCGTTACAGTTGGTATCAGAGCAAGGTTTAGATAAGGTTAGTCTAGATAAATGTAGTGCACAAGATTTAATTATGCAACTGTGTGTAACTTGTACGTGTGTTTGTGTAATTCATACGAGTAGATGGAGAGATAGTGGAGTCTTAGGTGTGACTGACCCTGAAATATATGGTATTTAACTGTTCTCTTACATTTGAATTTCGGTACACGCATACTTTAGTTCAAATGGATCTTGCGGGAGGTGCGGGCCCTTTGTATGAATCTCCAGTGGTATGAGACACTGGGATGGGGAGAAACTAAAATATCACACAAGTTAGGATTAATCCAGCAGGAAAGAACACCCGAGTCCAATAGTAAATCTATGGAATTTAGGTATGATGAAGGAATTGCAGGTTATCTAACATATCTTGTTATATACATGCGCTTATTATTTTCGAGGAATTGGGAGATAAATAATCTGATATAAATCTTTTACTTCTACATATGGAAGATTCTGACATGCCAGGATCATCATATGATAGCTCAGAGTCAGAAAGTTTGAGTTGGATGGCTAATCACATGGATTGGGATTACGAATCAGATGAAACTGATCTAGAAATCATCTTTAATGTCCCCTGACAGAATGACTCAGTGGGTCTGGTGGGACATGATGATGGTAAACAGTCAGTGATGCTGAAAGTACTATAAGAAATGTGCCGGTGACTGTAGACCTGGGAGTCTTACCTGATAATGAATTAAAACCCCAAGGAAGGATATTTTTTGGAGGTATTTGGTGGAATTGCAGCTTGGCCGAAGATATGAATTTATATGATGACCAAGAGTACTGGAGGTGTGAGTATGATGCTATAATGGAGGGAGAGGATCTGAAGAAGAAGAAGACCCTGAGGAAGTGGATCCTGAAGAAGAAGAAGACCCTGAGGAAAGGACGACAAGGGAGGTGATTCTGTAGCGGACAACAAATACGAAAGCTTCACTGATTCTAATATCACTCCTTCAGAGGACCTTGATGTGTAGCATTTTAGGAAAAGAAGCCTTGGCTCGCATATTTAGAGCTTTTTGGGGAGGGAAGGTTTTTGTATGTGTTATAAAAGAAATGCGTGTAAACGATGTATCTTATTATAAATACACTTGTATGTTTTGTAGGAATGTAAGCATGTCAATGTAAATCTTGTTACAGAAATATTTTAAAATTGTAAATGAAACTAGTATTTTATATATGGAACTTGCTTTTATGTCATTAATATTGTCGATAATAAGATTGGACTATTCTTTAGGTATAGATGGACTTGAACTTCTCACCACCGGATGCTAACTCTAAAGGCAATGTCCCACTGCACAGTGCGATTGGAAGCGTCCATCCCCCAACAAACCATGAGTTTATGGGAGAATAATCAAATGTCAACCAGAGAGTTCTGGACAGAATGCTGGATTAGCTGGTACAACTGGCATCTGTAAGTATCCTGCGTAGAGCTCTAGAGAAATTTTAAAAGTTGAATCCACCAGCATTTAAAGGAGGGGCCGATCCAATACAAGCTGAAGAGTGGCTTTGCCAGACTGAGAAGATATTAGATGTCATGGAATGTACGGAGAGTCAATGAGTATCTTTTATCTCTTTTATGTTCAAGGGGAGGCAGAACGTTGGTGAGAAATGGTTAAAGGTGGAGCAAAAAATCATAGGAAAAGAAATCTCTTGGAACTTCCTAGTCAAAAAGTTTAATGAAAAATATATGCCAAGAGTAGCAAAGGACAAGCTTGCAATGGAATTTCAAGACCTGAAATAGGATCAATTGGCAGTGGCAGTGAGCCAATGTGAAGTCAAGTTCACTCAACTATCAGGATATGCTGAGAAGCTGGTGTCTGAAGAGGAGGATAGAACAAAAAGATTTGTGAGGGGTTTGAAACCTGAAGTCAGGAGCAAATTAATTCCATTCTAACTACAAATTATAGCCAAGCCGTAGAGAAAGCACTAGAATTTGAAAGGGATATGAAAGAAAATCAGGACCCTAGAATTAGAGAGCTGCCTTCCCTAAAGTGCCGTGAATATGCTAACGTACTGAGTTTTTGAGTTACCACTTCAGGCCTGACAGAGATGTCGGGTCTTCTCTAATGCCAGTCCAAAGAACCGTGATGAACTCGTGGCCCAAGGTTGTAGGGTTTTCTCATGCAACGTCACCTACATCCTTCCCACGTTCCAGCTTTGCAGGGAATATGTGGTGTCTGAGGTGTAACCGTACTTACACTGGCAATTGCTCCGTAGGCAAAACACTGCTTTGCTTGCGGCAAACTGGGTTACATAAGGAGAGATTGTCCAACTTTACATAGACGTTCAGGCGCTAGTAGGGAAACAGGTAAACTGACTATGGGCATCGCCCCAACAGCAGCAGGACCAACAGTTGCTTTTCGGCAGCCTGCCAACAAAACTCTACATTATAACTCAGGCTTCAGTACAACAACCCAGGGCTCAAGGAAGAATGAATGCAGTAACTCTGCAGGAGGCTCGAGCATC